>OY804603.1:49158557-49676057 GCA_963680895.1 Fragum sueziense
GAAATCCAGCTCCCGACTAATGTGTCTGACAGGCTAGGCGTTGCCTAGAGGACAAAAAGAGAGGATAATCTGACAATTTTTTTCATATCTTTCGTAACTTTACAAATTTTTAAGGTTGTGTAGTATTATACATTGAATCCAAGTAATTTTTTTCTAATATTTATCCATTTTAAGGTATATGAAATCCAGCTCCCGACTAATGTGTCTGACAGGCTAGGCGTTCCCTAGAGGACAAAAAGAGAGGGGTAATCTGACAATATCTTTTTCATATCTTTCGTAACTTTACAAATTTTTAAGGTTGTGTAGTATTATACATTGCATCAAAGTAAAATTTTCTAACACTTATCCATTTTAAGGTATATGAAATCCAGCTCCCGACTTATGTGTCTGACAGGCTAGGCGTTGCCTAGAAGACAAAAAGAGAGGGGTAATCTGACAGTACTTTTTTCCTATCTTTTGTAACTTTACAAAATTTTAAGGTTGTGTTGTATTATACATTGCATCCAAGTAAAAAATTTCTAATATTTATCCATTCTAAGGTATATGAAATCCATCTCCTGACTTATGTGTCTGACATTGTAGGCGTTCCCTAGAGGACAAAAAGAGAGGAATGATCTGACAATATTTCATTTTTATCCTTCATTATTGTACAAAAATTGAAGGTTGCGTATTATAATACATTGAATCGATGTAAAAAATCTATTATTTTTCTATTTTGAGGTATTAGATCCAGCTCCGGAATTATGTGTCTGACAGTTCAGACTTTCCCTAGAGGACAAAAAGAGAGGAATGATATGACAATATTTTTTTCCTATCTTTCGTAACTTTACCAAATTTTAAGGTTGTGTAGTATTATACATTGAATCCAAGTAATTTTTTTCTAATATTTATCCATTTTAAGGTATATGAAATCCAGCTCCCGACTAATGTGTCTGACAGGCTAGGCGTTGCCTAGAGGACAAAAAGAGAGGGGTCATCTGACAATATTTTTTCTTATCTTTCGTAACTTTACCAAATTTTAAGGTTGTGTAGTATTATACATTGAATCCAAGTAAATTGTTTCTAATATTTATCCATTTTAAGGTATATGAAATCCAGCTCCCGACTAATGTGTCTGACAGGCTAGGCGTTGCCTAGAGGACAAAAAGAGAGGGATAATCTGACAATATCTTTTTCCTATCTTTCGTATTTTTACCAAATTTTAAGGTTTTGTAGTATTACACATTGAATCCAAGTAATTTTTTTCTAATATTTATCCATTTTAAGGTATATGAAATCCAGCTCCCGACTTATGTGTCTGACAGGCTAGGCGTTGCCTAGAGGACAAAAAGAGAGGATAATCTGACAATATTTTTTTTTCATATCTTTCGTAACTTTACAAATTTTTAAGGTTGTGAAGTATTATACATTGAATCCAAGTAAAATTTTTCTAATATTTATCCATTTTAAGGTATATGAAATCCAGCTCCCGACTAATGTGTCTGACAGGCTAGGCGTTCCCTAGAGGACAAAAAGAGAGGGGCAATCTGACAATATTTTTTTCCTATCTTTCGTAACTTTAAAAAATTTTAAGGTTGTGTAGTATTATACATTGCATCAAAGTAAAATTTTCTAACATTTATCCATTTTAAGGTATATGAAATCCAGCTCCCGACTAATGTGTCTGACAGGCTAGGCGTTGCCTAGAGGACAAAAAGAGAGGGGTAATCTGACAGTACTTTTTTCCTATCTTTCGTAACTTTACAAAATTTTAAGGTTGTGTAGTATTATACATTGAATCCAAGTAAAAAATTACTAATATTTATCCATTTTAAGGTATATGAAATCCAGCTCCCGACTAATATGTCTGACAGGCTAGGCGTTCCCTAGAGGACAATAAAAGAGGGATAATCTGACAATATTTTACTTGTTTCCTTCATTATTGTACAAAATTTGAAGGTTGCGCATTATTTTACATTGAATCGATGTAAAAAAAAATCTATTATTTTTCTATTTTTAGGTATATAAAATCCAGCTCCGGAATTATTTCTTCATTTTCTTTCTTCAGACGTTCCTTTGAACGCATTTATTTTACATCGATTGGGAAGCAAGTTTCTTCAACTTATTTTAATCCCTTTCGATTGAGCTTCCTGGAAATCAACCAGTACTCGCACCGAATGTGTAGGCCAATGAGAAGCCTTGAACAACTCCCGCTACCGGGAATCGAACTCGGAACCTCTTAGTCGCTAGGCCGACGCTCTACCCCTCGACTACGAGCACCCCGCAATCTATAGGCCTAATATTTACCGGAGAATTACTGGAATTATGTAACGAAAACCGAAAGCAAGGAACTCAATTATAACCAGATTTACAGTTTTTGTGGTCAAAGAATATCAGCCCCTGCAATCAATAGATATGGGCCGGTGGCCTAAAATTTCTGCTTGCAATAGGGATTTAATATTTTTTAACCTTTTCCAAAACGAGAGAACAGAAGCAATTGAGAGAATTTAGAGAGATACGTAAAACACGGGTCCCACCACATACGATTGGAGCCAACATTACAGTTCTTGTAGTCTCAGATCAAAGCGCAGAGATTAATCTGGGCATCTATGCCAAAACTCTTATGTTCTATTCAATACATAGATTAATTAGCTAGATAACCATGTTTTGTTTTAATTTCTAGCATTAGCATTAATGGAAGAATATAACGAAAACTAAAAGTAAGGAACTCAAATTTGACCTGTTTTTGGATTTTTGGGGGGACAAAAGACTGTATGTTCGAGCCCTTGCATTCTGAAATATGGGAAGGTAGCCTCAATATTGTGATATGTTATATTCCTTAATTGTTTCTACAATGAGAAAGCAGGAACACCTACAAGAATTTAGAGAAATAGCTAAAACACTGGACGCACCACCTAAATATGAAGCCAAAATTACAAGTTAGTGTAGCTCAAGATCAAAGCACACAGACTGATCCAGGAATCTATGCCAAATCTTTAATACTTTATTCGGTATATTCGTATAATCGAATGAGCTAGATAATCGTATTTGTTTCAATTGCTAACATTAGCATTAATGGAGGAATGTAACCAGAAAAACAAACAAAAACAATGAACTCATTTTTACCTGATTTCGGGTTATTGGAGTGAAAGTACTGTATGTTCGAGCCCCACCAATTTGAAATATTGACCGGTGGCCTCTAATTTGGGCTTGAAACAGAGATTAAACATTCATTTATCATTTCCACAACGAGACGACAAAAACAAAAGAAAAAATTTGGGGAAATAGCCAAATCACATAACCTATCACCTTCTTTGAAAGCCAAACATTACAACTGATGTAGCACAAAATCAGGGTGCACACTCTGATCTGAGCACATATGCCATGATTTTTGTAATATATTCAATAGATTAATCAGCTGAATAACCATGTTTTGATTTTATTTCTAGCATGAACATTAACGAAGAACTGTAACAAAAAGCAAAAAACGCAATTTTGGCACGTTTTCCGGTTTCGGGGGTCAAAGAACTGAATGTTCGAGCCCCTGCAATCTATAATGTGGGCCGGTGGCTTCAATTTGTGCTTGAAATATGGATTTAATATTCCTTAATCGTTTCAAAAATGAGACCAGGAACAATTGAAAGAATTTAGAGATATTAGCAAAATACAAGACCCTTCACCTACAATTGGAGCCAAAATTACAGTTAATGTAGCCCAAGATCAAAAAGCACACAGACTGATCTGGGCATCTATGCAAAAACTTTTTTACTCTATTCAGTAGATTGATTAATTAGCTAGATAACCGCATTTGTTTCAATTTCTAGCATTATTATTGATGGAGGAATAAAACGAAAAAAAAAAAAAAAAAAAAAACACCAAAAAACATGGCACTCAATTTTGTTCCGATTTTCGATTTGGGGTCAAAGCACTGTATGTTCAAGCCCCATCAATCTTAAATATAGGCTGGTGGCATAAAATTTGTGCTTGAAACAGAGATTGATCATTCGTTTATCATTTCCACAAAGATAATGCAAATCCAAAGAGAACATTTGGAGAAATAGCCAAAACACAGAACCTATAGCCTTCATTTCAAGCCGAACTTTACCATTTGTGTAGCCCAAGATCAAAGTGCATAGCCTAATCTGAGCACCTATGCCAAAATTTTTGTGTTCTATTCAATAGATAGATAAATTAGCTAGATAGACATGTTTTGTTTCAATTTCTAGCATTAGCATTAATGGGGGAATGTTACGAAAACCAAAAGCGATGAACTCGATTTTAACCCCATATTGGGTTTTGGGATCAAAAGATTGTATGTTCGAGCCCCATCAATCTGAAATATGGGCTGGTGGCCTCAAATTTGGGCTTGAAACAGAGATTGAACATTCATTTATCTTTTTTAAAAACGAGAAGGCAGTAACAAAAGAAACAACGAAGAAATAGATAAAACACAGGAAATACCACCTACATTAAAAGCCAAACCTTACAGTTGGTGTAGCCCAAGATCAAAGTGCACAGCCGGATCTGAGCACCTATATCAAAATCGCTGTGCTCTATTCAATAGATAGATTAATTAGCTAGATTAACATGTTTTGTTTCAATTTCTAGCATAAGCATTAATGGCGGAATGTAATGAAAACTAAAATCATGGAACTGACTTTTATGTTCGAGCCTCTGTGATCTATGATATAGGCCGGTGGCCTCAATTCGTGCTTGAAATAAGGATTTAATATTCCTTAAACATTTCCAAATTTAGAGAGCAGAAATAATTGAGAGAAATTAGTGAAAAAGGTAATACACGGGACCCACCACCAACAAATGGAGCCAAAATTACAGTTGGCGTAGCCCAAGATCAAAGCGCTCAGACTGATCAGGGCATCTATGCCAAAAACTTTTTTGCTTTATTCAATATATAGATTTATTAGCTAGATAACCGTATTTGTTTCAATATCTAGCATTATTATTAATGGAGAAATGTAACGAATAAACAAAAACATGGAACTCAATTTTGACCCGATTTTGCCATTACCGGCCAAAGCACTGTATGTTCGAGCTCCATCAATCTAAAATATAGGCTGGTGGCATAAAATTTGTGCATGAAACAGAGATTGATCATTCGTTTATCATTTCCACAATGAGAATGCAAATTCAAAGAGAACATTTGGAGAAATAGCCAAAACACAGAACCTATAGCCTTCATTTCAAGCCGAACTTTACAATTTGTGTAGCCCAATATCAAAGTGCACATCCTGATCTGAGCACCTATGCCAAAACTCTTGTGTTCTATTCAATAGATAGATTAATTAGCTAGATAAACATGTTTTGTTTCAATTTCAAGCATTAGAATTAATGGAGGAATGTTACGAAAACCAAAAGCGAGGAACTCTATTTTGACCCTATTTCCGGGTTTTGGGTCAAAGGATTGTATATTTGAGCGCCATCAATCCGAAATATGGGCTGGTGGCCTTAAATTTGCGCTTGAAATAGAGATTGAACATTCGTTTATCATTTTTATGAGAAGGCAGTAACCAGAGAAAGAAATGAAGAAATAGACAAAACACAGGACCTAACACATACATTGAAAGCCAAGCTTTACAATTGGTGTAGCCCAAGATCAAAATGCACAGCCTGATCGGAGCACTAATGCCAAAACTGTTGTGCTCTCTTCAATAGATAGATTAATTAGCTAGGTACATGTTTTGTTTCAATGTCTAGCATAAACATTAATAGAGGAATGTAACAAAAACCAATCAGGGAAATGAATTTTGACCAGATTTACGGCTTTTGGCGTCAATGAGAGCCAAATCAAGGCAAAGCAAGGCAAGCCAAGGCAAGCCAAGACAAGTCAAGGCAAGGCGAGCCAAGCCAAGGCAAGGCAAGGCAAGCCAAGCCAAGCCAAGCTAAGCCAAGCCAAACCAAGCCGAGCCATGCCAAGCCAAACCATGCCAAGCCAAGCCAACACAAGCCAAGGCAAGCAAAAGCATGCCAAGCCAAGTCAAGCCAAGTCAAACCAAGGTAAGCCAATCAAAGCCAAACCATGCCGTGCCAAGTCAAGCCTAGGCACGGCACAGCAAGGTAATACAAGGCAAGTCAAGCCAAGCCAAGCCAAGTCAAGGCAAGGCGAGGCGAGGCAATGCAGGGCAATGCAAGGCAAGCCAAGCCAAACCAAACCAAACCAAGCCTAGGCACGGCAAGGCAATGCAAGGCAAACCAAGTCATATCCAGCCATGCCAAGCCAAGCCAAAGAGATACAAGAGGAATAAGGCAAGGCAAGGCAGGAGAAGCCAAGTCAAGCCATGCAAAACAAGTCAAGGCAAGCCAAGACAAGCCAAGCAAAGCCATGCCGAGCCAAGCCAAGCCAAGCCTAGGCACGGCAAGGCAATGCAAGGCAAGCCAAGTCAAGCCAAAGAGATACAAGAGGTACAAGGCAAGGCTAGACAGGAGAGGCCAAGTCAAGCCAAGCAAAGCTAGGCAAGACAAGGCAAGCTAAGACAAGCCAAGCCTAGGCAAGCAAAGTCAAGCAAAGCAAAGTCAAGCCAAGTCAAGCCGAGCCAAGCTAAATCAAGCCAAGGCAAGGCAATGCAGGGCATAACAAGGCAAGCCAAGCCAAAGCAAGCCAAGGCAAGCCAAGCCAAGCTAAGCCAAGATAAGGCAAGCCAAGACAAGGCAAGACAAGGCAACAAAAGGCAAGGCAAGGCAAAAGAAGCCAAGAGAAGCCAAGCCAAGCCAAGCCAAGCCAAGCTAAGCCAAGCCAAGCCAAGCAAAGGCAAGGCAAGTCAAGCCAATCCAATTCAAGGCAAGCCAAGCCAAGTCAAGACACACAAAGCCAAGCCACACAAAGCCAAGCCAAGCTTAACCAAGGCAAGGCAAGGCAAGCCAAGCCAAGCAAAACCAAGCCAAAACAAGGGGGGCAAGGCAAGCCAAGTCAAGCTAAGCCAAGCCAAGCAAAACCAAGCAACGGCATGGTAAGGCAAGGCAAGCCAAGCCAAGGCAAAACAAGGCAAGGAAAGGCTAGACAAGACAAGGCAATCTTAGCCTAGCCAAGCCAAGACAAGCTTAGCCAAGCCAGGCAAAGCCAAGGCAAGGCAAGGCAAGTCAAGCCAATCCAAGGCAAGCCAAGCCAAGCCACACAAAGCCAAGCCAAGCCAAGCCAAACCATGACAAGCCAAGCCTAACAAAGGCAAGGCAAGGCAAGCCAATGAAAGCCAAGCAAAGCCAGGCCAAGCAAAACCAAGGCAAGGCAAGGCAAGCTAAGCTAAACCAAGCCAAGGCATGGCAAGGCAAGGCAAGGCAAGGCAAGGCAAGCTAAGCCAAGCCAGGTTAAACCAAGCCAAGCCAAGGCATGGTAAGGCAAGGCAAGGCAAGCCAAGCCAAGCCAAGCCAAGACAAGACAAGGCAAGACTAGACAAGGCAATCTTATCCAAACCAAGCCAAGCCAAGACAAGTTAAGCCAAGCCAAAAGCCTAGTCAAGCCAAGTCAAGCCAAGTCAAGCAAAGCCAAGCCAAAAGCCAAGCCAAAAGCCAAGCCAAGCCATGCCAAACCAAGGCAAGCCAAGCCAAGGTAAGAAATGGCAAGGCAAGGCAATGCAAGCAAAGCCAAGGTAATGCAAGCCAAGCCAAGCCAAAAAAAGCCAAGCCAAACTTAGCCAAGTCAAGCCAAGCCAAGCTAAGCCATGCCAAGCATAGCCAAGCCAAGCCAAGGAGAGAAAAGGCAAGGCATGGTCTGGCAAGGCATGGCAAGCTAAGTCAAGCAAAGCCAAGTCAAGGCAAGGCAAGCCATGCCATGCCAAGCCAAGCAAAACCAAGCCAAGTCAAGCCAAGCCAAGGTAAGGCAGTTCAAGGCACAGGAAGGCTAGGCAAGGCACAGCAAGGCAAGGCAAGGCAAGAAAAGCAAATGCAAGGCAAGCCAAGCTAAGCCAAACCAAGCCAAGCCATGCCGAGCCATACCATGCCGAGCCAAGCCAAGCCATGCCGAGCCATGCAAAGCCAAGCCATGCCAAGCTGAGCTAAGCTTAGCCAAGCCAAGCCAGGCCAAGCCAAGGGAAGACAAGGCAAGGCAAGTCAAGCCAATCATATGCAAGCCAAGCCAAGCAGCACCAAGCCAAGCCAAGCCAAGTCATGACAAGCCAAGCCTAACCAAGGCAAGGCAAGCGAAGCCAAGGCAAACCAAGCCAAGCCAAGCAAAACCAAGCCAAGCAAAGCCAAGGCAAGCCAAGCAAAGGCAAGACAAGGTAATGCAAGGCTAGACAAGGCAATCGTAGCCAAGCCAAGCTAAGTCAAGCCAAGACAAGACAAGGAAAGACAAGGCAATATTAGCCAAGCCAAGCAAAGACAAACCAAGCCAAAAGCCTAGCCAAGCCAAACCAAGCCAACCCAAAAGACAAGCAAAGCCAAAAGCCAAGCCATGCCAAGCCAAGGCAAAGCAAGGCAAGCCAAGGTAATTAACAAATGGCAAGGCAAGCTAAGGCAAGGCAAGCCAAGGCAAGGCAAGCCAAGCTAAGCCAAGGCAAGGCAAGCCAAGCCAAGCCAAGCCAAACAAAGCCAAACCAAGCCAAGCTAAGCCCTGCAAAGCATAGCCATGCAAAGCCAAGCCAAGCCAAGTCAAGGAGAGAAAAGGCAAGGCAAGGTATGACAAGACTTGGTAAGCCAAGTCAAGCAGAGGCAAGGCAAGCCAAGTCAAGCCAATGCAAGCCAAGCCAAGTCAAGCCCAGGCAGGGCAGGCCAAGGCAAGCAAAGCCAAGCCAAGCCAAGGCAGTTCAAGGCACAGCAAGGCTAGGCAAGGCACAGCAAGGCAAGGCAAGGCAAGAAAAGCAAATGCAAGGCAAGCCAAGCAAAACCAAGGCAAGCCAAGTCAAGCGAAGCCAAGCCAAGCCAAGAGCCAAGCCAAGCCAAGGTAAGAAATGGCAAGGCAAGAAAAGGCAAGGCACGCCAAGCAAAAGCAAGCCAAGGCAAGGTAAGGCAAGCCAAGGCAATCGTAGCCAAGCCAAGCTTAGTCAAGCCAAGCCAAGCCAAAAGCCTAGCCGAGCCAAGCAAAGCCTAGCCAAGCCAAGTCAAGCGAAGCCAAGCCAAGCCAAAAGCCAAGCCAAGCCAAGGTAAGAAATGGCAAGGCAAGAAAAGGCAAGGCACGCCAAACAAAACCAAGCCAAGGCAAGGTAAGGCAAGTCAAGCTAAGCCAAGCCAAACAAACCTAAGCCAAGCCAAGGCAAACCAAGCCAAGTCAAGCCAAGCCATGCCAAGCATAGCCATGCTAAGCCAAGCCAAGCCAAGCCAAGCCAAGATGAGAAAAGGCAAGGCAAGGCCTGGCAAGGCATGTCAAGCCAAGTCAAGCAAAGGCAAGGCAAGGTAAGCCAAGCCAAACAAAGCCAAGCCAAGCCAAACCAAGCCAAGCCATGCCAAGCATAGCCATGCCAAGCCAAGGCAAGCCAAGCCAAGGCGAGCAAAGTCAAGCCAAGCCAAGGTAGTTCAAGGCTAGGCAAGGCACGGCAAGGCAAGGCAAGAAAAGCAAACGCAAGGCAAGGCAAGCTAAGCCAAACAAAGCCAACCCAAACCATGCCGACCCATGCCAAGTCAAGTCCAGCCAAGCAAAGGCTAGCCAAGCCGAGCCAAGCCAAGGTTAGGAAAGGCTAGCCAAACCAAGCCAAGTCAAGACAAGCCTATGGCAAGCCAGGCCAGCCAAGCCAAGACGAGCCAAGCCAAGCCAAGCTAAGCCAAGAAAAAGACAATGCAAGGCAAGCCAAGCCAAGCAAAGGCAAGCCAAGGCAAGGCAAGACAAGGCAAAACAAGGCAAGCTCAGCCAAGCCAAGCCAAAACTAGCCAAGCCAAGCCAAAAGCCTAGACAAGCAAAGCCAAACAAAAAGCCAGGCCTAGCCAAAAGCGAAGCCAAGCCTAGCCAAGCCAAATTAAAGCCTAGCCAAGGCAAACCAAGTCAAAGCAAGGCAAGACAAGCCAAACAAAGACAAGCCAAACCAAGGCAAGCCAGGCCAAGCCACGCCAGGTCAAGCCACGCCTAGCCAAGCCAAACCAAGCCAGGCCAAGCCCAGGCAAGGCAAGACAAGGCAAGGCAGGCCAAGCAAAGCCAAGCCATGCCTAGGCAAGCCAAGCCAAGACAAGCAAAGCCAAGCCAAACCAAGCCAGGCAAAGCCGTGCCAAGCCATGCCAAACCAAGATAAGGCAAGGCAAAGCAAGGTTACGCAGGCCAATCGATGCAAAGGCAAGCCAATCCAAGCCAAGGCAAGCCAAGGCAATGCAAACTAAGCCAAGCAAGGCCAAGCCAAGGCAAACCAAGCCGAGCAAAGCCTAGGCAAAGCTATGCAAGGTAAGGCAAGGCAAGGTAAGACAAGCCAAGCCAAGCCATGGCAAGACAAGACAAGGAAAGACAAGGTAATATTAGCCAAGCCTAGACAAACTAAGCCAAAAGCCTAGTCAAGCCAAACCAAGCCAACCCAAAAGACAAGCAAAGCCAAAAGCCAAGCCAAGCCATGCCAAGCCAAGGCAAAGCAAGGCAAGCCAAGGTAAGAAATGGCAAGGCAAGCTAAGGCAAGGCAAGCCAAGTCAAGCTAAGCCAAGGCAAGGCAAGGCAAGCCAAGCCAAGCCAAGTCAAGCCAATCCAAGCCAAAAGCC
Source organism: Fragum sueziense (assembly GCA_963680895.1). Classification (NCBI taxonomy): domain Eukaryota; kingdom Metazoa; phylum Mollusca; class Bivalvia; order Cardiida; family Cardiidae; genus Fragum; species Fragum sueziense. The sequence continues at coordinate 49,169,157 of OY804603.1, forward strand.
TAGCCAAGCCAAGCCAAGCCATGCCAACCCGAGGCAAAGCAAGCCAAGCCAAGCCAAGGTAAGAAATGGCAATGCAAGAAAAGGCAAGGTACACCAAGATATACCAAGCCAAGGCAAGTTAAGGCAAGCCAAGCTAAGCCAAGCCAAACAAACCTAAGCCAAGTCAAGCCAAGCCAAGCCAAACCAAGCCAAGTCAAGCCAAGCCATACCAAGCCAAGCCAAGCCAAGTCAAGCCAAGCCATACCAAGCATAGCCATGTCAAGCCAAGCCAAGCCAAGTCAAGCCAAGCCAAGCCAAGCCAAGCCAAGTCAAGCCAAGCCAAGCCAAACGAAGCCAAGTCAAGCCAAGCCATGCCAAGCATAGCCATGCCAAGCCAAGCCAAGCCAAGCCAAGCCAAGCCAAGCCAAGTCAAGTCAAGCCAAGCCAAGCCAGGTCAAGTCAAGCCAGCCATGCCAAGCATAGCCATGCCAAGCCAAGCCAAGCCAAGAAGAGAAAAGGCAAGGCAAGGCAAGGCCTGGCAAGGCATGGCAAGCAAAGTCAAGCAAAGGCAGGGCAACACAGGCAAGGTAGGCCAAGCCAAGCTAAGTCAAGCCAAGTCAAAACAAGCCAAACCAAGCCAAGCCAAGCCATGCCAAGCATAGCCATACCAAGACAAGGCAAGGTACGCCAAGCCAAAGCGACTAAAACCAAGCCAAGTCAAGCCAAGGTAGTTCAAGGCAAGGCAAGGCTAGGCAAGGCACAAGACAAGCCATTCCGATCCATGCCAAGCCAAGCCCAGCCAAGCACAGGCTAGCCAAGGCTAGCCAAGCCAAGCCAAGCCAAGGCTAAAAAAGGCTAGCCAAGCCAAGCCAAGTCAAGACAAGCCTATGGCAAGCCAAGCCAAGACGAGCCAAGCCAAGCCAAGCCAAGCTAAGCCAAGGCAAGGCAATGCAAGGCAAGCCAGGCCAAGGTAAGGCAAGACAAGGCAAGGCAAAGCAAGTGAGACAAGGCAAAACAAGGCAAGCTAAGCCAAGCCAAGCCAAGACTAGTCAAGCCAAGCCATAAGCCTACCCACAAGCCTAGCCAAGCGAAGTCAAACCAAAAGCCAAGCCAAACCAAACCTAGCCAAAAACCAAGCCAAATTTAAGCCAAGGCAAGACAAGACAAGCCAAGCCAAACCAAACAAAGCCAAGCCAAGCCAAGCCCAGGCAAGGCAAGACAAGCCAAGGCAAAACAAGCCAAGCAAAGCAAAGCCATGCGAAGGCAAGCCAAGCAAAGCAAAGCCGTGCCAAACCATGCCAAACCAAGACAAGGCAAGGCAAGGTAACGCAAGACAAGGCAATGCAATGCAAGGCAAGCCAAGCAAAGGCAAGGCGAGCCAAGCCACGCCAAGCAAAGGCAACGCAACGCAGTTCAAGACAAGGCAAAGTTAGGCAAGACACAGCAAGGCAAGGCAAGCCAATGCAAGGCAAGCCAAGGCAAGCCAAGTAAAGCAAGGCAAATCCAAGCCAAGCTAAGCCATGCCAAGCCGAGCCAATCCAAGACAAGGCTAGCCAAGACAAGCCAAACCAAGGCAAGACTATGGCAAGCCAAGCCAGCCAAGCTAAGACGAGCCAAGCCAAGTCAAGGCAAGGCAAGCCAAGCCAAGGCAAGCCAGACCAAGGCAAGGCAAGGCAAGCTTAACCAAGCCAAGCCAGGACTAGCCAAGCCAAGCCAAAACCTACCCAAAAGCCTAGCCAAGCAAAGCCAAACCAAAAGCCTAGCCTAGCCAAAAGCAAAGCCAAGCCTAGCCAAGCCAAATTAAAGCCTAACCAAGGCAAATCAAGTCAAAGCAAGGCAAGGCAAGGCAAGACAAGACAAATCAAGACAAGCCAGGCCAAGCCAGGCCAAGCCATACCTAGGCAAGCTAAGCCAAGGCAAGTCAAGCCAAACCAGGCCAGGCAAAGCCGTGCCAAGCCATGCCAAACCAAGACAAGGCAAGGTAACGCAGGCCAATCCAAGCAAAGGCAAGCCAATCCAAGCAAAGGCAAGGCAAACTTAGCCAAGCCAAGGCAAGCCAAGCCAAGCAGAGCCAAGCCAAGCCAGCCAAGCCAAGACGAGCCAAGCCAAGCCAAGCCAAGCTAAGCCAAGGCAAGGCAAGGCAATGCAAGGCAAGGCAAGCCAGGCCAAGGTAAGGCAAGACAAGGCAAGGCAAGGCAAGGCAAAGCAAGGCAAGACAAGGCAAGCTAAGCCAAGCCAAACCAAGACTAGCCAAGCCAAGCCATAAGCCTACCCACAAGCCTAGCCAAGCGAAGTCAAACCAAAAGCCAAGCCAAACCAAACCTAGCCAAAAGCCAAGCCAAATTTAAGCCAAGGCAAGACAAGACAAGCCAAGCCAAGCCAAACCAAACAAAGCCAAGCCAAGCCCAGGCGAGGCAAGACAAGCCAAGGCAAAACAAGCCAAGCAAAGCAAAGCCATGCGAAGGCAAGCCAAGCCAAGCAAAGCCAAACCAAGCAAAGTCGTGCCAAACCATGCCAAACCGAGACAAGCCAAGGCAAGGCAAGGTAACGCAAGACAAGGCAATGCAATGCAAGGCAAGCCAAGCAAAGGCAAGGCAAGGCGAGCCAAGCCACGCCACGCCAAGCAAAGGCAACGCAGTTCAAGGCAAGGTTAGGCAAGACACAGCAAGGCAAGGCAAGCCAAGGCAAGGCAAGGCAAGCCAAGCAAAGCAAGGCAAATCAAAGCCAAGCTAAGTCATGCCAAGCCAAGCCAAGACAAGGCTAGCCAAGACAAGCCAAACCAAGGCAAGCCAATGGCAAGCCAAGCCAGGCCAAGGCAAGGCAAGCCAAGCCAAGCCAAGGCAAGGCAAGCCAGGCCAAGGCAAGACAAGGCAAGGCAAGCTAAACCAAGCCAAGCCAAGCCAGGACTAGCCAATCCAAGCCAAAACCTACCCAAAAGCCTAGCCAAGCGAAGCCAAACCAAACGCCTAGCCTAGCCAAAAGCGAAGCCAAGCATAGCCAAGCCAAATTAAAGCCTAACCAAGGCAAACCAAGTCAAAGCAAGGCAAGGCAAGACAAGCCAAACCAAGGCAAGCCAGGCCAAGCCATACCTAGGCAAGCCAAGCCAAACCAGGCCAGGCAAAGCCGTGCCAAGCCATGCCAAACCAAGACAAGGCAAGGTAACGCAGGCCAATCCAAGCAAAGGCAAGCCAATCCAAGCAAAGGCAAGCCAAGGCAAGGCAAACTAAGCCAATCCAAGCCAAGGCAAGCCAAGCAAAGCAGAGCCAAGCCAAGCCAAGCAAAGCCAAGGTAAAGCAATGCAAGGTAAGGCAAGGCAAGGTAAGACAAGCCAAGTCAAGCCCAGGCAAGACAAGACAAGCCAAGGCAAGCCAAGCAAAGCCAAGCACTGCCTAGGCAAGCCAAGCCAAACCAAGCCAGACAAAGCTTTGCCAAGCCAGGCAAAGCCGTGCCAAGCCATGCCAAACCAAGACAAGCCAAGGCAAAGCAAGGTAACCTAGGCCAATCCAAGCAAAGGCAAGCCAATCAAAGCAAAGGCAAGCCAATCAAAGCAAGGCGAACTAAGACAAGGCAAGCCAAACAAAGCCAAGGCAGAGCAATGCAATGCAAGGTAAGGCAAGGCAAGGTAAGACAAGCCAAGCCAAGACAAGCCATGCCAAGCCAAGCCATGGCAAGAGAAGACAAGACGAGACAAGGCAATCTTAGCCAAGCCAAGCCAAGCAAAGACAAACCAAGCCAAGCCAAAAGCCTAGCCAAGCCAAGCCAAAAGCCAAGCCAAGCCAAGCAAAGCAAAGCCAACCCAAAAGACAAGCAAAGCCAAAAGCCAAGCCAAGTTAAGGCAAAGCAAGGCAAGCCAAGGTAAGAAATGGCAAGGCAAGCTAAGGCAAGGCAAGGTAAGCCAAGTCAAGCTAAGCAAAGGCAAGGCAAGCCAAGCTAAACAAAGCCAAGCCAAACCAAGCCAAGCCCTGCCAAGCATAGCCATGCAAAGCCAAGCTAAGCCAAGGAGAGAAAAGGAAAGGCAAGGCATGACAAGGCTTGGCAAGCCAAGTCAAGCCAAGGCAAGGAAGCCAAGCCAATGCAAGCCAAACCTAGTCAAGCCAAGACAGGGCAAGGCAAGGCAAGCCAAGTTACACCAAGCCAAGGCGAGCCAAGCCAAGCCAAGCCAAGGCAGTTCAAGGCAAGTCTAGGCACAGTAAGACAAGGCAAAGAAAGGCAAGGCAAGGCAAGCCAAGCAAGGCAAAGCCAAGCCGAGCCATGTCATGCCAAGCCAAGGCTAGCCAAGCCTTTGGCAAGCCAAGCCAGTCAAGCTAAGACGAGCCAAGCTTGGCCAAGGCAAGGCAATGCAATTCAAGACAAGGTTAGCCAAGCCAATCCAAGGCAATGCAAGGCAAGACAAGACGAGGCAAGCTAAGCCAAGCCAATGTCAGAGTTTGAGGACAAAAACCAAATAAAACATTTGGAGAAATAACCAATACACAGGACCTATCACCTTAATTTAAAACCAAACCTTAGAATTTTTGAAGCTCAAGATCAGGGTGCACAGCCTAGTCTGAGTACCAATGCCAAAACTTTTGTGCTCTATTCGATAGATAGATTAATTAGCTAGATAACCATGTTTTGTTTCAACTTCTAGCATAGCGTTAATGGAGGAATATTACGAGAACCAAAATCATGGATCTAAATTTTGACCCGATGTCCGGTTTGGGGTTCAAGGAACTGCATGTTTGAGCCCCCGCCATCAGAAATATCGACCAGTGGCCTCAAATTTATTTTTAGAATTGATGTTTAACATGCCATAATGGTTTACACGATTATAAAACAGGAACAAATGAGAGAATTAAGAGAAATAGTCAAAACACAGGACCCGCTACCTAGGATTGGTGCAAAAGTGTCGGTTGGTGTAGCTCAAATACAGAGCGCACAACTTCGGTCGAGCATTTATACCAAAACTTTTATACTTTATTTGATAAATAGATTTATTACATAGATAACTATGATTCGTTTTTATTTCTAGTCTTAGCAGAAATGAAGATATACAAAGAAAACCATATCGAGTGAACCTGACTTTACCCTAGTTATTCCATATCCTCATGTGTCGCCTCCATAGAAAAGCTTGTCATTTTTGTTTATTTTTCACACAAACTGTTGGCTACGAAGTCCATAGCTATGTCCTAAATTTTCAAATCGTAATATTGCATTGTTCAAGATATTTTTGAAAACAAAAGTTTGTCTGCCATTTTCTGCTGTCTGCAACTGTCTGTCAATAAAATAGTAAAATTTGAAAATGGTTTGATTCAAAAAGTGTTCAAGATTTTTTTATGAATTTTGGCTGAAATATTAATTGGTACCAAAGTGTATGTTGTGGAAAAAATCAAGGATAAATATTAATTAGTTTATTAGAAAATCGATAATAACTTTTTCCTTTTACTCTAGGCATCGCCTAGAGTTGTCTGTCAAACCAGAGAGTGTCTGTCAATATTTCCTAAAAATTCAAAGTTCAATATTTTCCCAATGCTTGGATATTTTTCAATGTAATTTCAGAGACATATTCTTTATTTGATAATTTATTGATTTCAAAAGTTTTGGCAAAAAATAAGAAGCGGTATTTGCATAACGCCAGATTTAAGTTTGTCTGATTGTCTAGGCGATGCCTAGAGTAACCGAAATTTCACCCCGGGTAACATGGGATAGGGACAGAAAAAAATAAAATTTAAAGGTGTTAAAAAAGTCCAAAACACGTAAAAAATTGCAAGAAACCCGGAAAAAAAGCATCAAAAATTGCCGTCCCGATCCCACCCAGTCTTGTCCAGAGGCAGACAGACGGACGGACGGACGGACAAGTCAAATTTATGATGCCTCCCTATCGGGGGCATAAAATAGACGTAGTAAGGACGTTGTAGTATCATCTTACAGTCGCAGAACAGTCGCTGGACAAACGCAATAGTCGCCGTAGAGTCGACGTAAGAACGCAGAGGACGTAGCACAGTCGCAGGTGGGTCGCCGATGATCGCCACGGGGTCGCAGTGAGGTCGCAGTGGAAACGCCATGGACGTAGAAGTGTCTAATCGAGAAAAACGTACAGAACACAAGACTGTGGAGACCCGGACCGTCGGCCAGAGAAATTTGGAAATTCGAAAGAAAACAAAACGAACTTCGAAAGAAAAAAATTATTTCACTAGGTTTCAGGTCGCAGTAAGGTAGCGAGCCATGTGTGAGGGGGGTATTATGTCGTCAGGTGGTAATCAGCTTTACTAACAATTTCTAATTGTAAAACTTGTGATGCAGTGAAATACATAATACGTCATGCACTTTGAAAACATGTTGTTTATTTCTTTGGATGCCATTTACAGGAGAAAAGGGGCAATAAACATCGATATGTTTTTTTATTATTTTTGGAAGGACTGACTTTACGAAAAACCATAACAGGCTTTTATTTCTCATTTCCATGGGTGGTAAACTTTGGAACGACCTCCAAAAAGAGGTAGTGAATTTCTGTTCCCATAGCACATTCGGGAAGTCGCGAGGTCGGTCCAATGGCTAAAAACGTGTAATCAAAGGTAGGTGTCGGTGGTTCTTTCGATTGTTTTCTAGGTTTCTAGCGAAAAATGGATAATTATGGCAATGCTATGTCGTGTAAAAGTGACTTCTCGACGCATACGGCCAAAAACTGCGGTCGAAACCGAAGTAATTTCCGCCGGATCGTTTTTAAAAGTTCGAACACGATGTTGCTTTTTCACAACAGTTTGTCAACAACTGTCACCTTGTTGCATAATTTGTGGTTTTCCACGAAGAATTCAGCCCCAGTACGCTCGCCCTGGGGAAACGAGCACTCTGTAATACATATCCTGTTAAAAATGGCAACGAGGCGCATTATTTAAGAAAATTATTGAGAAAATGTAGAGTTCGTTCCAATAAGGTAGAGCTTGTTCCAATTTGAATGAGATCGTTCCCAGTGCTCTCCTGTTTTATACATGTACAACGAAATTAATATCTGTGATATCAGACCAGCCAAATTCAGACAAAATGACGACGTTTGAAATATCAGAAGTATCGTCATATCAGAGTCGTCGTTTTGTCTTGTGTGGTGACTTTGTTTTACATGAAAGTCTGTTTCTAATGTTTCTTAAACTCTACGCATGGATCTCTTGAAATGCATTTTTAGCTCACCTGAGCATGAAGTGCTCGATGTGAGCCATTGAAGTTAATTTTTGTCCGTCGTCCGTTCGTCCATGCGTCTACCTGTATGTCCGTCTACACTCTAGCATCCATAAACATAAGCTAATCTTAACCAAACTTGGTCAAAATAATGATGGCCGTAAGTTCTTTGATGAGTTCGAAGAAATAGTGTGATGCTGAAGAGTGAAAGTAAAGTTGAAAATTGCAGTTTTGTCAAATTCGAGGAGAGACAGCTCAAGAAGCATCATTCTGATCAGGATGAAAGTTTTACCTCTGTAAGATCTTATGGTCAACAATATTCAGTCCAAGTTTTTTTCTTGATTGAAAAATATTTGTGGCTGCTACACTAGTGAAAACAAAGTCGAAAATGGCAACTTTGTCAAAGTCAAAGGCAGATAAGTCGAGACGCATTCTGATAAGGCTTAAATTTTCTTTTAAGTAATATCTTATTCTCTTAAGATCTTATTTCCTTGGATTTAATTTTGATTGAAAGAAACTGTGAATGCTGAAGAGTGAAAGTCAAGTCGAAAATAGCAATTTTGTCAAATTCGAGGGCAGATAACTCAAGATACATCATTCTGACCAGACTGAAAAGTTTACCTATGCAAGATCTTATGTTCAACAATATTCTGTTTAAGTTATGTGTTGATTGATAAATATTTGTGGATGCTAGAGCGAAAACATGGTCAAAAATCGCAATTTTGTCAAAATCAAGGACAGATAACTCCAGAGATGCATTTTCAATCAGGCTGAAAATCAAACCTGCCCAAGAAGTTATTATCATCAACTTTTCTGTCCAAGTCTTGTCTTGATTGGTCAATATTTGTAGATGCTAGAGTGTAAACAAAGTAAAACAAGAGGGCCAAGATGGCCCTGTATCGCTCCACTGGCTTTTAGACAATTAGACTACAAAATTTTTCAAGGAATGCAATAGAGGTCTAACCAAAGAAGATCCATGCTATGCCAGAATGAAATCCAATAAATGATTAAGGAGCAGAAATGTTTTTAAAATTTTCTTAAAATTACACTATGTTTCATATAGCGAAAAAAAAGCCTAGCCCACAGCGGCCAAGCTTTTCATCCAATCGTGAAGGAATTTGGAAGAGATTCATGCGAAGTTTGGTAGAAATTGGTCCTGCAATTTTGGAGAAGGAGATTGTTTAACAATTTTTCCAAAATTCAATTTAATTAAATCTATTAAAATTTAAGTTCTACACGGAATTTTTTTCATGAATTTAGAGGAGATTCATGCAAGGAAGATTCGTGTGAAGTTTAGTTAAAATTGGTCCAGTAGTTTTGGAAAAGAAGATTTTTCGAAAATTTAATTTAACTTAATTAATCAAAATTAAAGTTCTACACAGAATTTATTTTTTGAAGGAGTTTGAGTTTATTGGGGTTTTACGCCGTTTTCAACTACCAGGGTCATATTGCGGCGGCTGGAGCACCTACCCATGGATTCCTGTTCTTTCTCAAACCAGTACTACCACAACACCCTTACCGAGCCTCCAGCTGCTCGCCTTTTTTTGAAGGAATTAAGAAAAGATTCATGCAAGGATCATTTCTGTAAAGTTTGGTTGAAATAGGTCCAATAGTTTTGGAGAAGAAGAATCTTAAAAGATTTTTCGAAAATTTAATTTAATTAAATTAATTAAAATTCAAGTTATACACAGAATTTATCTTTTTGAAGGAATTTAGAAGAGATTTATATAAGGAAGATTTCTGTGAAGTTTGATTGAAATTGGTCCTGTAGTTTTGGAGAAGAAGAATTTTAAAGATTTTTCGAAAATTTAAATCAATTAAATTAAATTCAAGTTCTGCACGGATTTTATTCTTTTGAAGGAATTTGGTAGAGATTCATGCAAGGAAGATTTCTGTGAAGTTTGGTTGAAATTGGTACAGTAGTTTTGGAGAAGAAGAATTTTTAAAGATTTTTCGAATATCTAATTCAATTAAATTAATTAAAATTTATATTATACACAGAATTTATCTTTTTGAAGGAATTAAAAAGAGATTCATACAAGGAAGATTTCTGTGAAGTTTGGTTGAAATTGGTCTAGTAGTTTTGGAGAAGAAGAATTTTAAAAAGATATTTCGAAAATTTAAATCAATTAAATCAATTAAAATTTAAGTTATACACAGAATTTATCTTTTTGAAGAAATTAAGAAGAAATTCATACAAGGAAGATTTCTGTGAAGTTTGGTTGAAATTTGTCCAGTAGTTTTGGAGAAGAAGAATTTTTAAAGATTTTTCGAAAATTTAAATCAATTAAATCAATTAAAATTCAAGTTCTGCGCAGATTTTATTCTTTTGAAGGAATTTGGTAGAGATTCATGCAAGGAAGATTTCTGTGAAGTTTGGTTGAAATTGGTCCAGTAGTTTTGAAGAAGAAGAATTTTTCAAGATTTTTCGAATATTTAATTCAATTAAATTAATTAAAATTCAAGTTCTGCACAGATTTTATTCTTTTGAAGGAATTTGGTAGAGATTCATGCAAGGATGATTTGTGTGAAGTTTGGTTGAAATTGGTCCAGTAGTTTTGGAGAAGAAGATGTTTAAAGAAAAAGTTTACGCACGGACGGACGCACGGACGCACGGACGGACGGACGACGGACACAGGGCCATGACATAAGCCCCGCTGGCCTTCGGCCAGTGGAGCTAAAAAACCAGCCTTTTTGACATTCAAAGGCAGATAACTCTGTACATTCTGGTTCGATCAGGTACATAATCGAACTCATCCAAGAACTTACGACCATCATTATTTTGACCAAGTTTGTTTAAGATTGGCTCATAAATCTTGTGGATGCTAGAGTGTAGACGGACAGACAGACGGATGGACAAACGGACGACGGACAAAAAGTGACCACAATAGCTCACCTCAAGCACTTCATGCTAAGGTGAGCTAAAATGCATTTCAAGAGATCCATGCGTAGAGTTTAAGAAACATTAGAAGCAGACTTTCATGTAAAACAAAGTCATCACACAAGACAAAACGACGCCTCTTATATGACGATAATTCTGATATTTCAAACGCCATCATTTTGTCTAAGTTTGGCTGGTCTGATATCACAGATATTAAGTTCATTGTATAAAACAGGAGAGCACTGGGAACGATCTCATTCAAATTGGAACAAGCTCCAACTTATCGGAACGACCTCTACTGGAATTTTCTCAATAATTTTCTTTAAAAATGCGCCCCGTTGCCATTTTTAACAGGATATGTATTACAGAGTGCTCGTTTCCCCAGGGCGAGTGTACCGGGGCTGTATTCTTCGTGGAAAACCACACATTATGCAAAAAGGTTACAGTTGTTGAAAAACTGATGTGAAAAGGCAACATCGTGTTTGAACTTTTAAAAACGATCCGGCGGAAATTACTTCGGTTTCGACCGCAGTTTTTGGCCGTATGCGTCGAGAAGTCATTTTTACACGACATAGCATTGCAATAATTATCCATTTTTCGCTAGAAACCTAGAAAACAATCGAAAAAAAAACCACCGAAGCATACCTTTGTTTACACGTTTTTAGCCATTGGACCGATCTCGCGACTTCCCGGATGTGCTATGGGAACAAAAATTCACTACCTCTTTTTGGAGGTCGTTCCAAAGTTTACCACCCGTGATTTCATTGAATTGATCTTTCTGGTGGTGGATAAAGATATTTTGGCATAATTTGTAATATCATTTTTTTTTTAAAATGTCTGCTGTAAATTCTGGATTACTTGTCCTTGATTTCTTGATAAAAATGCCAACAATTTTAATGACGGTCCCATTTTTCAATACCACTCGAGGTGTGCGAGATGATGTCCAAATGGTCACATTACTTTATCCAATCCAACGTGCTCTTGTTTTGAATGAACAATTCCGAAAGGTACATCTCTTTAGAGACTAATCACATGTGCATATAATATAGGTGCTGATAAGACTGAAAGAAATATTCTTAAACCTTTTTCTTACAACATATTTGAAAAGGTTGAAACATCACATTTTTGTACACAGTACAGGGTGTCCCAATAAAACGGAACCCATTTTTGAAAGTGAATTAGCGCTCAAATGACTAGTACTTTAAAATTATTTCAAACAACCACCCTATGGAATCAATTTGCCCAAGCGGCACTTGGTTCGTACTTGTACAACGATAAAGAATTCAACAGTTGACATACAATAGAGGTGTATGCAAAGAAGATTCATGCTTCAAAACAATGAAATCCAATAGGTGGTTTTGGAGGAGAAATGTTTTTAATTTTTTCTTAGACATTAGCGGAACACCAAAGACATCAACATAAACCGAAAGAAAATCATCTATTTTCTTTGCCTAGACATGTCTATTTTGCATTGACTTGGTAGGAAACTGGCAGCTAATATTTGCCACATTGATTCCGCTTCCCGGAACGTACATCAGAACTCATGCCAAATTAAAATGCCAACGAAAAGTCCAAACTAAACCTCCAGTTGATAGTAAAATATACTAGTCAAAACTCCTAACCGGCCACTTTGTTTTTCGAATTTTTGAAATGTTTACAAAATTCTGATCGGACAGAAGTTTTCTTTTATGGAAAGGCTGGTCATTTAAAGATCATTTTGCACAAACGTCGCGTGTTGAAATGTTAATGTGACTCTTTGACATAACATGGAAGACGAGGACCCTCATTTTTGAAAATCACAAAAACTTAGAAATTCGACAGAAATTCAGATTTAGGACGAAATAAAATCTTGATATTGTCATTTTCCCCCTATCAACATTGCTAGTAAATTGACAAGGAAACATAATTTTCGAAGAAGGAATTTCAATTCTATTCCATATTGCCCAGATATGAGCCGATTTTCTACAAAATACCCCACCCACCAATGTTAAAATCGATGAAAATCAAAATTAGGGGTATAGTGAAACTTCTGTCAATTTATAAACGTTCAAGACGGAATATTGGTAACATTTTCATCTTTTTTAGTTCGAAAATGAATTTCCTTTACAATGACTAACAATGATTGTGCTTATCCCGTCAATGAATATGTCATAAATGGCAGAAACTAAGTGGCCGGTTAGAAGTTTTGACATATGGGGCATATGGGGTTACTCATATAATAAAAAGATAGAATCCGCTCATGTGAAATTTTGTAAAAGATATTGTTTGTTGCCAGAACACTGCACAGATAATTTTGCTCTTAGCGAATGCGGACGACTTCCTCTTTGTATTTCATACATGACTGAGTGTATTAAATTTTGGCTTCGAATTATACATTTACAACCTTATAGGTACCCAAAACAATGTTATAATCTTCTCCTTCAACTAGAATACGCGGGAAGAGTAACGTGGGCTACACACGTCAAAGACATTTTGTTCACTTACGGCTTTGGCTATGGATGGATCATCCAAGATGTTGGTGATCATAATGTTTTCTTAACTGCTTTTAAACAACGTTTAATTGATTGTTTCTCTCAGAAAATTAAAGGTGAAATAATTGCAAGCCCTAAAGGCCGTCATTTGCAACATTTTTCTTCTTTATTAAATGTTGAAAGATATTTGTCGTTAGAACTCGGGTTTAAACTGCGTAAAGTGTATTCAAATTTCCGATGCTCATGTCACAGTCTAATGATCGAGAAAGGTAGACAACTCGGTGTAGACCGAATGTATAGATATTGCCCGTTATGCTTATCCAGAAATATCCATGTTGTAGAAGATGAACTCCATTTTTTCCTCGAATGTGCATCATATGATGACTTACGTTACTTATATTTTAAACAGTCATGGTTGAATAATAAGAATGCAGATACCTTCTATCGCATTTTAGCATCAGATAAAGAAGACGAGATCTTTAGAGTCGCACATTTCCTATTACAAGCATTCAAACACAGAAAAAGCCTTATCGAAAATTTACCTTAAAACTGATGTTTTCAAAAGTTATTCATTATTATAGATTTGCGTTCATTCGAACATGTAAATCTACTGTTGTAAACTATTGATTGATTGTATTAATTCCTTCATTTCACATTTTGTCCAAATAGTAAAATTCTAATATTCATAAGACACAGTCTGAAGCAGTCGAAGACAAAATTTAATGAAGTGGGTGCTAGGTTCGACGACAAAACAAGTCGTGCATAGCATACACAGCATTAAAGTCAAATAATAATCTAAAGAAGAAAAATAGAAATTTTGCCATTACATGGTAATGTAATTAATTTGTAAATATGTTATGTTTTTTTGTCACTCTTGTTGTGTAGTTTCATATCATGTACAATGGGCCGATGGCCTTAGTATTGAATAAACCATTGTAAACTAGTATATAACCTCCTTTAAGACATGAATTTAGTTACACGGCATGAGTCGAAAGATTTAGGAATGCAACGAGATATGGTTAATATGTAATAATTTAGGATTTTAATGCACCCAAATAACATGTTTAGGGCAATATTGTTCTACCATTTACCGTCTGTCTGCCTGTCCGTCAGTACAAAACTTAGAATTGGCATTTCTCTATAAGTATTGGACAAAGAAAGCACACATTTGGTATGTAACGTTTCTTCAATGATATCTAGCAGCTCCATTCATTCAGATATTCCCCAAAGTCATTTTGAACCATTAACATGCAGCCCCACTTAAAACATTGAGCGAAAACTAAACTTGGCATTTTCTCTAAAAGTATTAAATAATATCTATCTGATCCATGCAATATGACATACCTCAGTGTCATTTTATTTTTGTCTTTGGCGTTCCAGTGCTTAGACCGGAACACCAAGGACTGGAACATCAAGGACAATTTCACACTAATTTGCAAAAATATACGTGGAAATAGGGCATTTGTTAAATTTACTATTGAAACATTTACTGTACTCAAAGTCAGGTATACCAGTAAAATATCTAATAAAAAGATGCATTGCAAAGTGTAATTATAAAGTGCGTCATCCCAAAGACAAAGAAAAAAGTACTGTACAATTTAATCGCCTTCTTTTTCAATTTATTAATAAGGCACAAAATATAATCTTCCTCTTACAATTTTAATGTACGGACATAAGGTTGCTTTTCAAAAGGAGGTAGATGGTTTGTGTCTACATCTAATCAAAATTGCATTTCTTTGGACTTTTAGACATTGGAACACCAAGGACAACAATCTGTGGGACAAGGACATATGATGAATTTTATACCACTTTCTTATAGTCTATGAGCCAGGTCCTGGTATGGAACTTTTCTTGCAACCGGTGTCCTATAAAAATTGGAGTGGTATTTTTCAATATATTAGGGTCCCACGCTTTGGTTAAGGGTGGATGACATGCTTAAAAGTGGTAGGATTTTTTTTAAATCAAGGTCAAAGGTCATTCGGTGCACTTTTCATACATACCTCCTAAAATACCCCATAACTTACTCATTTATTAAGCTAAAACAATTATTTTGGTATCAAAATAAAGCTGATAAATTGTACTTTGACTTACATGAATAATGAACAGCTTTTTGATTTTGTATTTTTGTGAATATTCATAAATATAGCAAAAATTGGCTAAAAATCACCAAAATAAGTTTTGCCTACAAGCGAAAAAAAAGTTTTTAAAATACAAAAGGTATGTTTGTGTGGTTGAAGTCACACTTAAAAATTGCCCAGAAACCTGTTCTTGAGTTATATGTATTTCTTCACAGAATTAGTCTTTAGCTTAGGCTTGTAGTCATAGCTAAAAGTGGGTGGGGTAAATTTTCCCAAAAATTACAAAATATGCAAACATTGATGTAACAAAAAATCTTACACATAAATGTGATGTTTTTGTAGAAATTATGCTTTTGAAATCATATTTGCAGTGATTTGTAAAGCTTTTAATGCATATTCCTGGAAATTAATTAGAATATTAAGAGCCAAAATAACAATTCAATAAAACAGCATGTGAGATGGATACAGATTATATCAATACCATAATGTCAAAGCAATGACTCTTAAAACGAATATTTATCAACATCAACATTTTTTTATATAAAGCAAGACTCAAATTAGCATAATCGACAGCTGAACATATTCCTCTTTCTATCGTACGGGCATATGACATTAGACCCATGCCAGATTTTCAGGAATCAGAACGACATGGGGACAGCCAGAATTTGCTTTGTTGTGTAGTGCATTGCTTTTATAGAGCCAAAAGGAAGACAATTTTAGCGCTGGAACTAAATTTTTCACTATCAAGGTTCAGTGACACATAAATGTTGCTATAAATATAAAGTGCGGGTAAGTTAATTATTTACACTTTATCTAGAAGAACAGACTTAATTTAGAAGAACTAAATGAACTTTATTTGAAATTTCCTTGTGCAGAAATGATTTAGCTATCCAGGTCGACCATTCCATACAAAATTTCGTGAACATATTTCATATATGTTTGTATGCCCGACAACCTAGCATGGGTCTCGTTAAAGATAATTACGAAACTGCCGTCATTACAGTGCTTACACCTGGTAGCGAACATTCGAACATGTATACATGAAATGTAATTAGGAACAGAATATTGCATAATGTGAATACATATCACTATCATCAGTCTGGAATCTGGTTGTTATGGTGTGTGGTTATGAAGGTCTCAAAGAGTTACCATGAACATGTTAGTACCGTATATTCGTTTATGTACATGCCTTCAAAAGGGACAACAGAGTATCTGGTCTTTTAATTAATTTTGTGACCCAATAAGCTTTAATTGTACAATAAATTGAACCCAATAGTCCCTATATCTTTTATTATGCAAATCATTCATTGCACATGTGACATTATGTTACAAGTAAATAGTAGAAAATAAAGATACCACAATTGTTGATCCATCCTTCACAATCCCATCATGATAACATAACTTTGTTTATTGATTCACGGCTAATACATATTTGAGTAGACACAGAGAAACTTTTGGTATAAAAATAGTGGAAATCTTCGGACCTACGGTTGTTATTGCTCTAACCCCACAAAAATATACCTGACAAAAATCTGGACAATGTTTTACTTATAACATGACCAAAACTATTCCTGGTAATAACTTTTGTTGCAATCAATTGTGCATCTATCATTTGTAAGTATCTACATGTATGTAATCTATATCAAAGAACTCATTAACCTTTCCCCAAACAAGACCTCGTTTTGACGTCCCTAGGAGAAAGGCTTGGGCAAAATTAATGCAAAAGGAGAAAATTCTGATTATCAGCATTTTCTTTTGCCTCAATGTCTTCTAGGCTATATCGTACACAAATCAAATCTTTTAAATCACCCATTTGTCGTTTGCAGTAGCATGACTTTTTGACTTTTAAAACCACCCGAGATGAAATTTTAAACACATATGCTTTGAAGAATTATACATTTGATCCTGCAACAAAAACGCTACTGTTTGGATAATGGCGCATTCGACAGTGACTATGGAAACATAGGGTCAAGTTGAGCGGGAAAACTTTGGATAATTTTCAAAAATATGACTTATCAATCGCTTTTAAAGCGATCATATTTGTATTTATCACTTCAACAGTTGTCAGAAATGCTTGCTACCTTGGAGCGGACATTTTTCTCGGCAAACGTAATATCGTCAGCTGACATCTGAAGTCAATTTCCGTAAACAACCGTAGGTGAATACATCCCTTAGCCTATGCAAAAATGGTGCTAGGGCAATGGTATTCAATAATGATTTGAGTGTAAATTGGAAAATTAAAATCAAAGACGATCTGTATGATTATGACCACGTACAGCAATACTTCTATGAGAAAAAACAAGCATTTATGAGTGGTATAATGCATTTATAAATGATTTTACCCATGATGCTTATGACCTCAATAGATCTGGACGTCGGCGAAATCGTCAATGACTTGCCAATTGTTTCCCAGAAACTATCTTTAGAATTTCCCAACTACAGTTCAGATGCTTCTTTGAGGAATAAATACATATGTGGGAAATGTGGATATCGTGCAGTGGCAAATGTATAGAAAAGATGTAAATATTAGATGTGTAAGACAGACGTTCCTGACGTATCCATCTCAGACCTAAGTTGCGCCGCTCAATATGACCCTACGTTGCCACAACAACTGTAGAATGCACCTTAATGCAAAAAACTTAGATTTTGTTGCTGGATCAAAAGCATAATTTCCTTGAAAATATCATAACAGTTAGTACATGAAAAAGTTATGACATAATTCCGGATACTTCATTAACAACCCTCATACAAACCAAATGAGCTTTTTATGTTGAACACTTTCGGAGAAAATGCCAATGTTAATGGCAACAACAATTTAGTTCCTATAAAAATGCGTATAGATCCTGCACCTCTAGCATTGATTGACATCACAAAATGCTCGTGTTAAACTGACTGCCACACGCGAAGGTGTAAGTGTCAAAGAGAAGATCTTTTATGCACTGATGCATGTGTTTGTGAGTCAGAACTGTGTATAAATAGACGTATCTTGGTGCATTAGACAGTGATAATGATTAGTATATATGGCCTGAGTTAAGTGTATTGGAGTGTTTAGCATAGGGTAGCTATGGATATTGAAAGTCTGGTTATTAGTCCCCTACCGGTGTTCACACCGGAGGGGACTATAGGTTTGCCCTCCGTCTGTCCGTCCGTCCGTCCGTCAGTCCGTCCGTCTGTCCGTCCGTCTGTCCGTCCGTCCGTCCGTCTGTCCGTCCGTCTGTCCGCTCAAATCTGGATCCCGCGATAACTTAATAACTAAGCAAGCGTTTTTGATGAAAGTTGGTATATGACTAGATGGCAATGTGTAGATTATGCACATCATTTTATTTTTGTTTTTCAACTTAAATTGAGGTTGCTATGATTACAGAAATAGTGAAAATATGGCCAAAAATGGGATCCTGCGATAAGATAATAACTAAGCAAGCTAGTTTGATGAGACTTGGTATATGACTATATGGCAATGTGTAGATTATGCACATCATTTTATTTTTGTTTTTAGACTAAAATTGTTGTTGCTATGGTTACGGAAATAGTGAAAATATGGCAAAAAATATTGGATCCTGCGATAAGTTAATAAGTAAGCAAGCTAATTTGATGAGACTTGGTATATGACTAGATGGCAATGTGTAGATTATGCACATCATTTTATCTTTGTTCTTTGACGAAAAGTGCGGTTGCCATGGTAACGGAAATAGTGAAAATATGGCAAAAAATGGATCCTGCAACTTATAATCTATTATTGTTTACCATATTGAGTCAATGTGAAGCCGGTAGGGGACTTTATGTGTTGCATACAACACCAGATACTTGTTGTTTCATGTGTCTTGTTGCTTTTGTTGTTGTTGCTGTTGATGATGATGGTGATGATGAGGATAGTGTTGAATATAAGAACATTATATTTAGTAAAGTATACAAGATACATAAAATGAACAAAACAATGAGTTTATGCACGACTTCTGCTTTACGCAGCTATCATGCAGAAGACATTTCGGTCATCATTTGACAAATTAAACTCTTTATATTGGTCTTACTTTCTAAAATGCACATCACTGGCTATCTCTTAAGAATTCATATATAATTCAGCCCAATCTTGAAACAAGATGTGTTTGTGAAGCAAGAATGCCTCTGAAAAGGCCAATGATAAGTTTTCGTGTTAAGCTTTTAAGTAAATGGTTGATAAGGGTTAATGGATGAGCTTGAGGAAGGTCATATTGCATGGAACAGATATTATTTAAATAAGGTTACATACCAAATTTGAGCTTTGTCTGTGAAAAACTTTTGGAGAAAAGGCCAATAATAAGTTTTCACGTTAGTTAGTTTTAATTTTAAGATTTCATGTTAAGGGTTCAAAAGGGTTAATGGATAACCTTTAGGAAGTTCATATTGCATGGAACAGATGAATATCATTGAAAGAAGGTTACATACCAAATTTGAGCTTTGCATGTGGAATATTTTTGGAGAAAAGGCCAATGTTAAGTTTTCATGTTAAGTTTCAAACTGACGTACGGACGGACAGATGGCTGGCTGGACGGACGGACAGACAGACCGACAACGGTAAAGCATTATGCCATCGATCTAACGATAGGGGGCGTCAAAATGACTAATTTGTGGTCTTATTTTTATCTATATTAAATTTTCGACATATACACAATTATGGGGGTCAACTTGAATTTAGTTGACCATTTTTGACAAAACACAAAGATGATTTTGAAAAGAATAAGATGTATCTGTATCCCTAATAAGTATGTAATACCAGAGATATTGTTTTATTCGCTTAAACTGTAAACTGTGTTTCAAGTGATGTGTTATTCATCATATGTAAAATTACATTATGGAACCGCAAAAATTTGTGTATGAGCTATTTGGTTCCAGCGCCAAATTCCTTTCCCTTTGGCTCTATAAAAGCAATGCACTACCCAACAATGCAAACTCTGA
The DNA here is from genome assembly GCA_963680895.1 of Fragum sueziense. Classification (NCBI taxonomy): domain Eukaryota; kingdom Metazoa; phylum Mollusca; class Bivalvia; order Cardiida; family Cardiidae; genus Fragum; species Fragum sueziense. The sequence continues at coordinate 49,188,650 of OY804603.1, forward strand.
CCGTCCCATGTTGTTCTGATTCCTAAAAAATCAGGCACGGGTCTGGGGAATATTTTCAGCTGCCGATTTCTAGTACATAGATACTTGAAAAATATTCGTTTTAAGAGTCATTGCTTTGACATTATGGTGTTGATATAATCTGTATCCATCTCACATGCTGTTTTACTGAATTGTTATTTTGGCTCTTAATATTCTAATTAATTTCCAGGAATATGCATAAAAAGCTTTACAGATCACTGCAAATATGATTTCAAAAGCATAATTTCTACTAAAACTTCACATTTATGTGTAAGATTTTTTGTTACATCAATGTTTGCATATTTTGTAATTTTTGGGAAAATTTACCCCACCCACTTTTAGCTATGGCTACATGCCTAAGCTAAAGACTAATTCTGTGAAGAAATACATATAACTCAAGAACAGGTTTCTGGGCAATTTTTAAGTATGACTTCAACCACACAAACATAAGTTTTGTATTTTAAAAACTTTTTTTTCACTTATAGGCAAAACTTATTTTGGTGATTTTTAGACAATTTTTGCTATATTAATGAATATTCACAAAAATACAAAATCAAAAAGCTATTCATTATTCATGTAAGTCAAAGTGCAATTTATCAGCTCTATTTTGATACCAAAATAATTGTTTTAGCTTTATAAATGAGTAAGTTATGGGGTATTTTAGGAGGTATGTATGAAAAGTGCACCGAATGACCTTTGACCTTGATTTAAAAAAAATCCTACCACTTTTAAGCATGTCATCCACCCTTAACCAAAGCGTGGGACCCTAACGTATTGAAAAATACCACTCCAATTTTTATAGGTCACCGGTTGCAAGAACTTTTAATTTAACCCCCTTTGTAAAAGCTGGCTCCTAGACTATTAGTATCATTTAGGTAACAGGTGTATTTAAAGTGTAATTTTATATATATATCCAAGCAAACTAACACACAATAAAGTTTCAATTACAGTTAAAGTGAGTTAAAAGTAGTTATCTTTGCTGGTCAAACCCAATACGGGCAGCCGTGGGACAAAGCACATTTACACATTTCAGGCCATATAACATGTAAAATATCTCATTAAAACATGTAACATGCTATATTTTTTGTTTAATCAACACAATTGCATTGATATCTACTCATTTTAAACATAAATGTTTGTTTTATTACTAAAATGTACAATTTATCACCCGTGGACAGGAAAACCTGCGAATTTTGAAAACGACTCACATACGCTTCACAAGTGGCCATGTGTAATAAGCAGTGAACATTTACATGAACAGTTTTGGTTTATTTCAGAAAAAATGTCTGGTAATCTGCTTTGACACTATTTGATAAAAGTTGAAACATTAATCAAATCCCTGAAGGGTCTGAAAGTCGACACAAAAGAGGTATTTGTACAACAAATCAAGATGATACTTGGAATTAATCCTGTTGACAACAAGATATTGCTTATGTGTAATTTTCAGCATGATCACACTGTTCCAATCTGAGTTATGTGCCCTTGAATTTGACAAAAATGCCATTTTCGAATTTGTTTTCACTCTAACAGCCACAAATATTACCCAATCAAATTGATACTTGGAATGAATCCTGTTGACAACAAGATCTTGCTTATGTTTAATTTTCAGCATGATCACACTGTTACAATCTGAGTTATGTGCCTTGAAATTTACTTCAGTTTTCAACACTTGTTTCACTCTTGCAGCCATGAATATTGACTAATATATACACAATTTAAACAAAATGATTGTGACTTTAAGATCTTGCATGAGTATAACTTTTGGCTGACTCACATACTAAATTATGTGTCTTTGGATTTGGCAAAATCGCAGTTTTCAATTTTATTATCACTCAAACATCCCCAAATATTTGTCAATCATTTACTTTCTTTTTGCTTTGCCACATGATTGCTGCTTTTTACTTTCTTTTTGCTGTAAGAACCACAAGTATTGAACAAGAGGGCCATTGGCCCTGAAGCGCTCACCTGATATAATAAACTTTGTGTATACCAATTTTCAGGTTGATTGGACAAAAAATGTGACCTCTAGGGTGCACACAAGGTTTAACTAAGATTTGACCTTGTGACCTAGAATTGATCAAGACAATCATTCTGATCAATTTCCAGGTTGATTGGGCATAAATGTGGCCTCTAGAGTGCACACAAGGTTTTACAAAGATTTTACCTCATGACCTAGTTTCTGACCCCAGATGACCCAATTTCTATCTTGTCCGAGAATTGATCAAGACAATCATTCTGATCAATTTTCAGGTTGATTGGGCAAAAAATGTGGCCTCTAGAGTGCACACAAGGTTTTTTAAGATTTGACCCCGTGACCTAGTTTTTGACCCCAGATGGCCCAATTTCGAACTTGTCCGAGATTTTATCAAGACAATCATTCTGAGCAAATTTCAGGTTGATTGGGCAAAAAATGTGGCCTCTAGAGTGCACACAAGGTTTTTCTAAGATTTGACCCCGTGACCTAGTTTTGACCCCAGATGACCCAATTTTGAACTTGTCCGAGATTTCATCAAGACAATCATTCTGAGCAAATTTCAGGTTGATTGGGCATAAAATGTGGCCTCTAGAGTGCACACAATGTATTTCTAAGATTTGACCCCATGACCTAGTTTTTGACCCCAGATGACCCAATTTCGATCTTGTCCCAGATTTTATCAAGACAATCATTTTGATCAATTTTCAGGTTGATTGGGCGAAAAATGTGGCCTCTAGAGTGCATACAAGGTTTTTCTAAGATTTGACGCCGTGACCTAGTTTTGGACCCCAGATGACCCATTTTTGCACTTGTCCGAGAATTGATCAAGACAAACATTCTGATGAATTTTCAGGTTGATTGGGCAAAAAATGTGGCCTCTAGAGTGCACACAAGGTTTTACAAAGATTTTACCTCATGACCTAGTTTATGACCCCAGATGACCCAATTTCAATATTGTCCAAGAATTGATCAAGACAATTATTCTGATCAATTTTCAGGTTGATTGGGCAAAAAATGTGGCCTCTAGAGTGCACACAAGGTTTTTCTAATATTTGACCCCGTGACCTAGTTTTTGACCCCAGATGACCCAATTTCGAACTTGTCCGAGATTTTATCAAAACAATCATTCTGAGCAAAGGGGGTGTCTCAAATCTGCCCACGCATGAATTTTCTTTTAATTCTGCATGGTGATAGAGGACCATATACAAGCTATGAAAATGCATTTAGTTTCTTACATAATCCAAATTGGATTCCAAAAAGCCACCTTGACTTATTCCCACTATGGCATGAAACATGGCCCCTTTTTCATGTGTCGCAAAACTTTAGTTTTGTGTATTTTCAAGATATGTCAATTGAATTTGATCCGAGACACATAAGGCATTACATTCATACCAGAAAAGGTATTTGAGGAAATTATTATGCATGTTTTTTATTGAATTAATCCTGAAAAAATGCATATTTTTCAGCAAAATTTTGGAAAAAAGTAAAATTGAATTCCAAAGTTTAGTATGTTGGAGTCTTTGTCAAGATTCCATATCATCACAAAAACATGCTACATATTTCCTCTTACTTTGAGCCAAATTATATAGAAATCCAAAACCGGTAACAATGTCATATAATACATATTATTGATGAAGGTGGTGTTTTGGTCCAAAACTTGTTTTCAGTAAAAATTTGATTGTGCTCCTAAAACATTTTTATATTCAGTAAAATCAACTGTAGCATACAGTACAGACCTACAGCAATATTCATGCCCAAAAAACTCATTGGAAAAAACATAGAAATAATATTAATATTACTTATATTTACAAAATTACATGTATGGAAGCCAAGATAGGCATACATATACACATTGCAAGTTTTCTTTACTATTTGGTCACATTGTCTATGCAGCATTTTTAGTGAGACTATGACATGCAATAAATGTCAAGCCAAATGTTATGAAATTGAAAAGACGCTTAGAACCGGTACGGTAAAGCATCAAAGGTGCCCTTCCGGGTAACCAATACATAACCAAATATTTTTGCTCTAAGCGCCCCTAATGAACTAACATGATATGGAAGGCCCCCTTTGATTCAGTAAAAGACTGTTACAGCATTATATCTTTTCATTTACACAGTTGAAAATGTGCTTGTTTATATCAAAACGTGGCCCTATTGGGATAAAACAGGGTGCAATTATTTCCTCAAATTATTTTTCTGACCATAGCTTAACCTGTATTGATACACAATTTATACACATTTCAATGATGTCATATGATTAACATGTTGTTTAGCCATCAATAGCCCTTAATAGTCAAATGGGAGCTGGATTATCTGTTTTTTATGCATCACAACAATATTTTCACTTTTGCACGATTGTCAAATGCCATCAGAGAAATCGGTGCTTTTTCTTATTTGCTTTCTCATGTTTCAAAAGATCTATAAATAACTCTTGCTATTAGCTTTCATGAATCACGGCTGACTTGAATAATTTAAAATTATTTTTTAGACAATTTCCTCTCTTTTTTGTAAAGTAGGTACACCTGGGACAAGATCTAATGTGACCCTGGACAAAAATATTGTAACCAACTTTGAAGTCTACCCCTAAGCAAACTTACATACAAAATTTAAAACCTCATGGCTGTGTAAAGCTTTACAAAAAGAGCTTATTTTTATTATATGAAATGTTTCCCCTTTTATGCTGCCACAGCAACAAAAGTTTATGACAAAAAGAAATTCTAATACACAGAGTTGTACTCCTTTAACCCGAGGATACTTTTTATCAAGTTTCAAAAAGATTTACATATCAGATTGGGAGAAAAAAGATTTTTTGAGAAAATGCCAACAGACAGACAGACACACGGACAGATGTCAGGAAATAACCGAAAAAATGCATTGCATCTTGATTTATCCTCGGGTAAACTAAAATAACCAAAAAAGTAAACAAAACATTTGAAAAAAGTCATTTTTAAAAAATCTTAATTTTGTCCATTCTTGGAAATGTGCACTATTCAGGGGGAAATTCCAAAAGCAACATTTTACCGGTTTTATTTTTTCTCGATACTTCACGATAATCATCGGTATATTTGTGCGCAACTTTTACATAATTTTCAAATCTTGACAAAAACTGTAACAAAGAAAATTTTTGAACAGAATTTGCTTAAAATATTTAAAAACAATGAATTTTTGGGTTACCCCCTTACACCAGTTGATATAAAACAATTTTTTGTACATAATTATATATAATTTTGTTTTATTACAGGATCACGGACTACTGGGCATTATCTTTAGAATAAATTACGCGATGAAACTAACAACCAGAACGCTTGCACACTTTTTTAATCAGGGTACCCTGTTTTTTCATGGTGAAAACTTAAAATTCTGAGAAATTTGTTTTCTGGAATGTTCAATTAGAAACATTTCATGAATATGAACCGTTATCTAGTGTACTAACTTCACGCCAAATTTCATTCAATTCCGAGCGTGGGCAGACTCCCATGTTATTTTTCCTATTCGTGAGACACCCCCTTTCAGGTTGATTGGGCAAAAAATGTGGCCTCTAGAGTGCACACAAGGTTTTTCTAAGATTTGACCCTGTGACCTAGTTTCTGACCCCAGACAACCCAATTTCAAACTTGTCCAAGATTTCATCAAGACAATCATTCTGAGCAAATTTCAGGTTGATTGGGCAAAAATGTGTCCTCTAGAGTGCACACAATGTATTTCTAAGATTTGACCCAATGACCTAGTTTTTGACCCTAGATGACACAATTTCGATCTTGTCCCAGATTTTATCAAGACAATCATTTTGATCAATTTTCAGGTTGATTGGGCGAAAAATGTGGCCTCTAGAGTGCATACAAGGTTTTTCTAAGATTTGAAGCCGTGACCTAGTTTTGGACCCCAGATGACCCATTTTTGCACTTGTCCGAGAATTGATCAAGACAAACATTCTGATGAATTTTCAGGTTGATTGGGCAAAAAAAGTCGCCTCTAGAGTGCACACAAGGTTTTACAAAGATTTTACCTCATGACCTAGTTTATGACCCCAGATGACCCAATTTCAATATTGACCGAGAATTGATCAAGACAATTATTCTGATCAATTTTCAGGTTGATTGGGCAAAAAATGTGGCCTCTAGAGTGCACACAAGGTTTTTCTAAGATTTGACCCCGTGACCTAGTTTTTGACCCCAGATGACCCAATTTCGAACTTGTCCGAGATTTTATCAAGACAATCATTCTGAGCAAATTTCAGGTTGATTGGGCAAAAAATGTGGCCTCTAGAGTGCACACAAGGTTTTTCTAAGATTTGACCCCGTGACCTAGTTTTTGACCCAAGATGACCCAATTTTTAACTTGTCCGAGATTTTATCAAGACAATCATTCTGAGCAAATTTCTGGTTGATTGGGCAAAAAATGTGGCCTCTAGAGTGCACACAAGGTTTTTCTAAGATTTGATCCTGTGACCTAGTTTTTGACCCCAGATGACCCAATTTTTAACTTGTCCGATATTTTATCAAGACAATCATTCTGAGCAAATTTCAGGTTGATTGGGCAAAAAATGTGGCCTCTAGAGTGCACACAAGGTTTTTCTAAGATTTGACCTCGTGACCTAGTTTTTGACCCCAGATGACCCAATTTTGAACTTGTCCGAGATTTTATCAAGACAATCATTCTGAGCAAATTTCAGGTTGATTGGGCAAAAAATGTGGCCTCTAGAGTGCACACAAGGTTTTTTAAGATTTGATCCCGTGACCTAGTTTTTGACCCCAGATGGCCCAATTTCGAACTTGTCCGAGATTTTATCAAGACAATCATTCTGAGCAAATTTCAGGTTGATTGGGCAAAAAATGTGGCCTCTAGAGTGCACACAAGGTTTTTCTAAGATTTGACCCCGTGACCTAGTTTTGACCCCAGATGACCCAATTTTGAACTTGTCCGAGATTTCATCAAGACAATCATTCTGAGCAAATTTCAGGTTGATTGGGCATAAAATGTGGCCTCTAGAGTGCACACAATGTATTTCTAAGATTTGACCCCATGACCTAGTTTTTGACCCCAGATGACCCAATTTCGATCTTGTCCCAGATTTTATCAAGACAATCATTTTGATCAATTTTCAGGTTGATTGGGCGAAAAATGTGGCCTCTAGAGTGCATACAAGGTTTTTCTAAGATTTGACGCCGTGACCTAGTTTTGGACCCCAGATGACCCATTTTTGCACTTGTCCGAGAATTGATCAAGACAAACATTCTGATGAATTTTCAGGTTGATTGGGCAAAAAATGTGGCCTCTAGAGTGCACACAAGGTTTTACAAAGATTTTACCTCATGACCTAGTTTATGACCCCAGATGACCCAATTTCAATATTGTCCAAGAATTGATCAAGACAATTATTCTGATCAATTTTCAGGTTGATTGGGCAAAAAATGTGGCCTCTAGAGTGCACACAAGGTTTTTCTAATATTTGACCCCGTGACCTAGTTTTTGACCCCAGATGACCCAATTTCGAACTTGTCCGAGATTTTATCAAAACAATCATTCTGAGCAAAGGGGGTGTCTCAAATCTGCCCACGCATGAATTTTCTTTTAATTCTGCATGGTGATAGAGGACCATATACAAGCTATGAAAATGCATTTAGTTTCTTACATAATCCAAATTGGATTCCAAAAAGCCACCTTGACTTATTCCCACTATGGCATGAAACATGGCCCCTTTTTCATGTGTCGCAAAACTTTAGTTTTGTGTATTTTCAAGATATGTCAATTGAATTTGATCCGAGACACATAAGGCATTACATTCATACCAGAAAAGGTATTTGAGGAAATTATTATGCATGTTTTTTATTGAATTAATCCTGAAAAAATGCATATTTTTCAGCAAAATTTTGGAAAAAAGTAAAATTGAATTCCAAAGTTTAGTATGTTGGAGTCTTTGTCAAGATTCCATATCATCACAAAAACATGCTACATATTTCCTCTTACTTTGAGCCAAATTATATAGAAATCCAAAACCGGTAACAATGTCATATAATACATATTATTGATGAAGGTGGTGTTTTGGTCCAAAACTTGTTTTCAGTAAAAATTTGATTGTGCTCCTAAAACATTTTTATATTCAGTAAAATCAACTGTAGCATACAGTACAGACCTACAGCAATATTCATGCCCAAAAAACTCATTGGAAAAAACATAGAAATAATATTAATATTACTTATATTTACAAAATTACATGTATGGAAGCCAAGATAGGCATACATATACACATTGCAAGTTTTCTTTACTATTTGGTCACATTGTCTATGCAGCATTTTTAGTGAGACTATGACATGCAATAAATGTCAAGCCAAATGTTATGAAATTGAAAAGACGCTTAGAACCGGTACGGTAAAGCATCAAAGGTGCCCTTCCGGGTAACCAATACATAACCAAATATTTTTGCTCTAAGCGCCCCTAATGAACTAACATGATATGGAAGGCCCCCTTTGATTCAGTAAAAGACTGTTACAGCATTATATCTTTTCATTTACACAGTTGAAAATGTGCTTGTTTATATCAAAACGTGGCCCTATTGGGATAAAACAGGGTGCAATTATTTCCTCAAATTATTTTTCTGACCATAGCTTAACCTGTATTGATACACAATTTATACACATTTCAATGATGTCATATGATTAACATGTTGTTTAGCCATCAATAGCCCTTAATAGTCAAATGGGAGCTGGATTATCTGTTTTTTATGCATCACAACAATATTTTCACTTTTGCACGATTGTCAAATGCCATCAGAGAAATCGGTGCTTTTTCTTATTTGCTTTCTCATGTTTCAAAAGATCTATAAATAACTCTTGCTATTAGCTTTCATGAATCACGGCTGACTTGAATAATTTAAAATTATTTTTTAGACAATTTCCTCTCTTTTTTGTAAAGTAGGTACACCTGGGACAAGATCTAATGTGACCCTGGACAAAAATATTGTAACCAACTTTGAAGTCTACCCCTAAGCAAACTTACATACAAAATTTAAAACCTCATGGCTGTGTAAAGCTTTACAAAAAGAGCTTATTTTTATTATATGAAATGTTTCCCCTTTTATGCTGCCACAGCAACAAAAGTTTATGACAAAAAGAAATTCTAATACACAGAGTTGTACTCCTTTAACCCGAGGATACTTTTTATCAAGTTTCAAAAAGATTTACATATCAGATTGGGAGAAAAAAGATTTTTTGAGAAAATGCCAACAGACAGACAGACACACGGACAGATGTCAGGAAATAACCGAAAAAATGCATTGCATCTTGATTTATCCTCGGGTAAACTAAAATAACCAAAAAAGTAAACAAAACATTTGAAAAAAGTCATTTTTAAAAAATCTTAATTTTGTCCATTCTTGGAAATGTGCACTATTCAGGGGGAAATTCCAAAAGCAACATTTTACCGGTTTTATTTTTTCTCGATACTTCACGATAATCATCGGTATATTTGTGCGCAACTTTTACATAATTTTCAAATCTTGACAAAAACTGTAACAAAGAAAATTTTTGAACAGAATTTGCTTAAAATATTTAAAAACAATGAATTTTTGGGTTACCCCCTTACACCAGTTGATATAAAACAATTTTTTGTACATAATTATATATAATTTTGTTTTATTACAGGATCACGGACTACTGGGCATTATCTTTAGAATAAATTACGCGATGAAACTAACAACCAGAACGCTTGCACACTTTTTTAATCAGGGTACCCTGTTTTTTCATGGTGAAAACTTAAAATTCTGAGAAATTTGTTTTCTGGAATGTTCAATTAGAAACATTTCATGAATATGAACCGTTATCTAGTGTACTAACTTCACGCCAAATTTCATTCAATTCCGAGCGTGGGCAGACTCCCATGTTATTTTTCCTATTCGTGAGACACCCCCTTTCAGGTTGATTGGGCAAAAAATGTGGCCTCTAGAGTGCACACAAGGTTTTTCTAAGATTTGACCCTGTGACCTAGTTTCTGACCCCAGACAACCCAATTTCAAACTTGTCCAAGATTTCATCAAGACAATCATTCTGAGCAAATTTCAGGTTGATTGGGCAAAAATGTGTCCTCTAGAGTGCACACAATGTATTTCTAAGATTTGACCCAATGACCTAGTTTTTGACCCTAGATGACACAATTTCGATCTTGTCCCAGATTTTATCAAGACAATCATTTTGATCAATTTTCAGGTTGATTGGGCGAAAAATGTGGCCTCTAGAGTGCATACAAGGTTTTTCTAAGATTTGACGCCGTGACCTAGTTTTGGACCCCAGATGACCCATTTTTGCACTTGTCCGAGAATTGATCAAGACAAACATTCTGATGAATTTTCAGGTTGATTGGGCAAAAAAAGTCGCCTCTAGAGTGCACACAAGGTTTTACAAAGATTTTACCTCATGACCTAGTTTATGACCCCAGATGACCCAATTTCAATATTGACCGAGAATTGATCAAGACAATTATTCTGATCAATTTTCAGGTTGATTGGGCAAAAAATGTGGCCTCTAGAGTGCACACAAGGTTTTTCTAAGATTTGACCCCGTGACCTAGTTTTTGACCCCAGATGACCCAATTTCGAACTTGTCCGAGATTTTATCAAGACAATCATTCTGAGCAAATTTCAGGTTGATTGGGCAAAAAATGTGGCCTCTAGAGTGCACACAAGGTTTTTCTAAGATTTGACCCCGTGACCTAGTTTTTGACCCAAGATGACCCAATTTTTAACTTGTCCGAGATTTTATCAAGACAATCTTTCTGAGCAAATTTCTGGTTGATTGGGCAAAAAATGTGGCCTCTAGAGTGCACACAAGGTTTTTCTAAGATTTGATCCTGTGACCTAGTTTTTGACCCCAGATGACCCAATTTTTAACTTGTCCGATATTTTATCAAGACAATCATTCTGAGCAAATTTCAGGTTGATTGGGCAAAAAATGTGGCCTCTAGAGTGCACACAAGGTTTTTCTAAGATTTGACCTCGTGACCTAGTTTTTGACCCCAGATGACCCAATTTTGAACTTGTCCGAGATTTTATCAAGACAATCATTCTGAGCAAATTTCAGGTTGATTGGGCAAAAAATGTGGCCTCTAGAGTGCACACAAGGTTTTTCTAAGATTTGACCCAATGACCTAGTTCTCGACCCCAGATGACCTAATTTCGAACTTGTCCGAGATTTCAACAAGACAATCATTCTGAGCAAATTTCAGGTTGATTGGGCAAAAGATGTGGCCTCTGGAGTGCACACAAGTTTTTTCTAAGATTTGACCCCGTGACCTAGTTTTTGACCCCAGATGACCAAATTTCGAACTTGTCCGAGCTTTCATCAAGACAATCATTCTGAGCAAATTTCAGCTTGATTGGGCAAAAAATGTGGCCTCTAGAGTGCACACAAGGCAAAGTTTGACGGACGCCGGACGACACACGACGGACGCCGGACACAGTGGTATCACAATAGCTCACCATGAGCACATTCGTGCTCAGGTGAGCTAAAAAGCTAGTCAAATTTGGATTACATATTAAAGGAAATTCAGGCCTGTCAAGCAACTCGAGATCTTAAGGCTTTTCTAGTTAAATTAATAATCTGTCTACAACTCATTCAAATCGGACATCTAGAATTTAACTGTTAGGAAAAGGCTAAACAAGAGGGCCGTGATGGCCCTAAGTCGCTCACCTGAAATTGCCTTGTTGGAATTAAACACTTGGACCTGAATAGCAGCAAAAATTTAAATAAGAAATGTTTCAATAAAGCCCTTTCTCCTGTGTTTTTCAAATGAATGTAACAAAAATTCCGCCTTTTTTAAAAGTATTTGCTCTTTTGCCCTTTTTCTGATACTGCTGCACTAATATAGTCCATTCGAAATTTTCGGAACCTTGCAATGTCGAGTACAATGAAGTTTTATTTTTTCTTTGCATTGTATAGGTGCTCTAGAGCAGATCTAGCTTTGTTGCCAGAATGGCAACCTTGGGGAACTTCCACAATCCGCAAAAATCCAAGATGGCCGCAAAACGCAAATGGAAAATCAATTTTTTCTCAAATTGTCCTAAATTGACGCGAAAAATGTGTAAGTAGGGGTTCTTCGTTGAATCCAAATCTGATGATAGATATCGTATTTGGACATCAGAAATATACTAAGATAGAGATGGCCGCCGGAAGCCATCCTGAAAATTACAATTTTATGATATTTGCTTTAGGTGACCTACAAAAGACATCTATTATGACATACTTATGAATCCAAGTTCAATTTGATTGTTTGTCTGGCATTTGAATCAATCTGATATATATAAAATTCCGACATGGCCGCCACATGCCATTTTTAAAATAATTTCTAGTTGTATACTGGTATAAAATGTGGCTAGAATTTGATATTTTTCAGTATTTTGTTGCTTTTATATTTATTTTGAAAGCAAAATGTTATATTTGATGTAGATGCTACACATTTCCCGAATGTAGAAATAAGAATAAAGAATATATAAACTAGTTGCCATCTTGAAAAAGACGGGACAAGAGGAGGTCATTTTAAGCAGAACATACCGAGGTTGCAAGTTTGCTCTCTTTGCTGACGTAGACTCAATATCTTAATAAACTTATGTTTATTTCAAAACATTCTATCAAAATGCTTTTGGCATTCGTTTCAAAGAGCGCTAACTGAAATATTTCCAGTGAAATATCGTATGTTATTATTGTGCATGTAGGATTAATTTGAAGCCTTTGTGCTAGAAAAATCAAACTTTTGTATGCAGAATAATTAGTTTATTGTGAGTAACAGTACTTTTTATGTTTGCTAGCACTAAATGCATATCTAAACTATAGTAAACATGCCACCAGTTGCCATAATGTGAAATGAAAATTAAATCTGCGTTGTAGTCTTCAGATATGTCTGTGTGTCACTTTGTTTATATTATTTATGGCCACCAGTTGCCATGTTGAAATATGACATAAAGTTGATTCTGTAGACATAATAAGTTGCATTAAATTTCTTTGTTGGTATTACTCTTAGCATTCCAATATATTTCAATATGTTCATTCGAGGATATTAGATTGAACTACAAGAGCCGTCAGAGACGGACAATGCTCCCCGAATAAGGCATTGTCACAATAAATTTATGCCATGCAGAGCTAATATAAAGCTAACAAATGTTAAGCCCCCTTTTTCCATGACATATTTTGTATACGCAAATTTTAAATAGTTTATTGTCAAGGGCATCTGATTTGCTACTCAAATATGAAATTTCATCAAATTCTGACCATTAGACTAGGAGAAATTAGAGAAAAACTATATTTAACCCTAAGTCCCCTTTTCCCATGACGAGGCCTCAAATCCAAAAACCGGGAAAAGTACATCGGCATTTTGTCATAGGGAGTTCACATAGTAAGTTTCATTTGATTTGGCCCAAGGGTTATGGAGAAATCGCTTCGGACGGACGGACGGACGGACGGACGGACGGACGGACGGACGGAATGACGGACGGACGGACGGACGGACGGACGGACAGACGAAGCGGCGACTATATGCTCTCCCTTCGGGGAGCATAAAAATACGATGATTTTATCCATGGCAAGAAAAAAACCAAAACACAATAAAATGGTTAACATATCCTTCTGTCTATATCTATTTTATGAATCATTTTCACATTTTAACTTCCCTGTGAGATTGAATCTGGTGATAATGATTAACACGCCATTTATCTTTTGAAGCTGATCGTTTTAACAAATACGTACTTTAGTAGTTAAAAGGGGTGATCCTTACATCCCTTATCTGGGACTGATTCATGTAAAGATTATTCCTGCCAAATTTGTATAAATGAATGATTCTGATACATTATTCAATGGTACCACTCGCAAGATCCAGACATTTTTCCCAAGCGGAGGGGGGTTCCAGAGAGAACCTGACTGCATTGGCGAATGAGAGATTCCTACAAAACCACTTTGATAAGCATTTTTTAACAAATTCGAGAGGGAGCCCGGACCCCAGGATTTTCTGACTAAATTTGATGTATCAAACTCTAAAAAGGTATTATGACAATAATCAATTGTTTTTATATGTAGATATTGTTGGATTGGTCAGTAGCATGGAATAAGTACTAGAAACATAACCAACATGCTTGTGTCTTTATGGATGATTCATATCTACATGAAGTTCCATTTCAAATTGCATAATGCATCTCAACAGTATCGTGCTATCTTGTCACTAGTTACTCAGTATGTGCAATGAATGTTGGACAATTTTGCATGAGTGTGTTAGATCCGTCTTATCTTAAGATTCACCAAGAGATATTAACAAAGACTTGACGGCTTTAAGAAGACTAAATGTTTTAAAATCAAATTGAAATGATGGACTTATAATCATGATAAAATTATAGTTTGATTTCTCTTCAGTTTATAGATTATAGGACATTTGATATGCTACGAATAAAAAACTGAAAAATAAAACCACACTCTAATAATTTGTTAATTGAATCCAGGAAACAAACGACAATGCATTTGAGGAATTGTTGAACGGTTATGATTCAGAAAAAATTCTAGTAAATAGGACGAGCCCATTTGATAAGGCTCGATCTATATCAGGTGTCAGCGGTTGTTTAAAAATGGATGCTTGTTCGATTGTAACATTAAATTTCATGAAATCACCCAGTTTGACACTCCTTTACCTTCCTTTATCAAAATTAAGAAGTTGTCACATGTATAAGGTATTCAGGTACAATTAAAATGAATCTAAATGATTAATTTAACAAAACATTTATTCAATTGATGTTGGAGAACTTGAATGTAGGGAAACATTGGCATACATACCTTCACAAAAACCAATGTAATTATGGTACTTTATTAAAGCTGTTTAATAATTGTAAATTTGACCTACCTAATAATCATTCTTTATTGTTTAAATCTGTTTGGCCAAAAGCTCTTGTAAACAGTACATCGTCAATGTCTACATTGAACAGGTAGTAACAGACTGACCAACCCTGTCTTTTTGCGGTTCTTTGCTTTGACCATCAAGCTACCAGGTGGGGTCTTTTATGACCCTATGACCCAGACATACATTTTGTTTGCCATTTTCAGAGTTGTTTTCCGATACACGTTTACATTCTTGGCTTTGTCAATCTCCGGTTCGTCGATGATATGTCAATTTTTCTTAAACATCTAAAGACGTATGTAGGTGTTATTTATCTATTTTTGTGCTGGGGTAAAAGACGACCCAAATATAAACGCATTGAAAAGTAAAGGAATTCGGAATTTTATTCCTCATTTTTTTGCAAATGCAATACATGTATATAATTTATTTGACGTTTAACAAATTATTAAATAACGTTTACACTAAAATAAGTTATAATTTCCAACAGTTTTGGCATACTCTATCAAGTAAAACTTAATAAAAAAAAATACCCTGAAATTGCGATTTTCTGTACGTTGGTTTCATCAATTTACGAATAAAAAATTGTTTGGCGAATTCTTATCATCCAAAAGCATGACAAAAATCACATGGAAAAAGACATAGATCTTGCTTCAATATTGTTATATAACATAGCTATGAAGAGCAAAAGGGTTCTTGGTAAGCTCGGTTATGAATCTCAGAGAGTAGCCGTTTTTTAAATATACCATAATATTTTGCACGGCGCCATTACACGTGTGTTTTTTAAAATCTAATCCAGTAAAGATACATTGTCCAACAGACGAGAACATATGCTTATTCTTTCTTCTAGTATGTTTTCCTACATAATTATGTTTAAAAAAGTCATTTCCTGACAAAAACTGAGACTTATGAGACTTATTTCTAAAAAAAGTGTCTGGGGTCAAAATGACTCCACCAGTGAGTTTGTGTGTGTAAAATTTGCTGTTAGCTTGAGGGTTAATTCCATTAACATATTCTTAAACTGGTTGTGCGTATAACAGTGTCATAGAGAATATATCATAAAGGTCCTCTTTTTAAAGACGGTTAGCACGTTTGTTGGGTTATTTCGGGGTCAACTTTTCAGCACGAAGCAAGGATGCCATATGTCTACTTGTTCTTTCGATGACGATTGTCTGCTTCAACGGCTTTTAAAATCATCACATATGGCAAGCGTCGGTCATTGCGATTGAAAATGTATAGCAAAAGTTCTACAGTCATAGTTTGCACCAATATTTTACATATAAGAACGAATCACTTTCAAAATGGCATCTGGCGGCCATTTTAGGATCTATATTATAACATTCACATGAAGACTACAATGTGTTAGAAGTAAACACAGATAATAGAATGTGCATACAGTCTATGACTTTGGCTGTATTTGTAACAGTATTTCATCCAGTAATAATTATCAATATGGCTTCTGGCGGCCATGTCGGAATTTGATATACATTAGATTAATCTAATGTGAAATGAAAACTTATTTCTAACTTGACTCACGAAGTATGCCATAAAAATGCCTTATATGGACCATCTAAAAAGAATATCATAACATCGTAATTTTCAGGGTGGCTTCCGGCGGCCATCTCTAATTTAGTACATTTCTGATATCCAAATACGATATTTATCATCAGATTCGTATTCAACATACCATAGAATCCCTAGTTACTGATTATTTGCGTCAATTTAGGACAATTTGACACAAATATCATAAAATTGTAATTTTCAGGATGGCTTCAGGCGGCCATCTATATTTTAGTATATTTCTGATATCCAAATACGATATTTATCATCGGATTTAGATTCAGCGTACCGAAGAACCCCTACTTACACATTTTTCGCGTCAATTTAGGACAATTCAATAAAAAGTTGACTTTTCCAGTTGCGTTTGGCGGCCATCTTGGATTTTTGCGGATTGCGGGAGTTCCCCAAGGTTGCCATTCTGGCAACAAAGCTAGATCTGCTCTAGAGCACCTATACAATGCAAAGAATAAATAAAACTTCATTGTACTCGACATTGCAAGGTTGTCATATAGGCCATATAGCAGCGTCGAATGGACTAATAGGCAATGGTTTAAATATAAAAAAAATCTTCTAACAACTTTGAAAGCCCTTCACCAAAGGATCATTCATGTGAAGTTTCAAGAATATTGGCCAACTGGTTAGGCAGAAGAAGATTTAATTTTTAAAAGATTTGGCTATTTTCCCCTTTTTTCTAATGACGCGGCAGCCAGAGTCTTTGATGGAATTAAATTCTTTTAACAACTTTGAAAGCCCTTTATCCAAGGACCATTCATGTGAAGTTTCAAGAATATTGGCCAACTGGTTAGGCAGAAGATTTTTAAAAGATTTGGCTATTTTCCCCTTTTCTCATGCCGCGGCAGCCAGAGTCTTTGATGGAATCAAATTCTTTTAACAACTTTGAAAGCCCTGCACCAAAGGATCATTCATGTGAAGTTTCAAGAATATTGGCAAACTGGTAAGGCAGAAGATTTTTACAAGATTTGGCTATTTTTCCCTTTTCTCATGCCGCGGCAGCCAGAGTCTTTGACGAAATTAAATTCTTTTGAAAACTTTGAAAGCCCTTCACCAAAGGATCTTTCATGTGAAGTTTCAAGAATATTGGCCAACTGGTTAGGCAGAAGAAAATTTTTAGAAGATTTGGCTATTTTCCCCTTTTCTCATGCCGCGGCAGCCAGAGTCTTTGATGGAATTAAAGTCTTTTAACAACTTTGAAAGCCCTTCACCCAAGGATCATTCATTTGTAGTTTCATGAATATTGACCAACTGGTTAGGCAGAAGAAGATTTTTAAAAGATTTGGCTATTTTCCACTTTCCTCATGCCGCGGCAGCCAGAGTCTTTGATGGAATCAATTTTTTTAACAACTTTGAAAGCCCTTCACCCAAGGATCACTCCTGCCAAGTTTCAAAACGATTGGCCCACTGGTTTGGGAGGAGAGGATCGTTAAAGAAATTGTGGACAGACGGCCGGACGGACAGACGGACGGACGACGGACAACGACCGATCACAATACCTCACCTTGAGCACTTTGTGCTCAGGTGAGCTAATAACAAATTACTACACAACAACACATTTTGATGCCTAACAGATAAACCATATGGAAAACATTTTGGAAGCAGTTTCTTCATTTCCCAAAATGTTTTCTACCCAGACAGACAAAACAAGAGGCACAAGAGGGCCTGAATCCACCCACATTTATAGACCAATCAAAATTTCACTTTCAAAAGTATGTAAATGACTACCCATTGAACATTTCTGCCAAGTTTGTAATAAATTGACCAAATGGTTGTTTTTAAAGAATAATTTCGTGATTTCTCCATTTCTGATCAGCCACGCATGCCACGCCAACATTAATGGGTCAATCAAAATTTCACTAACAATTAAAATAAAGGGCCACCCGAGGAACATTACTGCCAAAATTGGTCAAATGCCTTTGGAAAAAAGTCAAAAAGTTTTCGGACAGACAGACAGACGGACACCGGTAAAACAATATACCCCCGATCTTTCGATACAGGTGTATAAAAAACAACTTTTTTAGATTTGTTAAATAATGGGTGTTGATACACAAAAATACATGTATACAAGTATAGATAGACAACGACCTGTGAATGATCAAAGATCAGCGAGTCTAAGTGAACGGGGGGAGAGGGATTTCGAATTATAGAAATATGTGACTCGAACCCGTCTCCCTGTGATAAATCGACGAAGTACTATCTGGATACAGCTACTAAACTCACACGGGCCGGCATCGCGGACAGTACGCAATAACTGTCATTGTTCGCTTTTATTCAGTGGAAAAAAGGCACTCCTCCCTATTTACATGTATTAGAATATACCGTTACCTTTCGTCGAGGCTCACGACTCGATGTCCATTTATAACAGTTTACGGTTTACCTATACTGATCCAAGGAGAGTAACTCTTGTATGAAGACTGTCTAATTTAAACAGTATTATTTCCCTACGACCAATATGCCACAGAAAACAGAATTAAAATGCCGGAACTATTTTCTCTGTCAACAAAGTAGTTCGACATAAACATATAATTTCCTCATTAAGCAATGATTATTTGGCTTGTCCGTTTAGAAATTGTAGAAAGTCGAATTTCGATATTGACAAAAGATGTAGATCAAGATACTTAAATGTTTCTGATAATGTATTTCTGCGTAATCTTTCAGTTACTGGGGCATTTAAGAGGTTGATCCAAATCTGACTTTTGACCCCACTGAGGAATATTTGTATGGTCACAACAAGTCACTTACTTTGGGCTCAAACTGAAACAAATGTTGACACTAAAAATGTCACACTTTTGCGTCAATGTAACATACATTTTCACCTTTAATTCAGGTCCTTTAATATACTGAGATAGTGAGATGAAAAAGTTTAGTCAGTACAAAGTCTTTGGTCAATAATTTTATCTAAAACGTTTTACAATGCCAACATTTTTACTCATAATAATATTCAACCAATTTAGAACAAGTCGGTGGAATTAAATTGGAATTTATGTTTTACTTAACCTTCTTTTCAACAATTCAATCCAAAAGAGGTCAAATTGAAAAGTCACAGCTTCAGGAGTGCTTTTTTGTAGAGTCTAAATTCCTGGTAATTGATATGAACAAGAGTTGTCCGCGGACAACGTAGCTCGCCTATACGAGAGCTTGTCACAAAAACAGCAATTTTTTTCAAAAGTAGGTCAAATTCCAAGGTCAAGGTCACAAGGTCAAAGGTCATGGTCCCAAATGAAAGGTCTTGTCGAGATGTATCTATGTATGAAATATCAAGGCTGTATCTCTAATAGTGTCTGAGATATAGGCCAGGTTAAAGTTTTTCAAAAGTAGGTCAAACTCCAAGGTCAAGGTCACAAGGTCAAAGGTCATGGTCCCAAATGAAAGGTCTTGTCGAGATATATCTATGTATGAAATATCAAGGCTGTATCTCTAATAGCGCCTGAGATATAGACCAGGTTAAAGTTTTTCAAGTGAAGACGCGACGGGACGGGACGGGACGGGACGCGACGCGACGCCGACGCCGACACTAGGGCTGTGACATTAGCTCCCCGGACATAAAGTCCCGGCTCGCTAAAAATTGATCTTTGTATCATTTCGTAGCAGAATAGAAGTCTCTTTGTTGACTGTGAGTGAGGAAACCTCTTTTTAATGGAATTCACAGTAGATTATGGTCACTTACGCATCGAACCTGTTGCTCCTAGCATTTTACTGCGTTATCAAGAAATCGTTCTATCAGGACCATTAGCTGGTTTACCACTGATACAAAGTTATTTATTGTAGACAGACAATTAGAAAAAAACATATTACATTCAATATTTGTCAAACAATGCCCGAGATCTGACTGAGCCAATGCTCGAAAAGCCAACTCTCGAGTAATTGGCCAGGCAAGTAAATGATAGACTTTTTTTGACAAAATGTCTTTATTGAACTAATTGGTTACAGTGTAGTTAATTTCCAATGTTTTTTCGTCGGATTGGACGTGGCGTAACTTGATGACGTCACAATTAACGTTAATCCAGATACGCTGATTTCAGAGGTATCAATGACCAAAATCGCATGCATGTGCCCATTTTTGACAACAGCTACTCCAATGCTTAAATCAGGAAGTGCTTGCCAAGTTCAAACTGTAGGAAACAGCCTCAGTTTGTAGGCTAGGTAGATGGTTTCTAACATTGTCATTTTTGGCCAAATTGATTAAGCCAGGGCGCTAAGATCACGTAGGCTGGTACCAATTTTATTGTGGATTTTTTGTTTCTGGGCTATTGTCATTGGTTCGCATACATTTATACATGAAAAAGACTTGCGCATTTACTGCAGCAAGTGCACCTGTCACTTTTTGAAATTCTTTTTGCGCAAACCTAAAAACTTAAATTTAGCAACATTACTTGTAGATTTTTGTTAAGCGTTGATTGAACAAATATTGTGTGAAATTCTACACTGATATGTTGTATTTTAGCCGAATAATTGACCATCAAGAATACTGACTAAACTTTTTCTTTTGAGTATACTTTTTAGCGTAATTTAAAGTATTTTTTTTGCGAAAAATAAGAGAAAACACACTGACCTCTGTGTAGAATAATTATTTGTTCAATTGTCTTTAATATTAAAATATAGCAATGTAACATCAGATTGACACAAACACTCCAATAGTGAATTCTTGTCCATATACAACAGAAAACAGAATTACAGCCAACAAAGTAGTTTGACATAAACATATAAATTCCTCGTTAAACAATGATCATTAGGCAATTCCGTTTAGATATTGTAGAAAGTCGCATTTCAATATTGAAAAAAAGATATAGATCTAGATACTTTGTTTCTGATTATATATTTCTGCATTAGCTATTTGTTATAGAGGCAATAAATCGGTTTGTCCCATTTTGACCTTTGAACCCACTGAGTAATATTCGTGTGACAGCAATAAGTCCCTAAGCTTCGCTGGCGACTTAAAAATTTGAATGAGATGAAGACAATTTAAAGGATATAGATTTCGATATAATTTGTAAGCAATGTTTTATCACAGAAAAGTTTCAGACAACAAGAACAAATGCTGGTTATCAGATTTTTTCTCCTTTACGTTATATGTTTTTTTTTCTAATCCTTTTCCCTTCAGATACCTCTGAGCATGTTTTGGAAAGAATATACACTTTCCCAAACGACAAAATTTTAGGGTAGTTCAATTTGAAGGCGACCGCGGAATACAAAATGAAGACAGGATTTGTCCATAGTATAGCACAGAAAACAAGAGGACCATGATGGTCCTATATCGCTCACCTGAACCAAAATGATATGAGCCACTGTTTTGTTCAATTCAATTGTTATTTAAGACTGAAAACAAACTTATGTTCAATAACATTGTGTCAAGTTTTGTCTTGATTAGTCACTATTTGAGGTTTTTAGAGTAAAAGTTTGAACAGAAGATAACTATTCTGATTATTCTATACTCCTCACAAAAAGTTAAGCAACAAAAGTAATTCTCACAATATTCTTTTTATACACGCGGAAATTTTTGCACAGATTTGTTATTCGGACAGCCATATCTATGCTTAAACACACTTAAAAGAATACTGAATGTTATCGTCTCCAATAACAGCTATCACGTGATTAGAACACACTCACCCCCAAAACATGCATGCAAAATGTGTCGCATATACGGATTTCCAACTTGGCATTAGCTCCGCATGTGCTTAAAAAGCGTCAATTTGACAACTTTGATGTCATCAACATTTGAATCATGCCAATACGTCACTTGACTCCAATTGAAGTGGCTCAAATTGTTGGAATGCTACAGGGTGGGGCAACCAAGACTGCTGCTGCCATTACCTTTAAATTTCATCGCAGTATTGACTGAAGAGCAATAACCCGATACAATCAAACTGGACAGATATCAGAGAGACCACGTTCAGGTCGTCTAAGAGTAACAACACCTTGTGAAGACCGTTATGTTGCAACCTTAGTCCGTAGGAACCGGCTTACAACGGCCAAATCGCTGGAAAATGACCTTCAGAGGGTGTCAAGAAGCAGACTTTCCATCCAAACCGTGAGGAACATGTTTCACACAGAAGGTTTAAGGTCCAGAATACCACTTCAACGGATCCAACTTCCCCCAAAACATCGACGGCAAAAATTGATATTGGAACATCAACATCAAAACTGAGGGTCACTCGTTGGCGTCACAAACTCTTAACTGACACGTCAAGATTCTGCCTTGGTTCTAATGATGGCATGACATGTGTGTTGAGAAACGGTAATGAACGGTTTGCCGACTGTAACATCGCTGAACACGACCAATATGGACGTGGGAGTTTGATGGTCTGGAGAGGTATCAGTGTTTGCCACAGAACAGAGCCGGTTGTCATCAGACGAGGTTCAATGAATGGTATAAGGTGCATTTACGAGATCATAACGCCTGTTATCATCCTTCTGGCACAGTAAACAGATCCAACTGTTATGTTAATGGATGGTAATGCCCGTCCCTATCGTTCTGGAATTGTGACTGAAGTTCTGTAGACCAACAACATCAGACATTTAGACCGGCCTGCTACGTCTCTAGACCTTAATTCGATAGAACATACGTAGGACATTCTTTGAGGGCGTGTCTATGGTCAGCATGTTCGCCAACAGACTCTGGATGAACTGAAACAGGTCTTGCAGGAAGAATGGAGGATCAATCCACAACGGACATTAGACAGACAAAACTGCTTGATGCCAAGGTGTGTTCGGGCGTGTGTTGAACATTGTAGGGGTCATACCAGGTACTTGATGCTCGATCATGGCCTTAAGTGGCCGAAAAACAACTTTTTACACATTCTGAACTGCTGGTGAGTGACGTTTTGCACCATTGTTTCGTCGGGACGGATTTCGAGGATCTGTAACTTTGTTGTTGTTTGATGATTTTCCAAATCATTTAACGTAATTTGTGTAATAAGACCCCAACTTTGTATTGTATAAAACATAGATCATTGGGTGTGGTAAAACACATTTGAGAAAGAAAAACATCTTTGTTGCTTAACTTTTTGTGAGGAGTATATAATTCATTTATCCAAGATCTTATCGTAATTAACATCATAATCCAAATTTCGTCTTGATTGTTCATTCGAAACAGCAATTTTGTGAGATTTAAGGGCACATGCATGACTGACCATTTTCTGATTTGATTGCAGAAAATTCCGCTCATGCAAGGTCTTACAATCAGCAGCATAGTGCCAAAGTATTGTCTTGGTTGATCAATAATTGTAGATTGTAGAGTGTAAACTGGGTCGAGTTTGAGTTTATTGGGGTTTTACGCCGTTTTCAACTACCAGGGTCATATCGCGGCGGCTGGAGCACCTACCCATGGATTCCTGTTGTTTCTCAAACCAGTACTACCACAACACCCTTACCGAGCCTCCAGCTGCTCGCCCACTTAGGTTAACGATTTCAAACCCATTGGTGGGTAACAATTTTGTCAGAAAGGGTATTAGCCGCGGCCGGGTATCGAACCCGGGACCTCTCGTATGAGGGTCGTAAACTGGGTCGAAAATAGTAAAGAACAGCAATTTTGTCAAATTCAAGGGCACATAACTCTTGACTTTCTACTTCAATTAGACCAAAAAAAAGTTTTGTCTTGATTGGTCAATATTTGTAGATTCTAGAGTGTAAACAAGGTCGAAAACAGCAACTTTGTCAAATTCAAGGGCACATAACTCTCGGATTTCTAAACAGATCTGACTGAAAATCAAACTCATCCGAAATTATTTAGTCCAAAACAATGTGTCCAAGTTTTGTCTTGGTTGATTAGTAATTGTTGATTCTAGAGTGTAAACAGGGTCGAAAACAGTAAAAAACGGCAATTTTGTCAAATTCAAGGGCACATAACTCTAGACTTTCTGGTTCAATCAAACCAAAATTCAAACTCATTTGAGATCTTATGGTCTCCAACATTTTGTCTAAGTTTTGTCTTGATTGATATGTAATTGTAGATTCTAGAGTGTAAACAAGGTCAAAAACAGCCGAAAACGGCAATTTTGTCAAATCAAAGGGCACATAACTCTCGTCTTTCTGGTCAGATCAGACTGAAAATCAAACTCAACCGAAATCTTATGGTCCCCAACAATGCCTCCAACTTTTGTCTTGATTGATCATTAATTGTAGATTCTAGAGTGTAAATAAGGTCAAAAGCAGTCGAAAACGGCAAATTTGTCAAATTAAAGGGCACATAACTCTCGTCTTTCTGGTCAGATCAGACTGAAAATCAAACTCATCCGAGAACTTATGGTCTCCAACATTATATCCAAGTTTTGTCTTGATTGATCAATAATTGTAGATGCTAGAGTGTAAACAAAGTCAAAAACAGCATTTTTTGACATTCAAAAGCAGATAACTCAGCACATTCTGGTCCGATCAGGCCCATAATCGAATTCATCCGAGAACTTATGCCCATACTTTTTTTGACCAAGTTTGATCAAGATTGGCCATCTTTTGTGGATGCTAGAGTGTAAACACCAAATTGTTGACAGACGGACAGACGGACAGAGGGACGGACGGACGGACGACGGACATTGAGTGACAACAATAGCTCACCTTGAGCACTTCGTGCTCAGGTGAGCTAACAATGAAAGCGATGATTATAATCAAGAAAGCCAAACGTAGGGGCCCGAATTTTCATCGGTCGTACGATTATATTTTGCGTTATTACTTGTAACAACAGCCCTGATTGGTCTAATCTAAGGATGGGCTGGAACAAGGGCTCTAAATCGATAAAAAAATGATTTTTTTTAAAATTCTGTGGATTAACAGAGTTTAAAAAATCTTTAAATTTGTATGTGTAAAAAATTTGACGAGGGATTATATTTTGTAGATAATGGTTAATAAAGTGGGTGGGGTAAATTGACATGAAAAGCAAATTTTCACTTCGAAGTAAAATAACTCTTTATGTATGTAACAGATCAAGATGAAATTTTGCATGAGCTTTCAAAATACCAAGGACGGAAGAGTTTAAGTACCATTGATATTTCATATCAGTTCATTGATTTTCTGTATTCGTTCTTGTGTCAATCTCAGATTTCGCTTATTTTTTATGTAAACCCTTTACGAAACTATCCCTACAGGTTTTGTTTTTCTATGGCATGATATCTTGTGAACGTGATCTTATATGATTAGGCTAAGTAGATTCTATATGGTCTATATGGAAACTTTGAATAAAATACATTGTAAAGAACCGAGTTTATTTGACCTTGACCTTCCAAGTTTATTCTAAAAATCTTACATATTAAGATTTTTAGCTAGATCTCATTATTTCAAATTCTATGAAAAGTGAATTTCAACAAATAGTCATTTACATAATATCCTTCCTGTAATAACATAGTTCTGTAGAAAAAAATGTGTTCGATCCTGACCTTGACAAGCATAATAATACTGATTTTTGAAGAGACAAGTGAACAATATTTCCTTGAAAATTATTATTGTTGTTTTGTATGTCAAGGCCAATGTTTACAGTGAAATCAGCATTGAACTAACTTAGAACATCAAGACTGTAATATATGTGGTTGTATATATTGAAACATACTTTTTAACCCCATTTTATGTCAAGATATAGCTGAAAAATATAATAAGAGCAACGCTGGGCGTGGCATTATACGCCCGAAGCTCAGAAATAAATGGGTGTGTGATATTTGTTGATGTCCTGTTATTTTCTAAAAGTCTCTTGCAAGTATCTGATAAAATCAAATTCACCGAGTACTAAAATATTCACAAAGTTCACCCTAACCATGAGATCTATACATCTGTGAAGTTTCAAAACTATAGGCCTTATAGTTTCAAAGTTATGGACCGGACACGAATTTGCTAACTGAATCAAACAAAGGGCAATAACTCAAAAATTATAAATGGTAGAATTGTGGTTCTTGCGCTCTGCACACCTTAGCTATGAGATCTATACACCTGTGAAGTTTCAAGACCATAGGCCTTATAGTTTCGAAGTTATAGACCGGACACGAATTTGCTAACTGAATCAAACAAAATCAAACAAAGGGCAATAACTCAAAAATTACAAATGGTAGAGTTGTGGTTCTTGCGCTCTGCACACCCTAGCCATGAGATCTATACACCTGTGAAGTTTCAAGATTATAGGCCTTATAGTTTCAAAGTTATGGACCGGACACGAATTTGCTAACTGAATCAAATAAAGGGCAATAACTCAAAAAATACAAATGGTAGAGTTGTGGATCTTGCGCTCTGCACACCCTAGCTATGAAATCTACACACCTGTGAAGTTTCAAGACCATATGCCTAATAGTTTCAAAGTTATGGACCGGACACGAATCAAACACTAGATGCCGAAGGGCAACATGTCGAGCCCGCTCATTTTGAAGAAAGAAGACCATACCTATGTCTACAGCTGTCATTACAATGGCGTTGTAAAAGTGGGGACAAAATAAGTTGGAATGATGGGGATCATGGTGAGACAGTTTATTGTTCACAAAATATTACATGTCTATGTATTTATAACGAGATACCAGAATGGATTAATTTGAGTATACATATGTGACCCGTCACGCTAAAAGGGACCTTATGCTAAGTCCATACATTTGACCTCCAAGTTTGACCTTGACCTTTGAGCTTGGAATCTGGTTTTTGCACGCGACACTCCGCCTTACTGAGCTTGACATTTGTGCCAAGTTATTTCTGAATCCCTCCATCCATGGTGAAGTTATGGCCCGGACAAGCAAAAATCATCTCATTTTTGACATTTGACCTCCAAGTTTGACCTTGACCTTTGAGCTTGGAATCTGGTTCTTGCACGCGACACTCTGCCTTACTGAGCTTGACATTTGTGCCAAGTTATTTCTGAATCCCTCCATCCATGGTGAAGTTATGGCCCGGACAAGCAAAAATCATCTCATTTTTGACATTTGACCTCCAAGTTTGACCTTGACCTTTGAGCTTGGAATCTGGTTCTTGCACGCGACACTCTGCCTTACTGAGCTTGACATTTGTGCCAAGTTATTTCTGAATCCCTCCATCCATGGTGAAGTTATGGCCCGGACAAGCAAAAATCTTCTCATTTTTGACATTTGACCTCCAAGTTTGACCTTGACCTTTGAGCTTGGAATCTGGTTCTTGCACGCGACACTCCGCCTTACTGAGCTTGACATTTGTGCCAAGTTATTTCTGAATCCCTCCATCCATGGTGAAGTTATGGCCCGGACAAGCTCCATCCGGACGGACGCACGCACTAACGCACGCACGCACGCACTAACGCACTAACGCACATACACCGAACCGCCATTGTGACAACTATGTCGAGCTCACCGCAAGCGGGCTCGACAAAAATCAAACAAAGCGCAATAACTCAACAAGAGGCCCAAGAGGGCCTGAATCGCTCCACTGGCTAAAGTAAAAGAATAACCTCATGATTTCTTGTAAGCCTCGCACTTCCAATTTTTGAAAAGAGTCTCCCGAGGAATATTTCTGCCAAGTCTGATTTGAATTGGCCCATTGGTTTATTTCTAAAGAATTATTTCATCGTGTGTCCAATTCTGATAAGCCCTGCCATGCCACACCCACAGTTATAGACCATTCAAAGTTTCAAAACACTGTAAACCACCCAAGGATCATTTATGCTAAGTTAACTAAAATTGGCCCAATGGTTGTTTTTAAAGAATTATTTCGTGATTTCACCCATTCTGATAAGCCCCCTATGCCATGCTAACATTAATAGACCAACCAAATCTTCATTAACAAAGTGAGTAAAGGGCCACTCAAGTAAAAGTACTGCCACAATTGGTCTCCATTGGCCCAATGGTTGATTTATAAAGAATTGTTTTGTGATTTCTCCAATTCTGATGAGCCAACCCCCCCCCCTGCCACGCCCACATATATGGACCCATCAAAATTTCACCTACAAATGATTTAAAGAGTCACCCAAGGTACATTTCTACCAAGTTTGGTCAAAATTGGCCGAATGGTTAATTTTCAAAGAATTATTTTATGATTTCTCTGATAAGCCCCGTCCTGCCACGCCCACATTTATTGACCAATCAAAATTCTTTGAACAGTTAAAGTAGATGTTCATTTAAAGTGACATTTCACATTTATTTCATTTTTTGTCTTCATGCAAAAATTGTTTATTCTTATGCGTGGAAATGCTATCAGTTTTTTGAAGTTGTAATTCATAAGCGAAAATTACGCCCTTGTTCTATATAAATCTGAACTGTTGTCGACAACAATTTGTTTAATTTTAGCACAAAATATATATATTTCTCGAAAACGATTCAATATTTTGACTTCAAATTTTCAGAATTTTCATTAGAAAAGATGCTCTTTCAGATAGAATAAAAGTAAAATTCATGTAAAAATGATTGTGAAATGTCACTTTAAGGAACATTCTTGTACAGTTTGGTTTAAATTGGCCCACTGGTTTTAGAAAAGAAGATTTTTAAAGAATTATTTTGTGATTTCTCCAATTCTGATAAGCCCCGCCCTGCCAGGCCCACATTTATGGACCAATCAAAATTTCACTGACAATACAGGTAAAGAGTCACCAGAGGTACAATTCTACCAAGTTTAGTCAAAATTGGCTCAATCCTTGATTTTTAAAGAATTATTTTGTGATTTCTCTAAGTCTGATAAGCCCGGCCCTGCCACGCCAACATTTATGGCCGATCAAAATTCTTTTCGCAATTTAAGTAAAACACCACCCAAGGAACATTTCTGCCAAGTTTGATCAAAATTGGCCCACTGGTTTGAGAGAAGAAGATTTTTAAAGAAAAGTTTACGCATGCACGGACGGACGCATGACGGACACAACGCCATGACAATAGCTTGCTGGCCTTCGGCCAGTGGAGCTAAAAATTACAAATGGTAGAGTTGTGGTTCTTGCGCTCTGCGCACCCTAGCTATGAAATCTATACACCTGTGAAGTTTCAAGACTATAGGCCTTATAGTTTCAAAGTTATTGACCTGACACGAATTTGCTAACTTAATCAAAAAAAGGGCAATAACTCAAAAATTACAAATGGTAAAGTTGTGGTTCTTGCGCTCTGCACACCCTAGCTATGAGATCTATACACCTGTGAAGTTTCAAGACCATAGGCCTTATATGCTGAGTCAAAAAAGAAAGTGTGCACAGAGAATAACTGGAATTTCTGTCGTAATCTTGAATATTGATATCATAATATTGGTATCAAATTAAAGATAATTCAATTGCCTATAAGAAGGTGTCTTTTTAAATTGTGTGAAATGGGATTTTCATGTGTTTTCTCAAGTATTTTGAGCTAGGGGTCAATTTCGAGATTCAAAGATCTTGCTAACAAACGTGAGGAGATTAAATAATGCAAATTTCTTGGGATTTCTGCTTCAATTTCTATCGTGACACCTCTTCAATGAATGACGGCAAACGTCTGTGGTCTCACTGATCGGACATTACATTTCATTTGATCGTTTGGAAGTTTATTGGGTTCATATTGCAAGACGCATTCCACGTCCTGCAAATTCTTTTATTGGACCCAAAATTTCGCAAAACTCAGGCGGAAGAGATATTCGGCCCTATACAACACTCATGACTAATTTTCACACGTCCCGTGCCGATGACGATGTGCTTGATGAAGGCGTAACATAAGATTTAGGCGTCATGATAATGTGACAAACATATGGTCTCAAATCTCTTTTTAGCCGTTTATCTGACTTCGTCGATTTCCAATGTTCCTTACTTATGCATGCTTTACTGAATCGCCATAAATGGTGTAGTTTTGAAACGTTGACGTAACGTCATGTAACGATCTTGTCTAGTCATTGCAGCATTCGGGATATCAGACCAAACCTATCAAAAATTTATCTTTTGTTTTGGAAACATGAACGCAAGCACATACTTTCAGAACGATGACATTTAAATGACAACGACACATTGACGTCGGTTCAAGACACTAGCAAAACTTTCGTGCGAAATCTGTCGTGTTTACTAAGACATGTCATCTTTGGCTCTTCAACATTTTGAAAATGTATGTTTGATTTAGCTTTTATACACTTTGAATACAGATTTTAGACAATAAAGTTTATCATGAAACGTTTGTTTTGATAACCACGTGCAAAAAGGTGATTACAGCGTTTGGCAATATGCAAGACTGTAAAATAATCCGAAGTTGCTTCCTATTTCAATAGACATGAGAACGTTGATAGCTCAACTCCGTGTAGAAGTTTTGTGAAGTTAATTGAAGCGGTTACGTAGATATATGAAGTAGAAGTATGCACACTTTCTTTTTTGACTCAGTATAGTTTCAAAGTTTTGGACCGGACACGAATTTGCTAACGGACAGACAAACAGACAGACAGACGGACAGACAGATGGACAGACAGACGATGCAGACGATAACATAATACGACCCTTCGGGCGTATTAAAAGTGATTTTTAGAATGACCTTTGAAGGTCAAGGGTTAAGCTGTAGAGATAGTTTCGTAAAGTTAGTACATCAAAATAAGCAAAGTCTGAGATTGACAGAAGAACGAATATAGAAAATCAACGAACTGATATGTATGAACAATGATTCCTAAAATGTATTTACCTAGGTATTTTCAAAGTATATGCAACATTTCATTTTGATCTGATCTATACAGAAATTGTTATTCAACTTCAAATAAAAAATTTGCTTCGTGTGTCAATTTACCCCACCCACTTTATTAACAATTATCTCCACATGAGCAATCATCAGATTTTTTTCATGTACAAATTAAAGATATTATGCAGTGTACTCTAACACTACCAATCCATGGAATTTTATAGCCCTAGTTGCAACCCAACCTTTCTCGTGCAATTAAGTCTTCTTACACAGTTTACACAAAACGTGGTAGTAAGATCGATGACAAGAGCCGTCACAGACGGATTATGCTCCCCGAATAAGTGTTTGTCACAAAATAAAAACTATCATACATTAAGTCCCCTTTTCCCACGACAGCCTTTTTGTACACACATTATTTATAAAATATGATCTAGAACATCCTATTTATTACATAAGTACAAAATTTCATTAAATTCTGCCCATTACATGAAGAGAAATTAGAGAACAAGAGGACCATGATGGTCCTATATCGCTCACCTGAACCAAAATGATATGAGCAACACTTATGTTCAATTCAATTGATATTTATGACTTTAACACTGAATATGAACTAATGGTCAATAACGTTGTGAAAATCAAACTCATCCAAGCTCTTATGCTGCCCAACATTGTTTTTTTTTTTTCTAAATAATTGTAGAACCTAGAGTGTAAACAAGGTCGAAAACAGCCAAAAATGGCAATTTTATCAAATTCAAGGGCACATAACTCTCGTCTCTCTGGTCAGATCAGATTGAAAATCAACCTCATCTAAGATTAATTATTCTCAAACACTGTGTCCAGGATTTGTCTTGATTTATCTATAATTGTATTTTTCTAGAGTGTAAACAAGGTTGACAACAGCCCAAAATGGCAATTTTATCAAATTCAAGGGCACGTAACTCTCGTGTTTCTAGTCAGATCAGACTGAAATTCAAACTCATCCCAGATCTTATGGTCTCCAACATTGTGTTCATGTTTTGTCTTGATTGATGAATAATTGTAGATTCTAGAGTGTAACGAGGTCGAAAACGGCCGAAAATGGCAATTTTATCAAATTCAAGGGCACATAACTCTCGTTTTTCTGGTCAAATCAGACTGAAAATCAAACTCATCTGAGATCTTACGGTCTCCAACATTGTGTCCAAGATTTGTCTTGATTGGTCAATAATTGGAGATTCTAGAGTGTAAACAAGGTTGAAAACAGTCAAAAACGGCAATTTCATCAAATTCAAGGGCACTTAAGGGGGAATGCTCCAGTTTCCTAATTTTTTTCCGAATAATAGAATTTATTATATTTTGTATGTTGAAATTACATGTTATTACAAATTGAACAAGAGGGCCAAGATGGCCCTGTATCGCTCCACTGGCTTTTAGACATTTAGACTACAAACTTCTTCAAAGAATACAATAGATGTCTATGTAAAGAAGATTCATGCTACACCAGAATCCAATAAGTAATTAAGGAGCAGAAATGTTTTTTAAAATTTTGTTAATATTACACTGTTTCATATAGCAAAAAATAGGCCTAGCCCACAGCGGCCAAGCTTTTAATCCGATCATGAAGGGATTTGGGAGAGATTTATGCAAGGAAGATTCCTGTGAAGTTTGATTGAAATTGGTCTTTTAGTTTTGAAGAAGAATATTGTTTAAGAATTATTCGAAAATTCAATTTAATTAAATTCATTAGAATTTAAGTTCTACACAGAATTTTTTTAAGGAATTTAAAGGAGATTCATGCAAGGAAGATTCGTGTGAAGTTTGGTTGATATTGGTCCAATAGTTTTGGAAAAGAAGATTTTTCAAAAAATTAATCTAATTTAATTAATCAAAATTTAAGTTTTACACAGAATTTATTTTTTTGAAGGAATAAAGAAGAGAATCATGCAAGGAACATTTCTATAAAGTTTGGTTGAAATTGGTCCAGTAGTTTTGGAGAAGAAAATTTCTTCATTTTTTTTTTCGAAAATTTAAATTAATCAAATTAATTAAAATTCAAGTTCAGCGCGGATTTTAATCTTTTCAAGGAATTTGGTAGAAATTCATGCAAGGAAGATTCCTGTGAAGTTTGGTTGAAATTGGTCCAGTAGTTTTGGAGAAGAAGAATTTTTAAAGATTTTTCGAAAAGGGGGTGTTCCACCCTATCAGAAATTCCCATAGGGTTGTGCCCAAGCTCGGAATTTAATGAAATTTGGCATGAAGTTAGTGTTCTGTATTACGACATTTTTCCCGAAATATTTTCCAAAAATCTATTCCGGAAAATATTTTTCTAAGAATTTTAAGATTTTTGCTTAAAAATGGGGGGTATCCTAACTAATAGAGGGCATATACATTCAGAATTGTTGTATTCGAGCCAAAGGATGAGTGTCAATAAGGCCCTTTCCGTGACCCAGCCCGATTTTCTTCATTTTCACCACACAAGACCACTAACATATTGACCTTATGTAGGCAAAGTATCAACTTGAACGGAGCCTTGGTTTGGAAGATATATTAAATCAAAGTGGGTGGGGTACGTCACTCACTATGCCCATAGATGGTAATCAATTTCTTATACAGTTTTACTAACAATTGATATCTTAAAAACTGGTGATGCAGTGAAATGTATGTGTCATGCACTTTGAATACACGTTGTTGTTTATTCCATTGGATGCCATGTACAGGAGAAAAGGGGCATTAAACACGTTTATGAATTTTTAGGATTTTTGGATGGACTAACTTTACGAAAAACCACAACAGGTTTTTATTTCTCATTTCATTTGATTTATCTTTCTGGTGGTGAATGAAGATATATAACCATAATTTGTAATATGAAAATTTTCAAAATTGCTTTTGTATATTCTGGATTACATGCCCTTGATTTCATGATAAAAATGCCAAAAATTATAAGAGGTACTATTTCGTTTCTGAACCAAACATTTCTTTATAAATCACCTTGAAATACGAATAGCAGGGCGATATGAGCCTTATGTACACAAAAACATCAGATAATGAGGTTGCAATTGCTATCTTAACAGAGTGGGTGGGGTAATATACTCCAAAATTAAGCGTGAAACGGATATGAATTTTTCATAGTCAGAATTGCTTGTTTAGCATTTTAAATGTATGGTAACGCTTTTATTAGCTCATTTGAGCGCAAAATGCTCAAGTTGAGCTATTTTGATCGCTTTTCGTCCGTCGTCTGTCTCTGTATCTGCCCATCTGTCTGTTTTTAATTTGGTGTTTACATTCTAGCATCCGCAAAAATAAGCCAATCTTAACCGAACTTTGTCAAAACAAGTATGGTCATAAGTTCTCTTAAGAGTTCGAATATTTGCCGGATCGAAATAGAAAGGTCTAGAGTTATCTGCCCTTAACCCATTACCAAACGACAAAATTTTAGGGCAGTCCAAATTGAAAGATCCTGCAGACGACAATTTCAAGTGAATGGAATTTTTAATTTTTAGGTCTGTTTGGATGGAAAACATTGTGGGAAATGAAGAAATTGCTTGTCACAAGCAATTTCTTCATTTTCCACGATGTTTTCCATGGCCATTATTTTGTGGGGAGTCAAAAAGAGTCATTTTGTGGTAATGGGTTAAACGTCAAAAATAGTAAGTTTTGACATTATTTTCACTCTAGCATGTACATTTATCGACCAATCAAGATAAAAACCATACACTAGCTTGGATACTCTATTTGCACGAATTGCTCAAATTTCCAGTCTGATCGAAATAGAAAATCATGAGTTATGTGCCCTTGAATTTGACTTTGTTTTACTCTAAGAAACACAAATACCAACCAATGAAGACAAATCTTCGACACAATGTTGGTCACTATCAGATCTTGAATGAGTGCAAATTTCATCACAATCGGACAATAATTTGCGAAGTTGTCTGCCCTTGAACTTGATAAAATTGCGGTTTTTGACTTTGTTTTCACCTCAAAAACCACAAATATTGACCAATCAAAATGAAACTTGGACACAATGTTTGTGACTATAAGAATTTGGAGCAGTGTGAATTTCAACATAATTATGGTAAGACTTGCTCAGTTATCCGCCCTTGTATTAGACAAAATTAGAGTGAAAACAAAGAAGAAAACCGTTATTTTCTTATCAAATCAGACTGAAAATCTGAGTAATTCGAGCAAATATGGTAACCGACATTGTGTCCAATTGTCATATTGGTTGGACGATAAATGAAGATGCTAGAGTACAAACAATGTCAAAACTTACTATTTTTGGCGTTTAAGGGCAGATAACTCTGGACCTTTTTGTTTGATCCGGCCCATAATCGAATTTCTAAGAGAACTTATGACCATACTTGTTTTGACAAAGTTCGGTTAAGATTGGCTTATATTTGCGGATGCTAGAATGTAAACACCAAATTAAGAACAGACAGATGTACAGATAGAGAGATAGACGACGGACGAAAAACGATCAAAATACATTAACCTGATCATTTTGTGCTCAGATGAGCTTATGAAAGCGTTACCATACATTTAAAATGCTAAACAAGCATTTCTGACTATGAAAAATTCATGTCTGTTTCACGCTTAATATTAGAGTATATTACCCCACCCACTCTGTTAAGCTAGCAATTGCAACCTCATTATCTGATGTTTTTGTGTACATTAGGCTCTTATCGTCCTCCTATTGGTATTTTATGGTGATTTATAAAGAAATGTTTGGTTCAGAAACGAAATAGTACTTCTTATAATTTTTGGCATTTTTATCATGAAATCAAGGGCATGTAATCCAGAATATACGAAAGCAATTTTGAAAATTTTCATATTACAAATTATGGTTATATATCTTCATTCACCACCAGAAAGATAAATCAAATGAAATGAGAAATAAAAGCCTGTTGTGGTTTTTCGTAAAGTTAGTCCATCCAAAAATCCTAAAAATTCATAAACGTGTTTAATGCCCCTTTTCTCCTGTACGTCATGGCATCCAATGGAATAAACAACAACGTGTATTCAAAGTGCATGACACATACATTTCACTGCATCACCAGTTTTTAAGATATGAATTGTAAGTAAAACTGTATAAGAAATTGATTACCATCTATTGGCATAGTGAGTGACTTACCCCACCCACTTTGATTTAATATATCTTCCAAACCGAGGCTCCGTTCAAGTTGATACTTCGCCTACATAAGGTCAATATGCTAATGGTCATGTGTGGCGAAAATGAAGAAAATCGGGCTGGGTCACGGAAAGGGCCTTATTGACACTCATCCTTTGCGCCAGAAATGTTTATTAATTTCTTTTCAAGAATTTCTCAAAATAGTATACATTACTCTATGAAAAACAATTTGCCATTACTTTTTGTATGACGTCATCAACAAAATTCTTAGCTTTTTGACATTTTGACCAAATTTGATACTAAATTTCACACAGTTTCAGTTTTTGTCAACATATGAAATTTATATTAAAATTGCCCCCATATATGCTTGTGCTTATATGAAAATACTAAGTAAAAATAATTGAGTTTATTGGGGTTTTACGCCGTTTTCAACTACCAGGGTCATATCGCAGCGGCTGGAGCACCTACCCATGGATTCCTGTTGTTTCTCAAACCAGTACTACCACAACACCCTTACCGAGCCTCCAGCTGCTCGCCCACTTAGGTTAACGATTTTAAACCCATTGGTGGGTGACAATTTTGTCAGAAAGGGTATTAGCCGCGGCCGGGTATCGAACCCGGGACCTCTCGAATGAGGGTCAGATGCGCTACCAACTGCGCTAAGGCCGCGGCTTACTAAGTAAAAATAAAACCGGTAACAGTATCATTTTTCAATTTTAGTGTAAGCGGTCCAAATTTCTAAGAATGTAAAATCTAAGATTTTACTTTATACCTTCTATATGCATTACGCAAATAGTCCTTTTTGCTTTGCTGTATCTTGATTTGACATCAACAACTTATGTATAACATGAATTTTAGCATTTTCACACAAAATTATGCTTTTTGTGAATTAATGGCACTTTGTCTTACCCCACCCACCCGCAATATAATGGCGGGGGAAAAAGCCCAAAACAGTGGAATTCATTATGAAATGTGGAGATGAAAAATAAAAGTAATGCAATATTGTTACATATTTTACCTATTATGTCACCTTTTTAAACTTTCCTTTGTGGCTTATCAGCACTTAGACTACTTTAATATACATACAACATTTCTTCACTACACTGCTCGAGATAATAAAAAGAACACAGAAACAGTTTTTATTGTTAATCAATTGTGCCCTTCAATGCCAAATTGCTAATATTTCTATTATTATGGTGAATTATCCACTTCTTTAATGACATATTTATAAACCAATTGCCAATCTCAGATCTGTGAAGAACATGCATCAGCTTTTTGCCTATGTCCAATTTTGTTATGCAACACTACCTTCCACGAGTGTAGGTTTTGGTATTTTTCATATAGGGGCCCATAGATATTTCTGGCGTCAGACGAACCTGGGGATTGTGAGAGAGTGCAGATTTTTTTTAATGCATCACATTATCTAGGATCAAAGAAATTTTAGCACTGGCACTAGGTCTTTTCACTTTTTAATGAGGACTAGTTCCCTATGAGCAATATTTGAAACCAACAATAATTTATTAGGGTAAGTAAATGTACATGTACATGTATATAAAGACTTGATTAAGAATCCAATGGCTAAATGAACACGGTTTGAATTTTTCCTTGACAGAAATTAACTGCCCCTACAGATTGACCAATCCACATGATATTTCTTGAATTTATTTTTACCGGTTTGTATGTTCCAAAATGTAGCATGCCACTCTATCGTGATTTATTTCAGTTTTAAGGGTACCGGTATATCAAGAGCAATCGAAAACAACAGCATTAAAAATATAACGGTTAATTGACGTCGTAAAGATCATCAAGCTGTAGTTAGTAGGTTTAAAAAGCAAGAGATCAATTGCAGCATTTGGAATTCAAATAATTATTTCATAGGCTATAACAGTTTTCATGAGACTAAACGATAAATAGAAAATGAACTCTTCAATGTACGGCTTAGTCACATACAAAATTTGTCTTGCACATCACGACCGGAGCACAGCAACAAATGGCACGTCCGACAGAATATTTTTGGACGCGATGCATATACGTGATAAAAAAAATGGACACGAAATTGTATGTCATTAAGCCTTTGGATATTAATATTATAGATGGTCCACATGCCATGTATGCCAAATAGTAGATGATTCTGGCTAAATGCATCTATTTTCTTTTTCCAGAGGGACACGCACAGTCTCAAAGGGTACTTTAAGTTAATAACATAGTTAACAATTTAAAATGTATTATATGATATAAGCTGTTAAAGTTTTAAAAATGGCATCGATATAGTATTACTTAATGTATTGATCAAAATGTGTCATAAAATTATAACTGGAGTAAGCTATGCCAAATGCTTTAAAGTGAACTATTCTGTCCTGTTACTAGAACCCATTTGCTTACTTAAAGATAGACAAATGAAAACAAAAATACTTGTTATGGCATGTGAAGCTGTGAAATCACGACTGGAAATATGTGTGACTGGAAATATGTGTGACTGGAAATATGTGTTTCGTAAATAATTCCAAACAGATGGCCAAAGCCAACAAAATGACTGTATCAAAGTCAAATGTGGGTAATGGTTTTATTTCTAATTGATTGAATTTTAGGTTTGGAAATAATCTGGCCTATTTTTCTGACAATTTCCGTCTAAATGAATTTTTGAGAAATCATTTGGGCATGTTGGTATCAACAGCATTGGCACCAACATGTTATACAATGACTTTTCTTGCTATTTTGATTTAAAATTGGAACTTATATCAAAACTAGGTAGGCAAAATTGAGCGTTTGCTAGATGGATACCATTGAAAACCAGGAACATTTTAAGATGCCGTTGTACATAATTTTCATTATTTGAAAACTTTACCGAATTCAAGTTTTCAATAAACTTTGGATACGAATAAAAGATATACATGGCAAACTTTCATATCAATTTCATAGTTTGACAAAGAGGGGAACATACAAACAACATTGATTGAATTTTAGGTTTCGAAATTTTTTAGGTATTTTTCTGACAATTTCTGACTAAATAAATTTCTGAGAAATTATATGTGCACGTTGGTATCAACAATATTGTTCTCAAAATGTTCTATAAGGACTCGTCTTGCTATTCTGATTTAAAATTAGGGACTAATATCAAAACTAGGTGGGCAACATTGGGCTTTTGCTGGACGGATATCATTGAAAACTGGGAACATTTTAAGGTGCCATTGATCACAATTCTCATAATTTGACAACTTTACCAGTCTCAAATTTTCACCAAATGTTGCATACGAACTGGGGACATGTATGGCCAGCTTTCATATCATTTTCATATGTTGACAAAGACAGGAACATACAAAAAAATGAGTAAACTTTAGGTTTTGAAAATTTCTCGATATTTTTCTGACAATTTCTGACTATATAAATTTCTGAGAAATTACTTGTGCATGTTGGTATCAACAATTTTGGTCTCAAAATTTTCTTCAATGTCTCTTCCTGCTATTTTGATTTAAAATTGGGGACTAATATCAAAACTGGGTAAGCAACATTAGGCTTTTGCTAGAGAGGTACCATTGAAAACTGGGAACATTTTATCGTGCCATTGATTACAATTCTCATTATTTGACGACTTTACCGGTTTCAAATTTTTACAAAATTTTGCATGCGAATAGGGGACATATATGGCCAACTTTCTTATCAATTTCATATGTTGACAAAGACGGGAACATACAAAAAAATTTGATTGAAATTTAGGTTTCGAAATTTTCTGGGCTATTTTTCTGACAGTTTCTGACTAAATAAATTTCTGAAAAATTATTTGCGCATGTTGGTACCAACATTATTGGTATCGAAAGTTTCTACGAGGACTCTTCTTGCTGTTTTGATTAAAAAATGTGGATGAATACCAAAACTAGATAGCCAACATCGAGTTTTTGTAAGACGGGTACTAATGAAAATCTGGAACATTTTAAGGTGCCGCGTATAGGCATATATGCACTCTTTGAGTAAAAGAAATATATTTTTGTAGTTCATAGGTCAGAGGTATTCTATGTGTTAAGTAACAAGAAAATCTGTGCGTGGGCACAAATGGAACACCCCCTTTAAATCAATAAAATTAATTAAAATTCAAGTTCTACACCCATTTTATTCTTTTGAAGGAATTTGGTAGAGATTCATTCAAGGAAGATTTCTGTGAAGTTTGGTTGGAATTGGTCCAATAATTTTGGAGAAGAAGAATTTTTAAAGATTTTTCAAAATCAATTCAATTAAATTAATTAAAATTCAAGTTCTACACGGAATTTAATTTTTTGAAGGAATTTGAAAAGGCTTCATGCAAGGAAGATTCATATGAAGTTTGGTTGAAATTGGTCCAGTAGTTTTGGAGAAGAAGATGTTTAAAGAAAAAGTTGACGCACGGACGGACGGACGGACGGACGCACGCACGACGGACACAGGGCCATGACATAAGCCCCGCTGGCTTTCGGCCAGTGGAGCTAAAAATGAAATAAAAATGGATGCTCAGCGATCTTGTTTGAATTTTATTGGCATTCGTATCACATATCCACTGTGTATAACCGTACAGTGAGCCAAACCGGAAGTGCCACCGACTGTACGCACAAATATCACTAGTTCACCTCAAATAATTCAACAGTCATTTTTTTCGTATCGAGGTAACTTTTTATCTATTCATCGCTTTTGAACGCGGTTTGCGATTATAAATGGCGAACTGAACATACCTATCATTTAAGTTCTTCGTTACGCCCTGAAACGGCGCATTTGTCTCCAAATCAGGATTTAGCACTCGCAATCACCGAGTTTCGTTCCATTTTGGCCGTGGTTGTGACAGATTTTTCTTCCGAAAGGTATGTTTCGACACACAATACATAGTGTTTTACTGATGGAAAAGTCGTTTAATCTTCTATTTTGAATACCCTATTCTCCGTTTTGCAACGGGAGCTCGGATATTTGAAAAAAAGCCTACTGAAAACAACCACCCTGTTGCCAACAACTGTACGACTAGTTTCCAAAATGTTTTTCGTTACCGTACGACTAGTTCTTCGTTACTGTATGACTAGTGTCCAGCATGTAATGTATGTTTAGGTTTGATTTATTGGGGTTTTACGCCGTTTTCAATTGCTAAGGTCATATCGCGGGGACTGGAACACCTAGCCATAGGCACCTGTTGTTTCTCATATTAGTACTGACACAACTCCGAGCCTCTATCTGCTCGCCCACATAGGTTAACGATATCAAACCATTGGAGACGGACATTTTTGTCAGAAAGGACATTTGCCGCGGCCGGGTATCGAACCCGGGACCTTTCGAGTAAGAGTCAGATGCGCTACCAACTGCGCTTTGGTCGCGGCCTAATGGCACTTTTGCTTCCATACCAATCCTCTTCATTTTGAAAATTTGATATTTGTATAAGGGCTCATTTTGGGGCGAGGTTTGGGCAAATTCTCTATTTTTTTGCCAGAAATCTCACTCAAATTTGCTCAATGGGAGAAAAATCTCACAAAAAAAATGTAAAATAGTAAGAAATTTGGTCAAATCTCTCACTGAAAATTCATTTTCTCTCATTAGTTTTGGCTGAATGAGACATTTTCTCTCAAGCAGTTTCAGAGTCAGAATTATCCCTGTTGTATTATATGTTTATCATACGAATAAAATAAATATGTTGAAACTAAACAAAGTTGGATTTTGGGTTTATCAAATTCTTACAAAAATACAGAGTTGACACTCGTTTTGTCGACATCGGATAAGTCTATTTTTTGCCCTAGTCGAAGTGAAGTATGCCTACCATCCTCATCAAATGGGTATCAAGTATGTACTGTGCAAAAAAAGTTTAGCACGTTTTTAAACACATTATTTTTCAGTTTATGAAATTACATGAACATTGCTTTGTGCTGTTCAGTTGTCCCGATCGACAACCATTAGGCATACAGTGCATAGTGAACATTCAGTGTATTGGACAAAAACCAGATTAGCAAAAGTCACGTGCGGCACGTGTGCAGTGACATCCAAAATGTCTAGCGTGTCCAAAAACATAAGATTACACAGATCTGTTAGCAGAATCAATTTAAATGTTACAAGTTCTTTGAAATTGATAATGGGAAGGCGAGAAATGATGACGTAAGTTCGACGTCAGAGAGCTCTTTGTATGCTCCAAGCAGTTATGTCTGTTAATTAAAGATGTCGCTTTGCATTCCAATTGGCCCAAATTGACAATTACGCGCCTACGGCACTTGGTGTATGCATTTTTAACCGCCAACGACCGACATAAATCTTGCAGACCGTGTAAAACGACGTTCAAGGAGGATCGTTTCACAGCGACGTCCTGACGACGTAACAGATTGTTGACTGGTAGGAATTTAGAGCTACTCGTCCAGGACGTCACAGGGTATACCGTTAGTGACCGGACTGTCCGGAACAGGCTCAGCACAACTTGCATCAAGGTCCTCCAATCTTACGCCAATGACGTTAAGCATCGACAGGCAAGGCGTCAGTGGGCATGGACACATCGATATTGATT
This sequence comes from Fragum sueziense, assembly GCA_963680895.1. Lineage (NCBI taxonomy): Eukaryota > Metazoa > Mollusca > Bivalvia > Cardiida > Cardiidae > Fragum > Fragum sueziense. The sequence continues at coordinate 49,231,197 of OY804603.1, forward strand.
CAGGAGACATTGGTCTGATGTCCGGATGAATTTCATTTTACGTACCATTAACTGACGGCAGAATTTGTGGTTGGAGAAGATGCGTAAGGCTGGATACCAATAACGTCATCAGCGAGACTGTTACGTCGTGTGCAGCGACATTAATTGGGCAGAAATGGATGACAACAGTTAAACATACAAGGGTACTGCAATGAAATAATCCAACCTGTCACTGGACGAAATAATCCAACCTGTCACTGGACCGTCTTACAACGACATAATGTTGTGATATTTCAGTATATTTCAGTATGATAATCACTGCCCACTTACTTCAAGGAACATACAAAATGATCTACCCCTGACCTGCTTAATAACCAGCAAAAGAACACATGAAGAACCTTGTTGGACGTCAGGCTAGAGAAAGTAATGACGTCTGTAACGTCAGTGGCCTTGAGCGTCATCTGCAGTATGAATGGGCAAAATTCCTTTCTGTGTGGTCAGGAAGCTTGTCTGCAACATGGGAAAACAATGAATTGCGGTCCTAGCTACTAATGCTGGACATTCGTGTCATTTAAATTTGCTTGATTTTCTACATCTGACCCCTGTGCACTTTAACGTAAAATACCTAATTAACGCTTTAGAGTTTTGAAACAATATTTTCAGGAAGCGCCAGAAAATTGAATTTACAAACACATTAGTATTTTCTTTTTAATGATTTTGGAATAGTTTTTGACTAGGAACCAAGATTTTCCGAGTGTGCTAAACTTTTTTTGCACAGTATATGTTTAACAATATCATTTTGAAATACACGTAGCGATTGAAATATATTTAAAGAATGATAGAATTTGTCCCTTTCGAACAAGTTGTTTTCTTTTTCTTTATCAGGAAGGAAAATGACAGAATTCTTCAATGGTGCCAACACTGTTCATTAGGCCTATACGGGGATATACCCTTTATTTGCCATCGGTCATATGATACTAACAGACATATCAACAAGGATATGAACATGCATTTTATCTTAAATTACATCTCAAAAGTACAAATTAAAACCACATTATCACTTTTGTCAGGTTACGAAAGGATAAACTTACTTTCATTACCCACCCCTAAAAACGGTCGTATTTTTCACGCTGTTATGTGTATTACATAAGCCGTTCAAAAGTCCGGGAAATGATGCTGGGTGTCAATACCGCCCCGTTTGGCCATTTCGAGGTATTGCGAATCCAGTCGATCAACTTGGGAATGGGAATGGGGCGTGGCAAAGTACCAATTACCATATCATGACATCGTATCCTATTACATTCTTCAAATGTAATGTTTTTAAAAGACGAAACAATGAAATATGTTTAAAATCGAGTTGTATGTGAAATAAGAGGTGGTGTGATACATGATACGAAGTGTTATGTTGCCACGGCCGCTTTTGTGGCTTTATGGCATACCATTCCCCATAAATAACTTAATTTAATTTCTATGCCAGGGAAAATCTTTTCAAAACAGAGAAAAAAGGAGAAACTGGTGATAAATAGAATTTTCTCCTTTTTCCACCAACATTTTCTTTGTTAAAGGACTATTTCAATTCGAAATCAAGAAAGAAGGTTGAAGTGTGGATTCGTTTTGTCCCTATTTACTTTCCTATGTACATGTTTCACTTTTTTAGAAATTTTAAATTACTATGGGCCAATTCCATTCAATTAGAAATGCCTAGATTTATGTATACACATTTCTAAAGATTCTTCTTCTTAAACATTTTCTTGCTAAATCTAATTTTCGGGAGACCAAATCTCCTGTTTTTGTAATGCCAGCAGCTAGAGCTCAGATCTAAAATAACTTTAGACTTGTAGCAACATTCTGCCTGATCGCCGATGAGTAGTCACCGACTGTTTATCGACTTGACTTTATTGTATCGGACAAGAAATGCCACTGTTTGATCTGTTGATTTTCGTTGATCGATTTCTAGTTATGAAATAATAACGAGTTTAGAGGTCTTTATTCGCCAAATAAAAACCGATGTGCAACAGACTACATCATCAGTGCAGGTAAAAACCGAGGCGCTCAGCGCCGAGGTATTTGCCTTAACATGTAGTTCAGGGCACAGAGGTTTTTATTTGGCAAATAAAGACCTCTAAACTTGTTATTATCTCCATTATAACACTCTAAAAAAAAAAAAAAAAACGCACATTCGAAATGTGTTGTTTTGTGGAAATTTTGCTATGATCTAGTTTTCGGCGCAGGAAACGCATTGGTGGTTTAGTGACATTATTGATGACGTCATTTGACGTTGGTGATGTTTTTTGTCGTTGTTTTTGTCATATTATGGAAATGGAAATTTACAGCAATTAATCCGAGATGCCTGGTCAAGTGAGCCGGGACTTCATGTCCGGGGAGTTAATGTCACAACCCTTGTGTCTGCACAGGTGTTGCTTTGCGTCTTCAGGGGGTTTCACATAAAAGTTCGGACGACCTGGAGATGTGGTACTGGCATATTTTAGTACAATCGGAGATATTATTGAAAATTAGTTGGCGGTATGTCATTGATTGATAGAGGTATCAGTCAACAAAAACAGAATATTTTCATGATCAGCAGCGCGTCTGCCAATATATTCTGCTAGTTTAAACCAACCGATCAATCGGCTGAATTTTCTCTGTTTCGAAAAAGTCGATGAAGTCTCATTGGCTAGTTGCTGAAAATCTGTCGGGATTCTGCCGAACATCTAACGGACTCTAACTAAATATTTAAAAATCGCCGACGTTCCAACTTCCAGGCAATTTCATGTAACACCGACTTTCTTAAATCGACCGGTAGAAATTAGCCGCCAACGCTGGGGCGTCGCTTTTATGTGACTTCTCGACCAAACCATTCCTCCATCAAATGACTGCCTTGGTATACTTCTACATTGTAATTTGAGCATAGAAACAACCTAGAACCGCACACATGCCAATACCGCCAATGCCTATGTGACTCTACCAGGCAAAAATCACATAAAATTTGGTTGCGCCGTTTTATCAGCGATTTCGCTCGTTGTGTTGCTGTCAGACCAGTAGAAAATATTGACTTACGACTGACGACGATTTGTTTTAAAGTGATTGGTTTTCCAATCAGCCACATTAAAGCCGCGCCTTGGCAGTGGCTATTACCTTTATGTTGCAATTAGGCTGGTATGCAGGTCATCGGATAAAACTGGTTGGGCATATGCAATGCATCTGAGTGGGACCCAGCGAGATGTCAACGTCGCTGATGATTGCAAAAAATGAGTCAGACACTTCAGCAATGTGTAAAAAGGCAGCTGTACACCGTCAGACGGTCGACATTATCCCGTCAAATAGTCGACGTGTAGTCATCGACGCTTCATCGACTTCTTCCGACATTCAAAATGCCACTGATTGATCGGTTGATTTAACTTGAGGTGCAAATTGGCCGACAAGTCGCCGATCATACAAAAACTGTTATTTCTGTCGGCCAATGCGACGATCAATCGACTATGCATCTCCGATTATTCGTCGAGAATTTCCCGATATTACCAAAAACCCCATTGCAGGCGCGTCAGAGCGTTCATATGACAGCAGCAACCGATAAAGCAAAATCAAACAACCAATCCGCGGCATTTCAGGTAAAGCGTTGGCGACATCTCACCGGAGATTGGACTGAATACTTCAATTATACACATCACAAACATGTTTGATCTCTTTTGTCGTGTCGTTCTTTAAAAATCGCCCGATAAAAGAAAAAAAATAACACTAGATTAAAACTACCTGATCAACAGGGGACATGTTAGATTTTGATTTTATTGGGTTTTACGCCGTTTTCAACTGCTATGGTCGTATCACAGCGGCTGGGGCACCTAACCATGGTTTCCTGGTATTTCTCTCAGCAGTACCAGCACAATATCCAAACCTAGCCTCCAGTTGCTCCCTCATATAGATGACACCCATTTTGTGAGTGACAAATGACTTTTGTAAAATGTCAGAATGGAAACTGGCCGAGCTGGGGTTCCAACTCGCGGCCCGTAACGGCATGTTAGATGTATAAAGAATTTAGTTAAGGGTCAAATACTTTTAACTGACAATTGGCCAGCATACAGCCATTCATCTGACAATGAACAGCCAACAATTCCAACATGTTCTTAAGGTAGTCAATTCCTAATGAGACTCATGCGACGTCGGAATTATTCAGGCAATGTCGTTAACATGTGGCAGTGGAACGTTCCACCACCGAATGTTTACAATGTTGCAGGCATAAGTTCGGATTAGGTAACAAATTTGAACGATGTCCCTCAAAAAATTCCAATGTAGCATGATTCCCATCTACCTTGATTCAGTTATCAACAATTTCTTGATAAGTTGGCAAAGCGGACATGTATCTTTCTACCATACGTCGGCAAAGCCATAAGCCATCAAAGCAGAATATTAGAATACATCCATTCATCTGACTAAGTACAGTCGATATTTCCAATGTATTCTTAAGGTAGTCCATCCCTAATGAGATTCACGCAACACAGGAATTATTCCTGCAATGTGGTTAACATGCATCTGTGGAACGTTTCACAGCGGAATAATTACCATGTCGCACATATAAATTCGGATTACGTTACAAAAGTTAACGACGACGCTCGAAAAAATTGAAGGCGCTTGAATCTCATTAGGGATGGATTACCTTAATGCAATTATGAGCAATTTTTTGATAAGTTGGCAAAGCCGACATACACTTTTATCGTTCTACCATATGTCGACAAAGCCATAAGCCATCAAAACAGAATCCCAGAATACAGCCAACTATCTGACAAAGTACCGTCGACATTTCAAACATGTTCTGAAGGTAGTCCATCCCTTATGAGATTCATGTGACATCAGAATTATTCCGGCAATGTCGTTAACATGCAGGGGTGCAACGTTCCACCACCGAATGTTAACGATGTCACACGTATAAGTTCGGATTAGGTAACAAACGTTAACGATATCGCTTGAATCTCATTAGGGTTGGACTACCTTAATTCAATTATCAGCAATTTCTTGATAAGTTGGCGAAGCGGATATGTATCATTCTACCATACCTCAGCAAAGCCATAAGTCATCAAAGCAGAATATCCGAATACAGCCATTCATCTAACAAAGTACAGCCGACATTACCAACATATTATTAAGGTAGTCCATCCCTAATGAGACTCACGGTACGTTGGTATTATTTGGGTATTGTTGTTAACATGTGGCTGTGGAACGTTTCACCGGGGAATGTTTACAACGTCGAACATATAAATTCCGATAACGTAATAAGTGTTGATGATGTTGCTCGAAAAATTTTGAAGTTGCATGAATCTCATTAGGCTTGGACTACCTTAATTCAATTATCAGCAATTTCTTGATAAATTGTATAAATGTAAGTGGGCAGAAATAACACTTAAAGCCGTGTTCAGACGTCATTCTTCATCTGTGCTGAAACGAAACAAGATAAATTTAGACAGCTAGGATTATCATAACTATGTTTACAAAATGTATTACATAATTCTGTATTTATTTTACATCGATTGGGAATCAAGTTCTTAAAGCTTAGATTGGTCCTTCTCGGTTCTGCTTCCTGGTAACTGCACTAGTACTCGCGCCACCTCTCCTTCACAGACATTATATTTTAAACATGTCGCTATGCCAGACAGAAACTATTGTACCCCCATTTCCCAAATTTTATAGGAGAGGAAAATACTGCTGAATTCTCTTAATGTTAAATAACAACTTAGATAACACACCTGACTTTTGGGAAGAGTTTACAATGTTTAATTTCGCAGCTTATACTCTATGGATTTAGACGAGATAAAGTTCGCCGTACGTGCATTTGAGAGGGCCATTCCAGGTTGTAACTGGACTTTGCCCCGAATCCAGTGGTTTCTTCTAACAATCTAGCGAAAATACACTGTGCACGTGAACGCTATCCACTTTCGCTTTTACCGAAAAATACTGACTTGATTATTTGAAAGAAGATCACTCAGATTATTTGACCTAGAGACATAGTGTCTGGCCATCACTCATACTCAGAATGCCTTCTTGATACATGTATAGCGGACGAGAATTGACCTGGCAGAGCTTTCCATTCGATTAGCATGGGCTGCTCTGCCAGGTCATTTCTCGTGAGGTATATATTGAGTACATGTATTTTTAAAAAGCCTCAATTAACAAAAGGGTTGCTGGTTTAGGGAGAAAGAACACTTCTTGAAATGAAGTATAAAGCTGTTAATTAAATGCCTTATACCCTTTGCTTACATTTCATAAAAAATAAACACAAAACTACAAAGCAATTAACCCGAGTAACGAAATCCAGCCCATCAATACATTGTTATGGTGACACTAGTCGTACAGTTGTTTGGCGACAGGTTGTTGACTAGTGATTCTGTACACTTGTCGCTAGTCGTACAATCAGTCGGAAGACAGGGGTGTAATTCTTCGCTAAATACTCAGGAGTGTATAATAACTAGGCGAAAACAGGGACATATGGCTTCAAGATTAAAGATTGGCCTGTCTTTCTGTGCATGTTTCATCAAAATCCATGCACTCAGTAACGAAAAATGGCATTGGAAACACAAATTTGATGGGCCGGGAAAATGAAAAGTCAGTGATTTGCAACCGAAATTACTGTTTGATGGGTAAAGTATACATGCTATCATAAAAATCATCACCCAGGCTGAACAAGGTTTAATTCCGCTCATCAACATCGAAAACCGCGTTTAGATTCGATTCCTGGGCTTTCATCAATCTCGATTTGAAAACGTGACCCTATTTGTTTATCGACGTGAACTAGTGATATTTGTGCGTACAGTCGATGGCACTTCCGGTTTGGCTCACTGTACGGTTATACACAGTGATATCCCTACATCGAAAAAATGCACAATTTCTTGCACCTGCTCAAGGTCACTAAATGCTAATAAAATGCTGTATATTCATCGTTTAGTCTCGGAAACGGTTTTAAAGAAACGTCTTACATTTGATAAGAACAGAAAACCCAAAATATGTGCTATTATATACGAGTAAATGTATAAAACAGCATGTTCACGTGTTCGGTTAGGTCAATGAAGCTGGAGTGTTTTATATCAAAATTTGCATATTGTTGGAAATATTTCAAGTTTTACATAATAGAATTTGATAAAACTCCCTAATTGTATTAAGCAACATGTCCTGGTAATAATTCAAAAAGAAAATGTATAGGTCAGCGCACTTATTAGTGAATAACAGCAATTTTTATCAGCTGTGCATGAATAAAATGACGCAAAACATTGGAAAATGCATACTCACTTACGACTGTCTTGCTCTAAATAATCGATTTCCATCTTGAGGAAATCAGATTCGCATAATAAACACACGTTTACCGTCGAAAATGGTAAATTGTAATTATGTGTTATATTATTGAAAATATGGTAGCAAAACATATTGGTACGAAACATTTAATTTGCTACAGTAATGACGGAGTGTTCCGAAAAACTGGAGCATTCCCCCTTAATTCTCGACTTTCTGATCACATCAGACTGAAAATCATACTCATCCATGATCTTATGTTCCCTAACATTGTGTCCAAGTTTTATTTTGATTGATTTATGAATGTAGATTCTAGAGAGTAAACAAGGTCAAAAAGAGCCGAAAACGGCAATTTTGTCAAATTCAAGTGCACATAACTCTCGACATTCTGATCAGATCAGACTGAAAATCAAACTCATCCAAGATCTTATGCTCCCCAACATTTTGTCCAAGTTTTGTCTTGATTTGTTAATAATTATAGATTCTAGAGAGTAAACAATGTCAAAAACAGCCAAAAATGGCAATTTTGCCCAATTCAAGGGCGCATAACACTCATCTTTCTGGTCAGGCCTGACTGAAAATCGAACTCATCTGAGATCTTATTCTCCCCAACATTGTGTCCAAGTTATGTCTTGATTGATTAACTAATTGTAGATTCTAGAGTGTAAACAAGGTCGAAAACAGCCGAAAATGGCAATTTGTCAAATTCAAGGGCACATAACTCTCGACTGTCTGATCAGACTGAAAATCAAACTCATCAAAGATCTTATGTCCCCAATATTTTGTCCAAGTTTTGTCTTGATTTATAGATAATTGTAATCTAAGGGAAGTAACTATTGACACTTCTAAAGAAAAGTAGTGTCAATAGTTACTTCCCTTAGATTAATTAAATTGTAAAGCAGCTGAAAATGGAAATTTTGTCAAGTTCAAGGGCACGTAACTCTAGACTTTCTGATCGGATCAGACTGAAAATCGAGCTCATCCGAGATCTTATGGTCTCTAATATCATGTCTAAGTTTTGTCTTGATTGATCAATAATTGTAGATGCTAGAGTGCAAACAAACCTTAAAACAGCATTTTTTGACATTCAAGGGCAGATAACTCAGCACATTCTGGTCCGATCAGGCCCATAATCGAACTTGTCCGAGAACTTATGGTCCTACTTGTTTTGGCCAAGTTTGATTAAGATTGCCTAACTTTTGTGGATTCTAGAGTGTAAACACCCCAAATGTTGACGGACGGACGGACGCCAGACAAAAAGTGACCACAATAACTCAACTCGAGCACTTCGTGCTCAGGTGAGCTAAAAACTAATTTTTACACTAAGGCCCCTTTTTCCATGACACAGAAAAAGAAACGGAGAAAAAGGTCCGTAGGTATTATCCCAGGGAATTCACATGTGAAGTTTCATTGAATTTGGTCCAAGAGTTGCTGAGATCTGGCTGTGGACGGACGGACGGACACACGGACGGATAGCCGGACGGAGGAACAGACCGACGGACAGCATGGCGACTATATGCTCCCCCGAAATTTTTTCTGGGAGCATAATAATACGGGGCCCAGGTCTTCTTCAGGAGAGGGTTAAAATAAAACAAGAGGGCCGTTGGGCCTAGGTCGCTCACCTGAGATGGGGTTTTATAACAGATCAGATTTCTTACAGGTAATACAATAAAGGGTCCAAGATCATATGAACGTCGCTATGCGATTTCAAACCATAGAAAATCCATAAAACTACCTTAGTGCAATGTAACTCAAATATGAAGTTTCATCCAAATCGGCTATGTGGTTATGGAGAAATTACTTTGGACAGATGGCATTACAATAAAACATACAGACTGACAAACAAACAGAAATTTACAAATTGACCTAGATCTATGACATTGAACCTACCTTAATATATAATTCAAATAGAACATCTACTCATGATAAAGAACACATTTACCCATACGTTTTTTTTAATCCATGCATAAATGTAGATGCTACGCCCCTGATAAGCAGATTTTTACAAGAAGTCCCCGTTTTCTGTGACAAGGTTTCATATTGAAAAGCAAAGAAAAGTACCTCTTAGCAATATCATAAGCAATGCAAATATTAAGTTTTGTCCAATTTGGCTCTGCGGTTATTGAGAAATTGCTTCTGACAGATTTCGTGTAATTTCTCTTTTTCTGTTGCCATGGCAACCAGAGTTAGGTTTTTTTTAAATAAATTGCAATTCTGTTAGCAATTTTTTAAATGTGACTTCCTAAGGAATATTTCTGCCTTGTTTGGTGGAAATTAGCCTGTTAGTTTAGGAGGAGATATCATTCAACGATGTCATTGAGATTTGGTGGAAAATCTCCTTTTCTGTTGCCATGGCTACCAGAGCTTTTAAAGGATTTCAAAGAATTGCTTTTAGAAATTTTTAAAAGGAACCCCTAAGAAATATTTCTGCCAAGTTTGGTTGAAATTGGCCAAGTAGTTAAGTAGGAGATGTTGTTCAAAGAAATTATTGAGAATTAGTCAAATTTCTCCTTTTCTGGTGCCATGGCAACCAGAGTTTCTAGTCAATTTCAATTCTTTTAGCAATTCTTAAAGAGGACCTCCTAAGGAATATTTTGCCAAGTTTGGTTGAAATTGGTCTGGTAGTTTAGGGGAAGATGTCGTTCAAAGATAGTATTGAGATTCAGTCAAATTTCTCCTTTTCTGTTGCCATGGCAACCAGAGTTTTTTATGGATTTCAATTCTTTTAGCAATTCCGAAAGGGGATCATCTAAGAAACATTCCTGCCAAGTTTGGTTGAAATTGGTCTGGTAGTTAAGGAGGAAATGTCGTTCAAAGATAGAATTGAGATTCATTCAAATTTCTCCTTTTCTGTTGCCATGGCAACCAGAGTTTTTAATGGATTTCAATTCTTTTAGCAATTCTGAAAGGGGGTCACTTAAGGAACATTCCTACCAAGTTTGGTTGAAATTGGCCAAGTAGTTTAGGAGAAAATGTCATTTAAAGAAATTATTGACGGACGACACTCGGACGCACGGACGCCGGACAAAAGGTGATCACAATAGCTCACTTGAGCACCTTGTGCTCACCTGAGCACCTTGTGCTCAGGTAAGCTAAAAATCCATTATCATTTCAACACATCCTAAAATGTTGTTGCCGGAGTTTTCTCCTTTTCTCTCATTGAGTTCTTGTGTGTAAAGGCAAGGAAAGTCAGAAACCATTTAACTCTTTCCACCAGAATTTCTTTCCTTGTCTGTTCATTTCACATCTCCCGTCACGTTTATTTGAAATCCTTTCCTAAGTCCAACTGGCTGCAAAGTAAAGAAATTTTTATTATTCCATTCGTGTAAAACATAATTTTGATTTTGTAAATGAAACCCATCGCGCTAAACGGGGCCTTCTGTGAAGCGCAAAATGTATCAATCCAAATCAGTCTGCGCGGACTGTGCAGAGTAACTAGAATCAAAACGTTATACTCTAAGTTAATACCCTTCAACATCTATACCATGTAAAAAAAGTTTAGCAAACACTGGCTTTGTTAATTGAAAACATGTATTTTCCGTAGTATTTATTCCACAGCCGTTACATACATTATAGCATATGCATTTACGCACAGCACTCAAAGGTCACTTTACGGAAACATTAAATATTGTGTGAGAAAAAGTTGTCTTGACGTTGGTAAGGGGGTCAAAATAAAAAGTCACAATAGAATTCGGTATCAATTATAAGGTCATTTTTTTCGAGCAAGAACAGCAATGAAACGATTTCTAATCCACTTAAATTGTACACAGTATCAACATTCACTACTTTATCAAGAGATTGAACGTCATTCGCGTCATTGCGATCACGCACACGTCTTCCTTAAATGCACCGCATGTGCTCTATGGGTGACAAATCAGAAAGAAACGGATGATTATGGGACCACATCAACGTTGTTGACGCTTTAAGCATTTAGGACTCTATGCCAATCAATCCGATACGTTCATGGTGTAGCGTCAGGGAAATTCCAATGTATGGTCAGTGATTTTTTTTACAATTTTAAGACTGTGCGTCCTGGGGACTCGCTGGATTCCATATCGATGAGTCCAGCTACTAGCTTAGTGAGTCCAATACACTATTTTTAATAGGAAATCTGTAAAAATCGTTGCATCCTGGGACTCGCTAGAATTAAAACTTTGCATCCCAGAGACCAAATTATGAGTAAAAGTAGCAGGATGCGCAGGTAAAAAAATCACTGATGGTCAACGTCTAGTAACCATTCGTCTGTGGAGACGATCACGGATGCTAAGTGTGGATACTCTATGTTGAAATTCCTGTGGAAGCCACTCGCAAGTTTTGGTACTGATATGGAACATCTTTACCGTGACGTTACGAAATTATGACGGTCATCGTCTCATTGCGTTTTTCTTCGACGTTCTTGACCAGGACTATCACAAACCACTAAAAATGGCTCAGATAGTACCTTCAAACAGTTACGTATGCTTTGAGATACGCAAGCGATACCGGTATAACGTCCTTCTAACGTAAGTCCAGGGTGTAGTCCCACAGCGTTACAGAAAACTCTTTTTAGTGGCCTTTTTCATACTAGGCAAAGGCAATTATGTTAACATCTAAATGTTATCTAGAATTATACTCCATACACATGAATACCATGGCAGACATGAAAACCGGAAATGCGCACCTGGAGTGCGAGACGCACGCGATGGCGGTATAAAATTCATCTGTTTGTAATCTCTAACTATAAACTATTGTGTAAACTTTTAATTTTGTGTTAAAACAAAAATATTTTGGCTACTAAAGATATTTACATTTTTAACTATGTATATATTATTTTTCCTATCCTACTATTTAATTCAATTTCTGACCTATCAATTTCCACTTAATTCTTTGATGAAATACTGAACAAAACAGTGATCTAATTCGCGAAATGATATTCAACTGCAATGGTTATATCGCGACGGCTGGTGCACCTAACAATGGCTTCCTGTTATTTCTCTTACCAGTACAACCACTACATCCTTTTCGAGCCTCCAAGCGCTCACCCGCATATACATGTGACCCGTCAAGTTAAAAAAGCTCTTGTCAGAAATCCAAAAATTCATTTTTGAGAAACTGATCAGGTTAAGGAGGGGTCAACCAGATGCCGTATGTGGAATATGAACATTATAGAAAGATAAGGAAAGCATTCTAGATCAAGAAAATCATATTACAGTTAAAAGCGTCGGTCCTAGTAAGGCTGCACGGACTGCACAGATAATCAGCATTTTCTACTTCTGTCTCATTATTTTTGTGTCATATTATTCACAATTCTACATTTTCTTAAAACACTGTCCTCTGCAGCAACTTTCAAATTACAACAGTCAAAATATTTGCCATTTTGGAAAGGCTTTAAGTTACAGTTCTTGTGCATTGCACTTCTCCATGATATCTATCCACCTGCGAAGTTTTATGATCCTAGATATTGTAGTTCCAGAAAAATGGTCCGTACAAAAGATGTTGCCGGTCAACTACAGCAATCCCAATTGTGCGATTTGAAGACAACTCATCCCCCCTTAAAAACCTAGAATATATTAAAGGGCCAGAAACTAGAAAATGGGCCCTCATAGAATTCAAGACAAACATGTTTACAGATTAGCCTTTGCCTAAGTGCAGTCAAATTAGGATCCATATTATTCTTTTAAAGCTGCTACATGTCATGAAATGAATTCAGAGCAACATGGATCTTAATCAGACTGTGTGTATAGACAGGCTGATCAAGATCCAGGTTGGTATCAAAAACACAAGAGCCGTCAGAGACGGACAATGCTCCCCGAATAAGGCATTGTCACAATAAATGTATTGCATGCAGAGCTAACATAAAGCTAACAAATGTTAAGCCCCCTTTTTGCATGACATAATTTTTATACCCAAATTTTACAAGGTTTATTGTCAAAGGCATCTGATTTACTACTCAAATATGAAATTTCATCAAGTTCTGACCATTAGACTAGGAGAAATTAGAGAAAAACTGCATTTTACCTTAATTCCCCTTTTCCCATGATGAGGCCTCAAATCCAAAAACCGTGAAAAGTACATCAGCATTATGTCATAGGGAGTTAACATGGTAAGTTTCATTTGATTTGGCCCAAGGATTATGGAGAAATCACTTCGGACGGACGGAATGACGGACAGGACGGACGGACAGACAAAGCGGCGACTATATGCTCTCCCTTCGGGGAGCATAATAAACACCATTATCTCAGATCATGGCAAATCAAATATTTACCCCTCTACAGGTCTTCATCACAGTAACTGTCTTTGTCAAGTTAGACAACTCTGTACTTTCTTCAATACCAATTCTCACATGAGGAACATGTGACCAGGCTCTACCAAGGGAGGCAACTCTTGTCTTATTATCTCCCTTTACAAAATTATTGGTTACCTGAAAACAAAATTTAACTTAAACAATTCCAAAAGATTGTTTTTTTAGAAACCACTGATGAAAACCAACACCCGAGGGTTTCTATGCTTTGATGCAAATTCTCTAGTTTATGCAACACTGTTCACCTCAGGCACACACCTAGGCAGAAGCCTGGAAGCCCAGGCTTGAACATAATTATTTAATGTATGGTCTGACAAAATATGGACAAGAGCTTCTCAGGACAGCCAAAAGTGACTGCTGGATAGTAAAAATCAGAAAAGTCTGAAAAGGGTATACATTTAATAAACTTCAATGCCAGAGTAATGAATCTTTGCCTAAAGGATGATATTATGGTCACAGAAGTATGTGCAAAGTTTGAAAGCAATAGCTATTACAGAGAAAAAAGTTATTATAGACATGGAAGTTGCACATATAAACTTAAACAAGAATTTCTATGTCTAAATTCTAATAGGGTAAAAATTCCACTTAATGATATGTTGAAGTGATGAATCTTTGCCTAGAGGCTGATAATATAGTCACCGAGGCATGTGCAAAGTTTCAGAGCAATAGCATTAATAGAAACAGAGATTTAAAAAACTTGAATGTGAAAACTTAACCAAAGCATTACGCCGACACTCGGGTGACTATAATAGACCCCTCCAGATTCTATGAATAGTCACGCTAAAAACAGCCTCAACAAGAGCCGTCAGAGACGGACAATGCTCCCCGATTAAGGCATTGTCACAATAAATGTATGCCATGCAGAGCTAAGATTAAGCTAACAAACGTTAAGCCCCCTTTTTCCATGACATACTTTTTATACGCAAATTTAAAGTAGTTTATTGTCAAGGGCATCTGATTTGCTACTCAAATATGAAATTTCATCAAATTCTGACCATTAGACTATGAGAAATTAGAGAAAAAGTGTATTTGACCTTAAGTCCCCTTTTTCCATGACGAGGCCTCAAATCCAAAAACTGGGAAAAGTACATCGGCATTATGTGATAGGGAGTTCACATGGTAAGTTTCATTTGATTTGGCCCATGGGTTATAGAGAAATCGCTTCGGACGGACGGACGGACGGACGGACGGACAGACGGACGGACGTACCAACGGTTGACCATATGTTGGGTACTTTGTCTAAAAACTTGTTGGATACCCCATCTTGGGTATAAAAAACAGTTCTCACGAGAGGACACTTACTGGTTATGTGTCCAAAGACACAACTGGGTATTTTAGAAATGTTGGCATCACCAACACACATTGGTAGCAATGGTACTCTGGTCATCTTTTAATGCCAAAATTCATGAATAAACAAGAGGGCCCAGGGTAGCTGACCTGAGAAATGGGGCGAAATTCTGATCAAATAGGGACACACATGTCCCATCTAGAGTCAACAAGGATTTTCTTAGATTTGTCCTGGTGACATTGATTTTTACCCCTATGTGACCCAAATCTGAACTTCACCCGTTTATTGTCAAAATAAACATTGTGACAGTTTCATCAAACTTGGGTCAAATATGTGACCTTTATGGTTCAAACAAGGATTTCCTAAGATCTGACCTGGTGACCTTCTTTCTGACCACACATGACCCATATTCAAACTTGAAAATTCTGTGAGGGGTGTTATGGCTTCTCTGTTGCAATGCATAATCTAAATCATGAAAATAAGTAACCAAAGGAAGCCGTCAATAAGGCTCATAAAATGATACACTCTTACATGTACTTTGAAACAATTTCTAAGAGAACAAAATTAATGCCCAAAAACTGGTGCATTGTCTCATTTTGAAACGGTCACTAACAAACAAAATCGTCATTTGTACAATGATGCACTCATTCATATTTTGAAAGTAACTAACGAACAAAATTTTCACTTGTACAATGATGCACTCATTCAATATTTGAAAAACTGTTTATAAAGAACGAAACTGTCACTTGCACAATGATTCAAATTCCTTTATTGGTTTAAAATCCAGTCACAGGAATGTTACCACAAAACAAACAAGAATTACAATTACAAGAAATCAAACGATGTGAAAACATATATATTACCCACGGCATTTTATTCCATGACAATAAGAATATCTTCACCACCTTTTCCATTCAACTACACAATATGGTGCACAAGATTATGAACATTGTGGAATAGTAAGAAGTAGCGAGTGATCTACATTTTCTTCTTTACTTCAAAAATTGTGAAGGCAAAAGAACAAAATGCTAGGACATAGCCTTCTCACCTTTCCCCTCGACAAATTCTGAACAAGACTTGGTTTTGATGTCCCTAACATACGGGCTTTAGAAAACATTAGGGCAAAGGAAGAAAATGTTGACAATCAACAATCAATTTTCTACTTCTGCCCCTATTTTTCTGAACAGTATTATACTAAAATCTTCGATAAAAATAAGAAAAATTTAATACAATATTTGTGCATGACACAAATTGCATCTATATAGGTATCTATGACCTTCTATAGAGAAATTATTCAAGACCTTCATACTTTAACTCTTTTTCAAAACATATCTTTTTTTGCCTGGGTAAACATTGAGGCATAAGAAGAAAATGCTGATAGTCTGCATTTTCTCCTCCTGCTTCAATAGTCTGCATTTTCTCCTCCTGCTTCAATATTTTCTAGGCTATATTGTACACAATTCTATCATTATCAAAATGAATTAAGTTGTCTGCAACAGCTTCAAATTGAACTGCACCGAAATTTTGCCATTTTGGGGAGTTAATTCTTTCCCAAACATTGCCTGATTTTAACGTTCTTCACGGATATAGTTAGGGAAAACATGGAATAAGAAGAGGAAAGAACTAAAAGTCCCCTTCTCTCAATATTTTCTATGCTATAATATATGCATGCTTTCTACTTCGAAATCAGAAAGGTTCTCGTCTGCAACTCTTTCCCAGTTGAGCTGGTCCAAGGTTTTGCCATTGAACTCTTTCCCAAACCAGACCCACTTTTGACGTCCAACAGAAAAAGGCTTGGTAAAACATTGATGCAAAAGGAGAAAATGCTGATAGCCACCATTTTCTCCTTTTGCCTCGATATTTTCTGTGATATACTGTGTACTAATCATATCATTTTTAACAACACTTTTGTCGTCTGCAGCAGCTTTCAAATAGGACAATCCTAAAATTTTCCCGTTTGGGAAAACAAATATATCGCCGCCCCTAAACCAAAACTACGTAACCTCAGCTGTCACTGTAAGATGACAATGCCCCAGACACCGCTTTGATCGTTTAAAGTTTCATACAATTTTATTTCATTATTAATTCATTGCTGTTCATGTCGGATACCCAGCAAATATTTGGACGATATAACCAGTAAATCACTGGACAAACTACCCAACAGTTAATCTCCCATTGGACTCATTTTTTTTAAATTGATGTTCATGTCAGATACCCAGCAAACATTTGGACAATATAACCAGTAAATCACTGGACAACTACCCAACAGTTAATCTCCCTTTGGACTCTATTTTCTTTTAAATTGATGTTCATGTCAGATACCCAGCAAACATATGGACAATATAACCAGTAAATCACTGGACAAACTACCCAACAGTTAATCTCCCTTTGGACTCTATTTTCTTTTAAATTGATGTTCATGTCAGATACCCAGCAAACATTTGGACAATATAACCAGTCATTCACTGGACAGACTACCCAGGAGTTTATCTCCCTTTGGACTCAATTGTGTTTCAAATTCATGTTCATGTAAGATACCCAGCAAACATTTGGACAATATAACCAGTAAATCACTGGACAAACTACCCAACAGTTAATCTCCCTTTGGACTCTATTTTCTTTTAAATTGATGTTCATGTCAGATACCCAGCAAACATATGGACAATATAACCAGTAAATCAATGAAAAACTACCCAACAGTTAATCTCCCTTTGGACTCTATTTTCTTTTAAATTGATGTTCATGTCAGATACCCAGCAAACATATGGACAATATAACCAGTAAATCACTGGACAAACTACCCAACAGTTAATCTCCCCTTGGACTCTATTTTCTTTTAAATTGATGTTCATGTCAGATACCCAGCAAACATATGGACAATATAACCAGTAAATCACTGGACAAACTACCCAACAGTTAACCATTTCCCAAACAAGACCTGGTTTTGACGTCCCTATGAGAATTGGCTTGGGAAAACATTGAGGCAAAAGAAGAAACTGCTGATAACCAGCAGTTTCTCCTTTTGCCTCAATATTTTCTATGTCATATATTACACAAATAATATCTTTAATAACATCCATTTTGTCATATGTGGCTGTTTTTGAAGTGGATCACCCTAAAATTTTGCTGTTTGGGAAAGGGTTAATCTCCCATTTGACTCATATTTCTTTTAAATTGATGTTCATGTCAGATACCCAGCAAACATTTGGACAATATAACCAGTCATTCACTGGACAGACTACCCAGGAGTTAATCTCCCTTTGGACTCAATTGTGTTTCAAATTCATGTTCATGTAAGATACCCAGCACACATTTGGACAATATAACCAGTAAATCACTGGACAAACTACCCAACAGTTAATCTCCCTTTGGATTCTATTTTCTTTTAAATTGATGTTCATGTCAGATACCCAGCAAACATTTGGACAATATAACCAGTCATTCACTGGACAGACTACCCAGGAGTTTATCTCCCTTTGGACTCAATTGTGTTTCAAATTCATGTTCATGTAAGATACCCAGCAAACATTTGGGCAATATAACCAGTAAATCACTGGACAAACTACCCAACAGTTAATCTCCCTTTGGACTCTATTTTCTTTTAAATTGATGTTCATGTCAGATACCCAGCAAACATTTGGACAATAAAACCAGTAAATCGCTGGACAAACTACCCAACAGTTAATCTCCCTTTGGACTCTATTTTCTTTTAAATTGATGTTCATGTCAGATACCCAGCAAACATTTGGACAATATAACCAGTCATTCACTGGACAGACTACCCAGGAGATTATCTCCCTTTGGACTCAATTGTGTTTCAAATTCATGTTCATGTAAGATACCCAGCAAACATTTGGACAATATAACCAGTAAATCACTGGACAAACTACCCAACAGTTAATCTCCCTTTGGACTCTATTTTCTTTTAAATTGATGTTCATGTCAGATACCCAGCAAACATATGGACAATATAACCAGTAAATCACTGGACAACTACCCAACAGTTAATCTCCCTTTGGACTCTATTTTCTTTTAAATTGATGTTCATGTCAGATACCCAGCAAACATTTGGACAATATAACCAGTAAATCACTGGACAAACTACCCAACAGTTAATCTCCCTTTGGACTCTATTTTCTTATAAATTGATGTTCATGTCAGATACCCAGCAAACATATGGACAATATAACCAGTAAATCACTGGACAAACTACCCAACAGTTAATCTCCCATTGGACTCATATTTCTTTTAAATTGATGTTCATGTCAGATACCCAGCAAACATTTGGACAATATAACCAGTAAATCGCTGGACAAACTACCAAACAGTTAATCTCCCTTCAGATTCCATTTTGTTTCAAATGCATGTTCATGTCAGATACCCAGCAAATATTCAGACAATATAACCAGTAAATCACTGGACAAACTACCCAACAGTTAATCTCCCTTCGGACTCAATTTTGTTCAAAATTGATGTTCATGTCAGATACCCAGATGATATTCAGAAAATATAACCAGTAAATCATTGGACAAACTAAAACTACCCAACAGTTAAAAATTTTACTCAAGTATTTGTAGGGTAAGCATTTTTGTCCACTAAAATTAAAGCAGGACCAGTGGATTGCAATTTTTACAGGTCCTCCTCCAGACTAACAGGTCCTACATTCAGACTCAGTGAATTGTAGGAGAAACAAAGAATAAATTGTATATTCATTGTTACAACACTCCGATAGTTTCTATATAAGAGTCTGGTAAAGGGTTCTGAAATAGCTGAAATAGCTAGTCATAATTATCTCTGGCTGTCCTGTTGAGATTATGCCTTTTCAAATTCAATATTTTGTTAAAAGTACAAGTAATTGTTGTTTATATATATGTAATTGTTACAAAGAAAACAAGAGTTGTCCGCGGACAACGTAGCTCGCCTATACGGGAGCGTGTCACAAAAACAGCAAATTTTTTAAAAGTAGGTCAAACTCCAAGGTCAAGGTCACAAGGTCAAGGATAATGGTCCCAAATGAAAGGTCTTGTCGAGATGTATCTCTGTATGAAATATCAAGGCTGAATGTCTAATAGTGCCTGAGATATAGGCCAGGGTGAAGTTTTTCGAAAGTAGGTCAAACTCCAAGGTCAAGGTCACTAGGTCAAAGGTCATGGTCCCAAATGAAAGGTCTTGTCGAGATGTATCTATGTATGAAATATCAAGGCTGTATCTCTAATAGTGCCTGAGATATAGGCCAGGTTAAAGTTTTTCAAAAGTAGGTCAAACTCCCAAGGTCAAGGTCACTAGGTCAAAAGTCATGGTCCCAAATGAAAGGTCTTGTCGAGATGTATCTATGTATGAAATATCAATGCTGTATCTCTAATAGTGCCTGAGATATAGAACAGGTTAAAGTTTTTCAAGTGAAGACACGACGGGACGCCGACACTAGGGCTGTGACATTAGCTCCCCGGATATAAAGTCCCGGCTCGCTAAAAAGGTTGTTAGTAGGTGCCATGTCAGGTTTTGAAAACAGATGAAGAAAGTTGCTAACGTCTGAATATGCAAAACAATTTGGTCAAAGAAATTTTGAAATTGCTATCAAAACTGTGTATAACTACACTAGTATAGAATCTAGTTGCTACCCCATTTTGATTGCATACATTTCCCAAACAAGGCTTAGTTTTGATGTCATTTGTAAGTAGTTATCAATCATTGATAACAAAGAGAAATAAAGAAAATTATGATCTACTTGAATTTCTTCCCTTCCCCTCGATTTCATGACAATGGGATGTGCATGTTCTGAGTTTGATTACATTATGTCCATTTTGGGAAAGGGTAAAAGATCAAGCCCTTCAACAGAGGATACATGATCAGGTGTTTGGTAATTGCCCATATCCAAGATTTTAGATCTAATGATTCCAGCTTTCAAATTGATCTAAATCTAGTAACGAAAAATTGAGGTTTGGCGAATGAGAATCATATATATAAAGAAATAATAAAGTATCATTGTATGTTGCCAACAAAAAGGTAATCTGTTCAACATATAAATTAATATATTATCGGTGTAATAATGACAGTAAAATGCAAATTCAAAATACATTGTTTTTAGACTTACCTCAACAGAATATATTCCTATTAAATTAAATTAAAGGTTAACTTTATATGAAGATTTGTGCACAATCACTGCTAGACTTTAGTATTTGAATGTGTGCAAGGAAAAAAAGGGTTTCTCTTTGATCTTGGGGAAATCTAAACTCACTCTGTGTGATGTAAGCAGTGATGTCACACTGTATGCATTTTTGTTTGGTTATTAAACAGCTGATTGAGCCCAGTTACAGAGTTATAAATAGAAGTTCCATTAACCTTTACCCAATAGAACAAAGTTTGCATTTGTAAATTTGGATTTCTTTTTCTATCCTCATGTTCACAATGGAAGAAAAAAGACGAAATTAAATGCATAATATTCTCTATTCGTATGAATTCAGTAAATAAGATCTTGGCCATAATTCATTGTTAAATTTAATATTGTTAGAATTATCCTTGACTGAATGACTAAGAAAGGGTTAAGGAAATTGTAACAAAGTGAGTGGATGTTTTCAGTGGAAAAAAATAGTGGACTACAAACTTGTGCAATTTCTATAATTTAAAAGTAATAATCGGATTAGAATTCCTAAGGTAGGTGAATGATAGACTGATGAATTTCTAGTCAATTGATTTTTTAATCTAGATTGTTGTTCACAAAAAAAACCACAACAGTTTACTGCTTTCTTTGTCCTGTCAATAATTTCCCATTCAAGATGTGCCTGAAGGATGCAGTACTCGGTGGTTTTGTGATGTACATAAGTGTTACGTATGTAACACAAATCTACGATTTGTTGTTTTCTGTTGTGTAATCACAGACAATCTTCAAATAGTTTTGTTTAAAATAGGAATTTTGGGTTGGTCGCCGACTTTTTCCTATGAGCCAAAAGAAAGTTATGATGCAGATTTTGAAACTGATTTTGATGCCTTTCGACAAAATCTAAGGGGCGCTGTCTCTGAAATTTACAGGCCCGGCGGACCGGTACCAAAGGATGTTTTGCCAGTCCTCCTTAAAAATTATAGGCCTCGGGCCGACGGACTGGCGTTAATGTCAAACCCTGACATGTAAAGTGAAATATACAGTCAGGATTCAAACAGTCACAGTTTATTGTGTGAATTATTTTGCCAATGTTGACCATTTCCCAAACAGCTGAACTTTTGACTGTTTTAATTTGAAAGCTGCTGCAGACCACATAATATATATTGCAATGACATGATTTGTGTACGAAATATCAATGAAAATATTGAGGCAAGAGGAGAAAAAAAATTCCAAAGGGGAGGGGGGGGGGGATGTCCCCACTCTCATACCCTCTTTAGTTTAGGATGTGCTAGATTGTTTTATGAATAAAATTGGAAAGACTTAAAATTTCAGTTGGGTCAATCAATATTAATGCATTCTGATTTCTTGAGGAAAAAAAATATGATAAATCAAAACAATCTTGAGCACAAGCCTTCACGACTTAAATTGCTTACAACCATCCATACAGACAATGAGATAGCGCTCAGAAAATTGATATTATTTTTTTATTCCACAAATGGCATTATAGTAACCAGAATTTTCATTTACAGGGGGAATATACGTCAAAAAACTTGATTAAAAATCGCATCCAAAAGATCGCGAAAACTAATGACAATTGCTCTAATGTCGGTAAAAACTACAAATAAACACACCTATTGCGCATAAATAGCAGTTAAAAGTTATCGTTGTTTAAACAATGTATAAAAAAGTGTGAAATATGGTCGTATTCGACAAATTTTCATGTCAAATATAATCAAACTAACTTACTCGACTCGACGGGAAAATGGAGTGGTTCCACGCGCGCAAGAGACGTCACGCAATAAAGCCGGGAACAAAAAATACGAACAGTAACTCATTTCCGGTGCTTGGCGGATATTCACCGATGGTATCCGAATGCATTTTTCGGCGCAAAATCTAAATTTAGAATTTTCCGATTAGTGGAAGAGTCCGAGATACGGACGAATTGTTGGACAAAAAAAAGTCTAATGTTTTATTGGGTATTTCGTTTGAAGTAACCAACAACAGTCTCATATACGTAATAAAATTACTCCTGTTATTGGGTATACCCAACAAGGGAAAAGTAACCAATAAGTGTCCTTTGAACATAAAAAATAGCCAATAAGTGGTCACTGGTAAACACGGACGGAATGACGGACGGACGGACGGACGGACGGACGGACAGACGAAGCGGCGACTATATGCTCTCCCTTCGGGGAGCATAAAAATGAAGCCAAATCTGAAAAAAAAAATGTCAGGGAAACCCCTGAACACCCCCCCTCTCACCGCCTTTCTTAAGCTCTCCCCTTGCTTGAGACAAAGGCACTCATCCAAACACCATTGACTTCAACATTACAAACTTTCTGGGTACGACCCAACATCTGAACTTGTGCATGTTTAGCCTAGGAAAGGACTAAACCCACAACAAATTTTAACCCATTACCAAACAACAAAATTTTAGCCTAGTCCAAACTCATAGGTGTTGCAGACGACAATTTCCATTGAACAAAATTTTACATTTTTTTGTCTTTCTTGGAAGAAAACATTGTGGGAAATGAAGAAATTGCTTGTCACAAGCAATTTCTTCATTTTCCACAATGTTTTCCACAGCCTTTACTTTGTGGGGCATCCAAAAGCCTCAATGTGTGGGAAAGGGTTAAAGTCCTAAATTAAAATCAGAGCTATTCAAAGTTATAATATTTAATGTTGAATTCCTGCATTCCTCAAACATTCAGACAATAACATTTTTTTCTCTCAAAAGATACAAACAATATTCTTCCTATCCTGTAAGATCCCAACAGACTTCTGCAGAAAATGTACAAAAGATTATCTCAAGTCCTGCTCAACCCAGATAATTGTGATAGGGTTTGTAAACATGAAAGAAATAGCTAAATATACAATACCGTATTGAATTATAATTATATGAGCCAGAATCTGGAAAAAGGTCCTTTAAGGCTTTTGAGCCCATTTTGGTTCAAGATCAGCCTGCGTATACCTGCAGTCTGATCATGAACCATGTTGGTCTCCAGAAGGTTTTTGTGACCTTAAGATACCTGAAGACAGCAGCATGGATCCTGCCCAGACTGCTCTGAGGCACAGGCTGATCGTGAAACATGGCTGTCTTAAATACTGTAAGGGACCCTTTCCCAAACAAGACCTGGTTTTGACGTCCCTAATAGAAAAGGCTTGGGAAAACATTCAAACAAAAGAAGAAACTGCTGATAACCAGCAGTTTCTCCTTTTGTCTAAATATTTTCCATGCTATATTATACACAAATCTTATCTTTAACAACATATATTTTTCATTTCTAGCAGCTTTCAAAAGAGAAAAGTCCAAATTTTGGCTGTTTGGGAAAGGTTTGATTTTATTGGGGTTTTACGCCGTTTTCAACTTCTATGGTCATAACCCCGGCGGCTGGAGCACCTAACCGTGGGTTCCTGGTATTTCTCGCACCAGTACAACCACAATATCCAAACCGAGCCTCCAGCTGCTCTCTCACATAGATGATTCACACCCATTGGTGAGAGACAAATAACTTTTGTCAAATGTCAGAATGGATACTGGCCAAGCCGGGGTTCGAACTGGAAACCCCTGGATTGACAGACTCCGACGTAACCGATTGAGCTATCCGGGCTCGGCTGTTTGGGAAAGGGTTAACCCAATTATTATATGCTGGTTGACCTTATTCTACACTACCTACTTGTGTTTAAACTATCCCAAACAATATATTCTAAATTGACATGGGTTATAGATGACCGAATTGTGTATGAACTAATATTATGAAGCATCCTCCCAATTGGACCAATCTAAAATTTTGGTGACTGGCACTAGGTAAAGAGCTGACATGCATAAATTTGACTCACCAAAACAGCACAGGGATATTCCACAGCAAGTGACTTTAACATGTGACCTAACTGGCCTATCAGTGCTTGATCTGTAATGTATGGTAAAACGTTGTATAAAACAGATTATTATATACATTAATGTTGTCCCTATGTATTTGAACAGGAGGAAAGTATGCAATGGTTTTAAATCTTTGTTCTTGATGAATTGTATTCAATTGAGTATCACTCATCACATTTGGGAAAGGGTAAATCCATTACCAAACAACAAAATTTTGAGTAGGTCCAAATATAAACATGTTGCAGATGACAATTTCAATTGAATGGAATTTAAATTTTTGTTTTCTCTTTGGACAGAAAACGGTGTTGAAAATGAAGAAGAAATTGCTTGTCACAAGCATTTTTTTCATTTTCCACAATCTTTCACAAAGCCTTTATTCTAATGGGGGTCAAAAAGAGGCATTGTGTAGTAATGGGTTAAAACTTACACTCAGTAAAATTGTCTCCCCCTAAAATTGGATACACTACTGATGCGATATTGTCCACAATGACAAGTTTAACATCCTTGTAAAAATCATCATCTGACAGACGTTGACGATCTCTTATATCTTCTATAGTTGTGAAGAGGTCAAACAAAGTGAAGGCATGGTAACACTGGATTCTTTGTAAAGTGGCATTAATCTGGGAAAATAATAGTTTGTCATTATAAATGCAAAATCTCGTATATCGTTTTCGGAAAATAAAGGGGAGGGAAAAAGTGTAATAACTTTTCCTGAACTGAAATGTTTTACTTGAAATTTGGACCTATTGTCCACAAATGATTTGTCATTAATACTGATCGATAAAAATATCTCAAAACCTGCAAGAATTGTCTTTAACCGGGCACAAAAGTTTGTACATTGTACTTTGAAAATCGCAAAAATTGGCATACAAGGAACAAGAGTAGACCCTATCCTAATTTTGGACTAAAAATTATTTAAGTGAGAAAACCTGTGGATATTCTTTTAAGAAAAGAGAGAAATGGTCATGAATATTTTGAGACCTATTTCCTCTCTTTTCCTAAAAACTTTTAACTCTACCAAAGAGTTTTCAGCATTTCCTTCTTTTGCCTCAGCGTTTTCAAAAGAATTTTCAATAACTAAGGTGTGTCAAGGCATCAATGTTTAGGAAAGAATTAAACAATATGTACCACACGAATAGTCTGACACCTGTGTGAACAAAGCTCACCTGAGTGACACCTTTAAGCTCCAGGAGTTGTTTTATACGCAGAGCTGAGAATGAGCCTCCCGTATCTATGTATATCACATGACCATGGCTATCAGCTGCCGTCGTGACACAACATTTAAAACATATCTATAAATAAATACATGAGATGTTTGTAAAACATGTATGTGCCTCCCGTATCTATATATATCACATGGCCATGGCTGTCAGCTGCCGTCGTCACACAACATTTAAAACATATCTACAAATAAATAAATGAGATGTTTGTAAAACATGTATGTGCCAGCCGTATCTATATATATCACATGACCATGGCTGTCAGCTGCCGTCGTCACACAACATTTAAAACATATCTACAAATAAATAAATGAGATGTTTGTAAAACATGTATGTGCCAGCCGTATCTATATATATCACATGACCATGGCTGTCAGCTGC
Source organism: Fragum sueziense (assembly GCA_963680895.1). Lineage (NCBI taxonomy): Eukaryota > Metazoa > Mollusca > Bivalvia > Cardiida > Cardiidae > Fragum > Fragum sueziense. The sequence goes on from OY804603.1 coordinate 49,257,597, forward strand.
CGTCCTCACACAACATTTAAAACATATCTACAAACAAGAAGACCATGATGGTCCTATATCGCTCACCTGATCCAAAATGATATGAGCCACGGTTTTGTTCAATTTAGTTGAAATTTAAGACTTTAAGACTGAAAACAAACTTATGGTCAATAACATTGTGTCAAGTTTTGTCTTGATCAGTCACTATTTGAGGTTTTTAGAGTAAAATTTGAAAGGCAGATAACTGAGCAAATTCTATTCTGATTATTCTAAAATTCATTTATCCAAGATCTTAGCGTTATCAACATCATAATCCAAATTTTGTCTTGATTGTTCATTATTTGTGGTTGTTAGAGTCGAAACAGCAATTTTGTCAGATTCAAGGGCACATGCATGACTGCCCACTTTCTCATTCTATTGGAGTAAAATTCAAACTCATGTAAGGTCTTATAATCAGCAGCATAGTGTGAAAGTTTTGTCTTGGTTGATCAATAATCATAGATCTAGAGTGTAAAAAGGTTGAAAACAGTCAAAAACAGCAATTTTGTCAAATTCAAGGGCACATAACTCTCGATTTTCTTAACAGATCGGACTGAAAATCGAACTCATCTGAAATCTTATGTCCCCAACAATGTGTCCATGTTTTGTCTCGCTTGAGCAATAATCGTAGATTCTAGAGTGTAAACAAGGTCGAAAACAGCAGAAAACGGCAATTTTGTCAAATTCAGGGGCACATAACTCTCGATTTTCTAAACAGATCAGACTGAAAATCGAACTCATCCAAAATCTTATTGTCCCTAACGATGTGTCCAAGTGTAGTCTTGATTGATCGAAAATTGTAGATTCTAGAGTATAAACAAGGTCGAAAACAGCCGAAAACATCAATTTTGTAAAATTCAAGGGCACATAACTCTTGTCTTTCTGGTTCAATCAGACCAAAAATCAAACTTATTTCAGATCTTATGGTCTCCAACATTGTGTCCAAGTTTTGTCTTGATTGATCAATAATTGTAGATTCTAGAGTGTAAACAAGGTCGAAAACAGCAGAAAACGGCAATTTTGTCAAATTCAAGGGCACATAACTATTGACATTCTATACAGATCAGACTGAAAATCAAACTCATCCGAAATCTTATAGTCCCCAAAAATGTGTCCAAGTTTTGTCTTGCTTGATCAATAATTATTGATTCTAGAGTGTAAACAAGGTCGAAAACAGCCGAAAACGGCAATTTTGTCGAATTCAAGGGCACACAATTCTCGTCTTTCTGGTCAGATTAGACTGAAAATCGGTGTCATCTGAGATCTTATGGTCTCCAACATTATGTGAAAGTTTTGTCTTGATTGAATAATGATTGTAGATTCTAGAGTGTAAACAAGGTCGAAAACAGCCAAAAGTGGAAATTTTGTCAAATTCAAGGGCACATAACTCTCATCATTCTAGTCAGATCAGACTGAAAATCAAACTCATCCGAGATCTTATGGTCTCCAACATTATGTCCAAGTTTTGTCTTGATTGGTCAATAATTGTAGATGCTAGAGTGTAAACAAAGTTAAAAACAGCGTTTTTTAACATTCAAGGGCAGATAACTCTGCACATTTTAGTCCGATCAGGTCCATAATCGAACTCATCTGAGAACTTATGCCCATACTTGCTTTGACCAAGTTTGATCAAGATTGGCCAACTTTTGTGGATGCTAGAGTGTAAACACCAAATTGTTGACAGACGGACAGACAGACGGACAGACAGACCCAATGGACGACAGACATTGAGTGACCACAATAGCTCACCTTGAGCACTTCGTGCTCATGTGAGCTAAAAATTGACAAAATTGCCTAACCAATTTGTTACGCAATTTTGTCATAGCACCGACGATATGTACTTAAATTGTTCATCTTCTTGAGGTTAAGAGCTAAGAGAATACATGTGTTTTACATGCATGTATTTTATAGCATGGAAACATTACATGTTTTACAGCAAAATTTTTACTGAAAAAATGTAAAGGTGTGAATGTTACCTGTGTTTTTCCAGCTGCTATATCACCCACTATTTCTGTTACCTCTCCCATATATAGGCCCCCTCCAAGTATGTCGTCTAGTCTATATGTAAACAATAACACAAGTCTATCAAGACAGGTGTAACTGAGGTGTTATGTTAAAGGTGTGAATGTTACCTGTGTTTTTCCAGCTGCTATATCACCCACTATTTCTGTTACTTCTCCCATATATAGGCCCCCTCCAAGTGTGTCATCTAGTCTAGATGCAAACAATAACAAAGGTCGTTAATAAACCAATTCGTTCCACTTGCCTAAATTGAAAGATGTGGCAGACGACAATTTCAATTAATTGAAAATTTACCTTTTTTTCATCTTTCTGTGGAAAAACATTGGGAAATGAAGAAATGGCTTGTCACAAGCAAGTTCTTCTTTTTTCGGAATGTTTTTCAAAGCCTTTATCTTGTTAAGCATCAAAAGACATCCTTATACTGTGGGAATGATAGAATTTATATGAATAGTTCTTCCAGATTAAATGTAATGGAATGTATAAATGCAAAGTATCAATCTTTATGTTTTAGGTACTCGTTGAAATTGTCATGACAAGGGGGTTTGGGGTATTGGACTTTCTTTGCAAATTAACTTAAGTTGTTCATCAACAATTTCCAGATAGCATAAACTTACACTGTTCAAAAGAGATGTCTAAAGAAGACAATTCAAAGTAAAAGAAGTTTTACATTTTTGGTTCTTTCAAGACATTGTACAAAATGATGAAATTGTTTGTCACAGTCGCTCCAAAGTCTTTTATCTTGTGGAGCATCATGAAGTGTGATTGTTTGGGAATAAGTTAAAGTTTAAACCCTACATTGTGGGTAACCATTAAAATTGTCTCATTAAAGACAATTCCATTGAGAATCCACAGCATACTGGACATAGGGTTTTGATTTAAAAGAAGCAAAGAAGCTATTACCTAGAGCTACAGATAATAAGCAGTAAAAGCAATCTAAAATCTATTTTTATGCTCCCCGAAAAAATATCGGGGGAGCATATAGCCGCCATGCTGTCCGTCCGTGTATCCGTCCGTCCTTCCATCCGTCCACAGCCAGATCTCAGCAACCCTTGGACCAAATTCAATGAAACTTCACATGTGAACTCCCTGGGATAATACCTAGAGACCTTTTTCTCTGTTTCTTAATTTGAGGCTGCGTCATGGAAAAAGGGGCCTTAGTGTAAAAATTAGTCTTTCTCTTATTTCTCTTCATCTAATGGGCAGACTTTAATGAAATTTTGTGCTTATGTAAATAAATAGGATGTTCTAGAGCATATTCTATAAATATGTGTGTACAAAAAAGCTGTCATGGGAAAAGGGGGCTTAATGTATGATTGTTTTTATTTTGTGACATACACTTATTCGGGGAGCATAATCCGTCTATGACGGCTCTTGTTTTTATTTCAAATTCCACCCCATATTGTGAGTACTCATTTGAATTGTCTCCATGAGACAATTCAAATGAGTATCCAACATATAGTTTAATGAATGATAAATGAAGTATTGCATTTTAAAAATCCATCACCCCCTTGTATCTGTAGCTCTGTATTACCCTTTAACTCCTGTAGATAGTATGGAGAGAGAAGACACCAGACTTCTGTAAAGATCGTCCCCTCTCACCGGTAGGGCAGCATGCTGGGCAAGGATCAAATTACGTAGCGCAACGATTTCCTGAAATGTGAGAAAAATATTGTACTTGTTGAATATTCAATTTAATTGAACTCTCATCTAAAAAAAAAGAGACATGCCATTAAATTGACATAACATTCTAAATTTCGTTTTTTCAAAGTATGTCTTGATGCAAAGATCAATTATTCAGCTATCATTTTTTTAAGTTATTGTATAAAAGTGAGAAATAATCCTTTAACCCATTACCACACAATAACTCTTTTTGACTCCCTACAAGATAAGGGCTTTGAAAAACATTGTTGAAAATGAAGAAATTGCTTGTGACAAACAATTTCTTAATTTCCCTCAATGTTTTATAAAAAAAAAAACACAAAAATTATGTAAAATTCAATGCCTTCTATATGGTTGTCTGCAACATCTTTAAATTTGTCGTTTGGTAATGGATTAAAGTTGAGACAGAGACAAAAATGTCTCAAAGTAGTGTCCGTAGTCGAGGTGTAGAGTGTCGGCCTTGCGAGTAGGAGGTTCCGAATTCAATCCCCCCTAGCGGGGGTTGTTCAAGGCTTCTCATTGGCCCACACATTCGGTGAGAGTACTGGTAGATTTCCAGGAAGCTCAATCGAGAGGGATTAAAATAGGTTGAAGAAACTTGCTTCCCAATCGATGTAAAATAAATGCGTTCAAAGGAACGTCTGAAGAAAAAAAATGACGAATGATATCTGAACTGCTAACCACATCATTTTTTAAATTCTGTATGTATACATATCTTAATTTTACATCTAATTAAAAAATTGTGTAGTATTATATAGTGTACCTAGTTTGTGACCAAGACTCAAGTTCCCCGATAGAATGTAACTGTGTTCGAACCCATCTTCGCAAGCCAAGGGTGACATCTTCGACGTAACGTCGTTCTGTATTCACCCTTGGCGTATTTAGTCCGATTTTCTTGGTCTCCTGGAAAGCGTTTTCATTGGTTCCAGCGAGGTCTCGCTGGAACCAATCAGATTGTCGACTAATACATTTGTTATGAGTAACCAATTCATGACAACGGGCGGGAAAAGGCACTGCATTTGCAACTCAAAAACGCGAAGATGAGCGATTTTTCCTAAGAATTTCACTGCAATAGACAGGAATTCTCTATCTTTAATCGACAAATTATTATACTTTCGACCACTCGACTAAAGAAGCAGCTAACTTTTACCTAATACGCATGACGAATGGCGCGATAGACGACACGCATTAATGACGTCATCAATAATGGACGAAATAACGTAAACAACCAGCTAATCCGAGTCTTCTCTGATGTAAATACGCTCTTTGATATTTTGATTTTTCGCTATTTACATCAGAGTGTTGCTCTTTGAAAAAATCAAGAAGTTCGCAACAAATTGTTGCGCATCATTCACCGTCCGATCTTAAACGCTATCGTTAAAACCCCTGATGATATCGATAAATGAACCATTTATTGTTATGGCTGCTGAAAAAATTACGACCAAAAAGTATTTCTAAAAGGTTAATAGGCAATGTTTTGCAACAACCCTCACCTGAGCAGCCTTTGTTTACCTTGACCTTCCATTCAAAACCAAAGGTTATACTCATCCAGCAGGCCGATTTGAAATAAAATTTTTGGTCAGGTATGGCAAAAAATGATTTATTGATCTATACCCCACAGTGTTTTACCGAGTGATTCGATATGATACACAAAAACAAAGCTTCAAGTTACTTGTAACGTTACCGAACTTTCCGCTGTTTTCAAAGAGCAACGCTCTCTGATGTAAATAGCGAAAAATCAAAATATCAAAGAGCGTATTTACATCAGAGAAGACTCAGATTAACAACCAGCAGGTCACAAACGCTAGGCGGCGCTTCGTGATTTCAAGAAAATCGGACTAAATCCGCCAAGGGTGAATACAAACGTAGGTGGGTTCAACCTTGGCTAGCGAAGATGGTTCGAACCGAAAATGGTACGAAATAAACTTACCTTGAAAGGAATACCTGTCAGATTAACAAGTTCTTCTGAGTCAAAGGAAACAAAATCTGCGGTCGTGAGTACATTTTTCTCTCGAAGTTTCTCGATATATTTGTTGTATTCATTGTTTAAAGAACCGAAAAGACTTGATGACAGTCGTGACATTTTTTTGTTTACATCGACACCGCTCAAATTTGGCGCGAAATAGCGTGTTTATCATACGGATCTATATAGTCCGGTAGCCAAACAGCATTTTTTAAGTGAACCCGGATTTGCGGTATATAGAAAATGTTTTGACTGATTATGGTAGCCAAAACCTTCGCAAACCAGAATCCGGTTGATGCCACCTTGTCACCCTTGGGCAACTCTCAGAATTCAAGATGGCGTCCAAGATGGCGGAATGCCATGGTACAAGAGAATAGTTCTGTCTAAACCTATGCATTCATGATATAAAATAGCTTGTGATATGTTCAGAAATGCTCAGAGAGAATGTCCAAAGAAAATAATGAGTGATATTCGCAATATTTCATTGTAAATCTTACCCCACCCACCCCATTTTACATAGAAAAAATAAGTTTTTCCCATCACTGTTAACATTTCCCGTATTCCATATGATTAAATACTCTGATTATATCGATGAATGAAAAACGAGTATTTGGAATGACAAACCCGGCAAAATAGTGTCTGACAATTCAAAATGGCGCCAAAGATGGCGGGAAAATTAAGTGTCTTTATATCATGTTATATTTTTAAACAAAACATCCAAAATGTTTTGAAATGTCTTTAAAATGCTAATAGCCTGTTTTGGTGTATTCATGTAAAGTGATAAAAGCGTCTAGTAAATATTAGTTGTATTAATTAATTGCATTTCTACCAGAATCTAGGACTGTCGCAAGATCTTACCCCACCCACTGCATTTAGAATGGAGAAAATCTAGAAATATAGGGCCTACACTTTAATAGACTATGTCTATATGTTTGCAATGCAACTTCTTAAAAGGAAAATGAAATATAAACTATTAGAACCCATTGATTGATTGATTGATTGATTGATTGACTGATAGATTGGGGTTGAATGCTTCTTCAAACTTATATGGTACTATCGCTGAAGGTTAACACCTTCCCGTGAATTTCTGTCGTTTCTCATACTAGTACTATCACAACAACCTTACACAGGCTCCAATTGTCCATACGCCAATTGACAGATCGCTCCGCCCATCATATAATTTAAGACAAACAATGGGTATGTGATCGTTAATAGGGAATGATTTTATCCAGTTAATCATGACGTAAATTTGGACAAACAAAACAGTATTTCATAGGTGTTATAAAATCTCGTAACTACGGCTTGATTTAAGCCGTAGTTACGAGATTTTATAACAACACCGACGGATTTATCAAAATATAACGTTAAACATAGTCTATTGTTAGCACAAAATTCTTTGCCATTGGCATGTCGATTGTTTTGATAGTCAGTCGATAAATCGATACAATAACACGTGCAACGAAGAACAATTGGGGCATGACATTTTTCTGATCGTCCATTGGCTAATCGATGTTTTTGATTGACAGTCGGCGTTTGGTCAATTGTTTAACAATTATCAAACAGTTAGTGGAAGACAGGTTTGTCAGAAAGAATATCTGTCGCGACTGGGGATTGAACTCGGGATCTCATGGATGAGAATCCGATGTTAATTTAAAATGACGTCCAAGGCTTTTTGTGAATATTGCTTTATCATTATAAATACTTTTTTCGCATTTTAATTGAAAATTGAATACAATTTATAGTATACATCATTAAGAAAAAGGAATTGGGTCCTTTTTGCAGAGCAAATGTTTTTTCTTCATCATAAACCTTCTGCAAATCTAGGCCTATTCCAAATTTCTTACTCGGATCATCTTACCTAACTTCTATATTCCATTCGGCATCCGAAAAAAGTACCAGATATTTGTCCTTCATACAGCGTTCTCTTCCTTGTTTTCAGATTTGACAATGATTATGTTCACCATCTGTGTAGTTTGGAGCTCTTCAGTGGTTGTTTGGTATTCAACCCTTTGAAATTGAAAAATGATTCAATGCGAATGAATTCCAGATGGAATGGGGATGGGGGCGATTTCCAGGGGTCAGGAGGAGGGCCCAAATGCGAATCTTCCACCAAATTATAATAATTTCATTGAATAACATGGTTTTAAGTTAATGTGCATTTAGGCTACACAACAATTTCTTATAGTGACTTCTATTCGTTATGATTTCAAATTGTATTAAAGGTTGTCATTTTCAAAATGGTACATAAATGCAATATTATTTGGATCATGAAAGTGTACATGATCTCCTCCCTCAATGTTTCATTATCAGTTATTTGCGTTTCGTTTACACATGAAAATAATAATAAAAAATAACTCTGCCACGCGTCCGTTAAAGCCATACTTTAATTGCAATTATTGCTTCGATTGCTAAATGTACATAGAACAGGGTACCCAGTACATGCAACAATGGGATGCAACCTAGATATTGTGGTCCTCAACTACAAACTGGTACCATTACTTATCTCCGAGTCGTCAGCATGTCGCATCAAACATTAACAAACGTCATATCTTCTTGCATCACCTACGAATTTCTGTCCCCTAAGTTGTTCAGTATAAAAGATATTAGCATATTGACTGTTGTCATTTCATGGCTACATGTGAAAAAAAGTTTCGAAATGTCTTAACACATGGTATCATGTGTTGTTTAGGCTTACTGGAATGTGGTTTCGAATGTTTCTTGATGAAAGAGAAACCCCTGACTTCCTAGTTTTTTTGTATCCATATCTTTTGTAGGCTAGCTGTGCCCCTGAATTTAGATAAGAATGTTTTTTGAATAATGCAAATTTGAGTGGATGGGGCAAAATAAAAAATAAATGATCTTGTCTTTACTCTGTTTGCCAATAGTGATATACAATAAGCTTATAAAAGCACATTAGATTAACATACACTCAAACGTTTCTAACACAATATTTGAAAATAGGCATTAAAGCAAAAGACATTCCTTGTTATTTTGTATGAAATCATCTTTTCCTGCCATCTTGGGTTCCATTTTGAATAAAAACATAGTCAATTAAAGTGTATATTTCTAGACTTTCTCCATTCTAAATGCAGTGGGTGGGGTAAGATCTTGCGACAGTCCTAGATTCTGATAGAAATACAACTAATCAATACAACTAATATAATAGACGCTTTTATCATTTTACATGAATACATCAAAATAAGCTATAAGCATTTTAAAGACATTTCAAATTTTGGAAGTTTTGTTTATAAAAATATAACTTGATATAAAAAACACTTAAATTTCCCGCCATCTTAGGCGCCATTTTGAATTGTCAGAGACACCATTATGCCAGGTTTGTCATTCAAAATACTCCTTTTTTATTCATCAATATAATCAGAGTATTTAATTATATGGAATACGGGAAATGTTAACAGTGTTGCGAAAAACCTATTTTTTCTATGTAAAATGGGGTGGGTGGGGTAAGATTTTAAAGATTTATCAGATTTTTGAAGATTTACAATGAAATATTGCAAATATCACTCATTATTTTCTTTGGACAAACTCTCTGAGCATTTCTGAACATATCACAAGCTATTTTATATCATGAAAGAATAGGTTCGGACAGAACTATTCTCCTGTACCATGGCATTCCGCCATCTTGGACGCCATCTTGAATTCTGAGAGTTGCCCAAGGGTGACAAGGTGGCATCAACCGGATTCTGGTTTCTGAAGGTGTTGGCTATCATAATCAGTCAAAACATTTTCTATATACCGCAAATCCGGGTTCACCCCTTTGGCTACCGGACTAATATGTTTGGGAAGGTGAATCCATTTCATGGTTCTCCACAGAATAATTTTCAAAGACATGAGCCTCAGAGGGCAAATGAAATTGTGTGCATGCAAATAATTGTGAATAAAAACATAACGGGAAAAGAAGAAGTTGCTCAATTTTGACCAATTTCTTCTTTTCCCATTATGTTTTTTTTTATATATATAGAATTGTCACATTTTAATGTATAAAAATGCACTATTTATCAGTTTTTACACAAAATACATCTAAACGTCTTTATTTAGTGACCATTTTGGAGAAATTTAGCTAAAGGGGTTATTCTGAAGCTGTAGGGGCATCATTGTGATTTACATGAAGCTGTAGTGGGGACAGCTTGTGTGTGTGATTGTAGTATTATAAGGTCCCTCCGTGAAACACAATAGGTACGGACCCGAGGGGACAGCTTATTAGGCTGGGGAGAACACTGTACACATTTGGGCGGCACGAAATTCCCAAATCTACCCAAATCTACCAAATCTTACCCAAATCTACCATATCTTACCCAAATCAAGCAAACTGTTCGACATAAATTTCGGTTTTTAATTACAGAAAAAAACTGAAAAAATGTTTCTGAACAATTAATCGTCGGTGTTCCTACTACTGCTGAGTGTAATCAGTTTCTCAACATTTGCATTTTTAGATATTCGATAAGGTCTCTTTTAGCGTGACAAGTCACATTATTGAGGACACAATTCCCTATTGTGTCCCCAGATCCATTATGGGTCATGAGCGGATCCAGACTTTTCTACTGTTTTTTCCTGTAGCCGTTTGCATTGGCGCAAGAAAAAAAAATTCTCAGCCTTTTTCTTTACAAATTCGAGGGAAGCGCAACCCTGGATTCACGCATTCGTGTAAATAATAAAAGCTGTAACAAATTACTCTAGGTTGAGAAGTTTATGACATCATCGTTATGTACAACTCTTAATCCGGGGATTGTCAGAATACCGTTTAACCCTTTCAAAAAAGAACCCAGTTTTATGTGCCTTACAGAAAACAACAACAACAACAACAACAACAACAACAACCACCAAAAAGACAAACTTTGAGGCAAGAGGTGAAAATGCTGATAACTGGTATTTTCATAATTTGCCCCAATATTGTCTTTGCTATATATTGGGTGTACGAGTATCATGCATAAATCTTATCTCCATCTATTTCTATTTTGTTGTAAATGAAAAGAAATGAACATGCAATGAAAGAAATTAACGTAATAGATCTACAGCAAAAATGCGATTGATCAATACTTAGTGTAGATTTCTTATTGCATATTAAAAAAAAAAAACTTTTTTTTTCGCTTTGCACCCGATAAAGCCTTCTTACTCTGCGCAAGAAACACAGTAGGAATGGAAACAAGTGCATGTCGGATTGCGATGCAATACAGGAGTCCCCCACCGGATAACAAAAAATCCTTTCTTATAATATATCTCCTACTTACTAGATCTATAACTGTATACAAAATTTGAAGTTGCTAGCACATTAGGTTTTGGACAAAATGTCCCAAACAAAAATATAAGGGTAAAAACAACCAAGGGCAATAACTCCAAAAGTGGGCGGAGGAGAATGATTCTTGTACATGCCACTTGTCCTCAATGAGATCTATAAGTGTACCAAGTTTGAAGTTGCTAGCACTGATGGCTCAGGAGATATGGTCCGGACAAAAATGTAAGGATAACAAGAGTGCCATGGTCACAATATACGCCGCCCCAGAGACTAAGTTTTAAGGGGGCAAAAATCAATGAACCATAAAATCCTTCCTTCATGCACATCTACCAATTGAGGTGATAACATTGACCAAGTTTCAAGAAGATCCAGCCAGAAACTTAGGAGGAGTTGCGTTGACAAGAAAAGTGGACGGACGTACGGACGGACAGACGGATGGACGGACGGACGGACGGACGGACAGACGGAGAAGATGACGCCAATATACGTCCGCCTCCGGCGGCGTATAAAAAACAACAACGGACAAAAACTAAAAAAGTGGATGTGGTAGAGTAACAGTTCTTGTGCATTACACTTCTTCTCAATGAGATTTACCAGTGTACAAAGTTTGAAGTTGCTAGGGCTTATGGTTTAGGAGATAAGTTCGGGACAAAAATGTAAGGATAGAAACAACAAAGGGCAATAATTCAAAAAGTGGACATGGCAGAGTAACAGTTCTTGTACATGACACTTGTCCTTGATGAGATCTATCAGTGTACAAAGTTTGAAGTTGCTAGGGCTTATGGTTTAGGAGATAAGTTCGGGACAAAAATGTAAGGGTAAAAACAACAAAATAACTCAAAAACTGGACATGGCAGAGTGACAATCCGTACATAGGACACTTGTCCTCAATGATATCTATGAGTGTAGCAAGTTTGAAGTTGCTAGCACTTATGGTTTAGAAGATATGTTCTGAACAAAAATGTAAAGGTAAAAACAACAAAGGGCAATAACTCAAAAAGTGCGTGTGGCAGAGTAACAGTTCTTGTACATGACACTTGTCCTCAATGAGATCTATAAGTCTATAAAGTTTGAAGTTGCTAGCACTTTTAGTTTAGGAGATATGATCCGGACAAGAATGTAAGACTAAAAACAACAAAGGGCAATAACTCAAAAAGAGGACACGGCAGAGTAACAGTTTTTGTACATGACACTTGTCCTCGACAAGATCTATCAGTATACAAAGTTTGAAGTTGCTAGCACTTATGATTTAGGAGATACGTTCCGGACAAAAATGCAAGGGTAAAAACAACAAAGGGAAATAACTCCAAAAGTGGGCCTGGCAGAATAACAGTTCTTAAACATGACACTTGTCCTCAATAAGATCTATAAGTGTACCAAGTTTGAAGTTGCTAGCACACATAGTTTAGGAGATATGATCCGGACAAGAATGTAAGGCTAAAAACAACAAAGGGCAATAACTCAAAAAGTGGGCGTGGCAGAGTAACGGTTCTTAAACATGACACTTTTCCTTAATGAGATCTATAAGTGTACAAAGTTTGAAGTTGCTAGCACACATAGTTTAGGAGATACGTTCCGGACAAGAATGTAAGGGTAAAAACAACAAAGGGCAATAACTCAAAAAATGGGCGTGGCAGAGTAACGGTTTTTAAACATGACACTTTTCCTCGATAAGATCTATCAGTGTACAAAGTTTGAAGTTGTTAGCACACATAGTTTAGGAGAAACGTTCCGGACAAGAATGTAAGGGTAAAAACACAAAGGGCAATAACTCAAAAAATGGGCGTGGCAGAGTAACGGTTTTTAAACATGACACTTCTCCTCAATGAGATCTATAAGTGTACCAAGTTTGAAGTTGTAAGCACATATGGTTTAGAAGATATAGCCCGGACAAAAGTGTGACGGACAGACGGACGGACAGACGGAATCGAACAAACCTATAGTCCCCCAACCGGTAAACGGTGGGGGACTAATAATCATGCGTACAATTATAGAATTATTCGGTACAATTCCCGAATCGGCAGACAAAGTAAGAATTCCTACTTTACCACGAATATAGAACATAATTATAATTATATAAATTTCGGGAATACTTTCTAAATAATTTCAATAGATTTGGGTAGATTTGGGTAAGATTTGGGTGGCTTTGGGTAGATTTGGGTGAGATTTGGGTAGATTGGTACATTTAATCCAAGGCAGAGGTTAGTTAAGACGTTCCGAGGTCTAATATTGCCAGCATCACGCCTTAGAATGACATTTTACATTTGCACCTGTCTACTCGCTTTGTTGTGCACCTGTGGCGACATTGAGACTAACCCAGGCCCTGCTACAAGTACAAAACCGGCAACTAAGACCACTACCCGTGTATTAACCCAGCCACCCACTGATGACACCTCCTTGACATTGTCTAGCTCACAACCAAGTACTTATAAAGGCGTAGTTACCAGGCAGAGAACAATTTCGTCTTATGCTAGCGCCGCTCAGGCTACCCCACCCACCCATTTGACCCAGCCTATCGATGCCACTACATCTGCAAATGACTCGAGCAATGATAATTCGGACAAACAGACTCTCTACGAGTATCTGAATGCTATGAGAAAAGATATTGCAAGTCAGAATCAGCACGTTGTGACAGAAATCAATAAAGTACATTCAACTATAAACATGATTTTAGATAATGTGAATGAGCTAAAGGCCGATAATCGAGCTTTACACGAGGAAAATGCAGACCTGAAGAATGAATTGTCCGAAGTTTATACCAAACTTGATCGATTAGATGCAAATATGAGGCGAAAAACTCTTAAGATCACTGGTGTTACAGGCAGCATAGATGAAAGTACCGAACAAACTGAGCACAAGACTCGCGAATTCATTAAGAACAATTTAGCATGGGATAGTGTTGATTCGCTGTTAATTGATGATGCGCGAAGGGTTAAATCATCCAATCCAAACAAACCTACAATATTGGTATCCTTTTCCAAACAAAGTGATTGTAAATCCGTGCTATTTTCGGCAAGAGAAACGTTGCAAAATGGATCACCATTTAAAGTCCAAAATGATTTTACAGATCGCGTCCGAAAACACAGGAAATTCCTTGGAGAAAGAATGCTAGACGAACGAATCAAAGGCAATTATTCCACAATTAGATACGACAAGCTATTTATAGAGGACAAAATTTACAAATATGATGACAGTAAACAGTGTATTGTTTATGTAGGTCAGCGTCGTGTTGCACGTGCTCAGCGTGGGAAAGGCGGCCCTGGAAAGCGCGGGAACGTAGATCGTGAGGACTCGGCACATGCTTCCGACCAATCACAACAATCGGCTGACGAAACGGAAACTCCCGACTTAGATCGGCAGTTTTCTGAATGGAAATAGGATTTCGGCCAAGGTCACGTTTACGATAAATCTACTACCAATTTACTATCATGGAATATATGTGGTTTAAGTAAACATGTATGTGATTCTACATTCCTGTCTTTTTTACGAAAGTTTGACATTGTAGGCTTGTGCGAGACATGGTCAAAATACAGAGGAGAGTTCGATAATGTTCTTGATGGCTATTTTCATTATGACAATGTAAGACCCTACAATATAAATCATATACGCAATAGTGGAGGAATTAGTGTTTTTATAAATAAAAGCCTTCCATTTGCAAAGTTAGTAAATCGTATTTTTGAGGAATTGACAGATTGCGTAGTTCTTTATTGTAAATTGTCTGAAATGTTTAACACTGTAGATGTTATTATGTATTTTGCCTATGTGTCACCAGAGGGGTCTTCAATTTTTGAAAATTTAATAGAGAAAGATGGAATTGTTAAAATTCAGAATGACTTAGAATTGATAAAATTTCACTACCCAGATTGCAATATTCTATTAGCAGGCGATACTAATGCTAGAACCAAGCATCTATTAGACTTTATACCTGATGATAATCTGTTTTATGTTTATGGTGACTCGGATTATGATAGTAGCACTTTTGAAATGCCTCGAAATAATAAAGATTCAGTTGTCGCGAATAACTTTGGGAAATCTTTCGTTCAATTTTGCTGTATATTTGATATACATATATTGAATGGGCGTTTTCCAGGTGATATGTTGGGGGAGTTTACCTGCCATGCAAATGACGGAGTTAGTGTTGTTGATTATATGGCTGCATCTACTAATTTATTTCCTTGTATTTCTGACTTTAAGGTTATTGATAACGATCTCTCTGATCATTTTCCAATATCATGTAGTTTGTCGATGGAAAGAAAGGATAAAGTTGTTGCCAGTGGTGATATAAACCAGCAATTAAATGATTCAGAAATTAACGAAATGCACAGATATAAATGGCGAAACGATATTAAAAATAATTTTCAACAAAAATTGACAGACCAATTCAATTCAAGAAAAACACAATTATTACATGAAATATCAACTGACATTAATAAAGCTGTTTCTTCTTTAACCTCTATATATCATGAAGCTGGATCTAATATGATAATAAAACCATTCAAATTCAAGTCTTCACAACCGCCATGGTGGGATGAAGAGTGTGATCATCATAAATCTTTGAAATACAGTGCACTGCGAAAATTTAGAAATTCTGATGATTTCAATGATTTAAATGACTATAAGTTAAAGCGTAATTCTTTTAAAAGAGTATGCAGAACTAAACAACTAGACCATGAAAAATTACAAAGACAGAAATTAATCGCTGCTAGAAATAATCCAAAATCTTCTTGGACATTGATAAAGCAGGCTAGAAAAGTCACAAATATTGCAAATTCGATTAAACCTAAAGAATGGATTTCTCATTTCCAGTCATTGCTTTACGATGAACATGCAGATTTAGTAATGAATAATACTCCATTAGATCAAAACGAAAATTTTTAACTTGATATTCCATTTACTTTGGACGAGATCCGATATGCATTAAAACGATTGTCGGACAACAAAAGTCCCGGACAAGATGGTATTCCCTCTGAATTTTATAAGTATACACCCGACACTCATTTGTCTATAATACTTGCAATTTTTAATCAAATTTTGATATCGGGTTCTTTCCCAATTAATTGGTGCAAAAGTATCATTACAACAATACATAAAAATGGCTCTGTAAACGATCCAAATAACTATTGAGGTATTTCAGTAACAGACTCGTTATATAAGATATTCTCAAGTATAATTAATAAACGTCTTTATGATTGGCTAGATAATAAAAATGAAATAGATGAATGTCAAGCAGGCTTCCGAAATGGATATTCAACGGTTGATAATATTTTCTGTTTACATGCTATGGCTCAGAAATACTTATCAAAGAAAGGCGGACGATTTTATTGTTTTTACGTTGATTTCAAAAAAGCCTTTGATAAAGTTAATCACGCCAAATTATTTCAAATTCTAGTAAAAAGAGGCTTAAAGGGAAAATTCTTACGTATTCTTAAAAACATGTATTCAAATTTGCAAGCTTGCGTTAAATTCAATAAGCAAAATAACCATGTCTTTTCAAACAAGAATTGTAGTTTTACGACGTCAAATTTCTTTATATGTAACGTCGTCACCAGACAAGGTGACGTGACGTCAACTACGTTATTCACGTTATTCATCAATGAGTTATCGAACATGTTAAGACAGAAAATTAACTGTGGAATTTTTATCACTGAAGATATACACGATATAATGTGCCTTATGTTTGCTGATGACGTGGCAAATTGTGCTGAAACAGCAAATCAGTTACAGCAACAAATAAACATTATCGACAATTTTTGCGTTGATACTGGGATGGAACTTAATTTAGACAAATCAGAAATAATTGTTTTTCGTAACGGTGGCGGTTTGAGGCATTATGAAAATTGGTACTTTCGGAATTCTCCTGTTAAAGTTGTATCTATATATAAATACTTAGGTGTTTATTTCACCCCGACATTATCATGGGCATCTACCCACGAGAAACTTGCAACTCAATCTAGAAAAGCATTAATGGCTATAAGGCAATATCAAAAGCCTTTTGGGTTATTCCCGCATAAAGAATATTTCAAGTTGTTCGACTCTTTAGTAAAGCCAATCCTCTGTTATGCTTCTCAAGTTTGGGGCTACCAGTACATTGAAACCATAGAAACAATTCATCATGATTTTTGCAAAAAATATCTTGGTTTGAATAAGACAACCAATAATGCAGTAGTTTTAGGCGAATGTGGGCGATTACCACTATGCGTAACTTATATGACAAATTGTATTAAATATTGGTGTAAAATTTTAGAAATGCCTAATTCTAGATATCCAAAGAACTGTTATATAATGTTAAAAAGGCAAGATGATATTGGTCGAAATAATTGGGCGTCCATGGTTAGAAAATTATTATTCATGTATGGGTTTGGATATGTATGGATTTCTCAAGATGTTGGAAACTCCATTCAATTCATAAAAACATTCCGACTCAGATTAATTGATAACTATACTCAAAATTGGCATAGTTCAATAGATTCGTCGAGCAGATGTCATCACTATAAGCATTTTAAAACACAATTAAATGTTGAACGTTATCTGACAATGGAATTACCTTTTAGATTTAAAAGAGCTTTTTCCAAGTTTAGATGTTTTAACCACAAATTAGCGATTGAATTAGGCAGACACAATAACATTGACGTAGATCAGCGAATTTGTTTATTTTGTATGAATGTAACAAATAGCAGATATATTGATTGTGAATATCATGCATTATTTCACTGTCGAAAATACAGACGAATTCGAGAGCAATATTTATTCAGTTGGTACAAAAAGGGAACAACATTTAATGATTTTTATCACTTGATGGGTACAAACTGTGACGTAACCATTAGGAAGCTTAGTATTTTCATATACCATATACTATATTTTGAAAGTACGTAAGGGAAATTTTAATCTTATTGTTACAACACATAACAGATAATCATCACACTATAGAGAATTATCCGTCATTTGCAGGCAGATAGACTTACCTCGTGAATAAAAAAAAAGTTGTTGCATTAACCTGAGATATATCATCTTTCATAGTATTAAATTAAGAATCAGTCGTTTCTAAACAATGTTGTATTTAATCCTTCCCCAGACAAGGCCTGGTTTTTGACGTATCTGGTACAAAATCTCGGGAGAGCATCGAGGCAAAAGAAGAAACTGCTGCCAATAAACATATTCTTTTTTGCCTAAATGTTTTCTGCGCTATGTTTTTCACATTTTTACAATCAGTAACTTCGGTTTATTACGCCAGCAGCAGATTCTAAATTGAAAATAACACTTAACTGTCTTGGAAAGGTTTAAATATTATTGATGTTGATATAAATGCAATTATATTATGTTCATGGGATACAATTGTAATTGTAAACTGTAATGTTATATATTATGGGCCGGTGGCCTGAAATATGAAATAAAATATTTGTATTTGTATTTGTATTTGGGAGTTTCGTGCTGCCGCTGCAATTTTTTCACTTCGTTGGGGGTATAGAGACTTGATTCTCTTCCGTTCTTTTTTTTTTTTTTTTTTTTTTTTTTTTTTTTTTTTGTTAGCCATGTTATATGTTATGTGTTTCTCTCACACTCCTTTATGTTTTGGATTTATTATATACAGATTAAAATTTCAAATATTTTGAATATGGCCTAGAACAGTGTCCAAGAAGGTTTAAGTACTAATAGGCTATTAATGTAAGAAATCATTCACTTGAAGTTGTCGTCTCCATTAGCCGACCGACCAACATCTTTGACTTTGGACAAAATTTTAGTGATGGGCTTTTAAAACAGTAGACTATGTTACTGGTATTTGTTTGCTCTCGGGGTACCACTACCTAAGCGTCTATATAGACTCCGACGAGCCCGTGCAGATAATCCTCGTCGGAGTCTTAGATAGTGGTACCCCGAGGGCAAACAAATACCAGTAACATAGTCTACTGTCTTTCAGGGACAAACTTTTTCCTTTATTGTTTCAGTATAAAAGCTAATTAATGCAGAAGATAATGTCAAATACATTGAACATTACATTAATCAACTTTATAGTAAATAGTGCAGGATAAGACTAGCATTATCCCATTCCTGGAATGTTTACCCTAAAGTCTTTCCTTTTATCATTTATTGCGAAGTAGGGTAAGGAGGGGCAAAACGCCCAGGTGGGGTCAAACGCCCACCCCTATTATTTCGTCACTCATTATGTCAATTGATATTTGTCTTGATTTTACACTTGAAGTATTCTTTTAGAAAGATGCCCATGAAATTTTTACATCTAAACGTCATTCAATTATCAGTATGCGAATAATTGTTTATTTTGCATATGTTTGATCTAATATTTGGGTAATGGGTTTTCTTGTGTATCTTATTTCAGTCCGAGTATTCAATCAACCAAAATGCATTTTATATTTATATGTCCAATTGGTTGCCTACACAAAAAGATAAAAAGAAAAAAATATCAACACATTTTTTTCTTTGGCCAAACTAAATCACCCACCCCCTTTGGGGCAAAACGCCTATGCTGCTTTGGGGCAAAACGCCCAGACTGGGCGTTTTGCCCCTTCCAAGGGATAAATAGTGGGCGTTTTGCCCCTTGTATGGATAAGTAGGTATTCAGAAGTACTAAAATCTTCCTTTAAACTCGAAGAATGACTAAGGTTGGTACATATGACGAAATCCATTTACATTTCGTTGTCTACAAAAGAAAAACTGGCAAAAAGGGCCGACTTTTCGCGAATATATCAAACTTTTATGTCACCTGATGGATCCATGTGGGGCAAAACGCCCATGAAACGTCGATTTTGTGTTAAAATGAGACAATAAGACCTTTTAGTCTACTTTAAAGGGGCCTTATAAAGAACATAACATCAGTATGTTTTAATTTGACTGATATTAAGATGCTGCAGACAAAGGACAGTAACACGTAACCACTTTTATAGACAAGTAAATTATGCCCAAATCTAGCCTTTACGCTTGATAAAAAATGTGGAAAATGTGATAAAACCCATCAAAAATATATTTTTCCTAGTATATTAATTACAAACTAATTATATTCCTATTTTCCCCGGAATATTTTCAAAATATTTTTTTCATTTTTCATATGGGACATAAAGCCCAGTGGTGGGCTTCATGCCCCACCCCCAAAGGCGTTTTGCCCCGAGGGTGGGGCAAAAAGGCCAAATTTCGAGAAAAATTGTTTTAACGACAGTCAATTTTTAAATCAAATGACAAAGCTGTTTTGTGTATAGACATTTGGGACAAAGGGCGAAGTTTAATTTCATGTTGAAACATTTACATTATACTTTGTTTGTTTTGTGCTACAGCGCTCTTTCCTTAAGGGGGGCGTTTTGCCCCTCCTTACCCTACATGTATACTAGCATCCCTTATACTAAACCGGCTACATAACCCATTCGACAATTCTTCCACGGATCTTTTTACTTCAAAATCGTCAACTTCCTAATACCACAAACCAACATCTAATGCAGATTTTTTACGGCGAGCTCCAAATGTAACCAGCAAATACATATCGACTCCTGACATGATTCTATCCCAGGACCTCTCTATGACGTACCAAATGGGTCAAACGTCTTATTATATAGCGTGAGCGCAAAAATTTCGAGACCGGTCGCCTAAAAAACGCTTGTGCGCGTAATTAATACTCGTGTAGGGGAGACCGGGGCAAGATGATACAAAGCGATTTTAAGCAATATGACGCCATGCATGACGCCAGATATATTCTATGTTCCTGCATCTTTTAGTCATCTATATTTGACAAAAATATCTCATGAATACAACAATACATTTGGAAATAGTACAGAAAGATCGTTTTTCGGGGCATTTCAATAATTTATTTCATTTTTACACATCTTCTTCTGTAACCTTAGAATATGAGAATATTTTCTTAATTCTTTTCAAGATTAGAGCATGCCATTTCACATTCATTTATCCTTCTTACTTTCACCTAAATGTTGTTTGTTTTTTAATGATATGAATTGAAAGGTAACGAGGTGTCACGGGGCAAGATGATACAGACTGCCATTATGCCCTTGGGACTACCATGTTTTGAAATAGATGTATTCAACCCATAAATATAGTTCCAGTGAACTTATGATAATCATAAAGTTGTTTCAGAGTGATTCTGCTGATTATTCCGATATACGTATATATACTGTGCAAAAAAAGTTTAGCAGACTCGGCAAATGTTTTTTCCTAGTCAAAAACTATTCCAAAATCCTTAGAAAGAAAACACCAATGTGTTTGAAAATTCAATTTTCTGGCGCTTCCTGAAAATTTTGTTTCAAAATTCTTAAGCGTTGATTAGGTATGTTACGTTAAAGTGCCCAGGGGTCAGATATCAAAAGTCAAGCAAATTTCAATGACGCAAATGTCCAGCATAAGCAGCTAGGACCGCCATTCAATGTCTGCCAATGTTGCAGACAAGCTTCCTGACCACACAGAAAGGAATTTTGCCCATTCATACTGCAGATGACGCTCAATGCCATTGACGTTGCAGACGCCATTACTTTCTCTAGCCAGACGTCCAACAATGTTCTTTATGTGTTCTTTTGCTGGTGATTAAGCAGTTCAGGCGTAGATCATTCTGTATGTTCCTTGGAGTAAGTGTGCGGTGATTATCTTATTGAAATATCGCAACGTTGTGTCGTTGTTAGACGGTCCAGTGACAGGTTGGATAAATTCATTGCAATACCCTTGCACCGTTTGGTTGCCATTAACTGACATGAGATCTGTTTAACTGTTTTCATCTATTCCTGTCAAAAAATGACGCTGCACTCGACGTAACAGTCTCAATGATGACGTTATTAGTATCAAGCCTTACGCATCTTCTCCGACCACAAATCCCGCCGTCAGTTAATGACGCGTAAAATGAGATTCTTCCGGACATAAGTCCAATGTCTCCTGAATCAATATCGATGTGTCCATACCCACTGACGCCTTGCCTGTCGATGCTTAACGTCATTAGCGTAAGATCGGAGGACCCTGATGCAAGTTGTGCGGAGCCTGTTCCGGTAGGTCTGGTCACTAACGGTATACCCTGTGACGTCCTGGAGGAGTAGCACCAAATTCTTACTAGACAGGAATTCGAAACGTCGTCTGGACGTCGCTGTGAAACGGTCATCCCTGAACGTCGTTTTACCCGGTCTGCAAGGTTTAGGTCGGTCGTTGGTGGCTAAAGTTGCATAAACCAAGTGCCGTAGGCGCGTAGTTGTCAATTCGAGCCAATTGAAATGCAAAGCGACATCTCTAACAGACATACCTGCTTGGAGCATGCAAAGAGCTCTCTGACGTCGAACTTGCGTCATCATTTCTCGCCTTCCCATAATCAATTTCAAAAAACATGTAACAGTTAAATTGATTCTGCTAACAGATCTGTGTAATCGTGCGTTTTTGGACAAGGTAGACATTATCGATGTCACTGCACACATGCCGCACGTGACTTTTGCTAATCTGGACTTCGTCCAATACACTGAATGTTCACTCTACACATGCACTGTATGCGTAATGGTTGTGGATCGGGACAACTGAACCGTACAAAGCAATGTTCATTTAGTTATCATAAACTGAAAAAATAATGTGTTAAAAAAGGGGTCAACTTTTTTTGCTCAGTATATATATCATATTTGTCAAAATTTCGAATTCGATGATTATTTATATTAAGGATTTTAAGAGAATGGTTTTTATATGTTTGATATTAAAAGGAATTTAATTCAATTAATCTTTTCAAGAGAGTAAATATACATGTACAATAGTCCTAGCCGAAAATGACAGTGACATAGGCTGATGTTTACTGCTGCAAAACCAATCAATTCGTCTGATTTGCACCGTTACAAATACGAACAGAGTTGATTGGTTGTCAAGTAGTAAACATTAGCCTACGTCACTGTCATTTTCGGCCGGTACTATTGTAGATCTACTAGACTATATTCTATTAATTTACTAGTGGATTTCATAATAGATCTACGTGCGCTTTTTTTTTTTTATTTTTTTTTTTTCATGTGAAAACATTTTCCATGTTCAAAAAAAGATATTTTGACTATGAACCATTTTATATCGTTGTCAATGTTAGTTGATTCAGAAAGAGATTCTTCTAGTGAAAACGTTATCCGCTTGGTCTCTTTTCTAGTATTTGCTGACTTAATTATAGGCCTAGTGAATTTTAAACATTTAGACCGTTTCTTTGTAGAGACATGAAAATAAAACAAGAGTGCCTGAAAGGCACTGATATCGCTCACCTGAATTCTTCGTGTATTTGATTGTGTACAATATAAATTTTGTTGTAAACAAATATATATGTCAGTATTATGTCAAATTAAATTATTGTAAACTAGAATATCACTGAAAGTGATCATACCCCCCCATTGATTTTTCACATGATTTCTCCTAGTCCGATAAACCCCGCCCTGCCACGCCCACAATTTTTGACAAATCAAAAATTCACGAACAAGTTTTGAAAAGGGTCACCCAAGGGACATTCCTTTCAAGTTTGGTAATAATTAGCCCAGTGGTTAAGGAGGAGAAGATTTTTAAATAATTATCTTACGATTTCTCAAAGTCTGATAAGCCCCGCCCTGCCACGCCCACAATTTTTGACGAATCAAAAACTCATGAGCATGTGTTGAAAACAGTCACTCAAGGGACATTTTTGCCAAGCTTGATTCTAATTGGCCTGATAATTGATTTCTAAAGATTTTTCACATGATTTCTCGAAGTCCGATAAGCCCCGCCCTGCCACGCCCACAATTTTTGACGAATCAAAAATTCACGAACAAGTTTTGAAAAGGGTCACCAAATAAACACATCTGCCAAGTTTGGAAAGAATTGGCCAAGTGGTTGAGGAGGAGAAGACTTTTGAAGAATTACTTTTTCTCAAGATTTCTTTTAGTCTGATAAGCCCCGCCCTGCCACGCCCACAATTTTTGACAAATCAAAAATTCACGAACAAGTTTTGAAAAGGGTCACCCAATAAAGATTCCTTTCAAGTTTGGTAAGAATCAGCCCAATGGTTAAGGAGAAGAAGATTTTTGAATAACTATCTTACGATTTCTCGAAGTCTGATAAGCCCCGCCCTGGCCCGCCCACAATTTTCACCGAATCAAAAATTCATGAGCATGTGTTGAAAACAGTCACTCAAGGGACATTTCTGCCAAGCTTGATTCAAATTGGCCTGATAATTGATTTTTAAAGATTTTTCACATGATTTCTCTAAGTGCGATAGTCCCCGCCCTGCCACGCCCACAATTTTTGACGAATCAAAAATTCACGAACAAGTTTTGAAAAGGGTAACTCAAGGAACATTTCTGCCAAGTTTGGAAATAATTGGCCAAGTGGTTGAGGAGGAGAAGATTTTTGAAAAATTCCCTAATGATTTCTTTAAGTCTGATAAGCCCCGCCCTGCCACGCCCACATTTTTTGACGAATCAAAAATTCATGAACAAGTTATGAAAAGGGTCACCCAAGGAACATTTCTGCCAAGTTTGGAAAGAATTGGCCCAATGGTTGAGGAGGAGAAGATTTTTGAAGTATTTCCTAATGATTTCTTTAAGTCTGATAAGCCCCGCCCTGCCACGCCCACATTTTTTGACGAATCAAAAATTCACGAACAATTTTTGAAAAGGGTCACCCAAGGAACATTTCTGCCAAGTTTGGAAAGAATTGGCCCAGTGGTTGAGGAGGAGAAGATGTTTAAAGAAATTGTTGACGACGCACAACGCACAACGGACGACGGACGCCGGATAGTGACTGACCCTAAGAGCTCCCCTTGAGCTCGTTGAGCTCAGGTGAGCTAAAAATTAAACCGTTTCAGGGCGCCATAGGCCTTTACTGTTTATTCCCATATCTTCGTTAAAATAGATTAGTTTCTTTACTGTTTTAACATAAAATATGACGCTTTATAAATTATAAATAACCTCGTAGTATTTTTCTCATACTTGATACAATTTAAGCATCGTAAAACTACGCTGTATCATCATATGTCGCTACGTGTATCATCTTGCCCCGACCTCGAGGCAAGATGATACATCTCACCAGCCTTCTTCAAATGCAAAATTCCGTATGTTGCAAACATTTCATGGGTGCTGATTTCTGCCCAAATAATAGTTAAGAAACCAAACTTTCTTTTTTACCCTAAAATGAATTCGAAAAAGTGTATCATCTTGCCCCGGTCTCCCCTATGCGTATAATATATATTACGCGCGCAAGCTAAAATAAGACATTTGACCCATTTGGTACGTCATACTCTCTGTCCCCAAGCAAACACTCTACCACGTCGATAAAAGCTACAGTTACTGTTGTTTGTACTCTGAGAAAGTATAGCTGCCCCTTATACTACACTCGGCAACAAATTACTCAATGTTTTGAAATTCAACATGGGTATTTTACAAAAAAAAAACCGAATATTTTTATGACCAAATCCTTAAAGGGGCTCATGCTAGATTTTTTATGCTTCCGAACTATCCGGGAACTCATATTTCTACATGGAAAAACAATTTGCAATGCATAAAAACCTCAATAACGGCGAATAACAATATTTCCTATGCTATAGATCAGTCCTTCACAAGCGTGTTTACATATTTGGTGTTTACATCAAAACGAGACAAGGTCAAGGTCAACGAGACACACACCCGCGGTATTTCGATAAAACACACCGTACAATCGGCTGCGTCGAAGACAGACGAGAGTCAGCGATCGTTTGGAAATACGGCTTAAAATTGGGAGATACATCGTTGAATGATCAAACTTTATCCGTGTACAAGTTCAACTGAGAGATATGCGAAATATTCGAGTACGAAGTCAAATTTCGTAACTTTTTGTAGGAAACTTCCGAAATAATTAATGACTGTGACCTTATTTGCGAGGGATACGTGTTTCTCGCCACAGGTTTATTTTGTAGAAGCACTGAACTCTTACACGCGTAATTTTATCAACAATAGAATACCATAGATCCTTTCGTTTATTTATAAAAGTAAATTAATTTGACCTACCGTGCACCTGACATGAGATGCCGAATCTGTCTTCGCTGACTCTCGACACAGCCAAATATACGGTGTGTAGAATCTCGCTGAGCACAGATGGCGTACCTTTGAAGGTTGGGCACAGTGTAACTGTTATAAAACAACAACAAGGGCAATAAAAATGGGACCCACTTTATTCATTGAATCGGATTTTAATACTTAAAGTGACATTTCACGCTCATCAAATACGTCTCCATGCAAAAATAGGTTATTCTAACGAAATTATGTACTATCACTTTCGTAAAAATCATTGCTGATAAGCCAGAAATTGATTTTGAAATCGAGACGATCGAAATGGCGATTTAGTCTATACCGTGACGTCACGTTGCACAATAACTCATTTACATAACACAACAACAACAAACCAGGTCAAGATGGAGTCCAAGCAGCTGTTCGGGTTGTAGATTGGTATGTTGTTTTAATTTCTTTGGTTGATGGAAGGGAGAAAGACGAGTATAATAGTATCTCAATTCATTTATTATGAAACAATAGAATGTTCCATATGGTTTTATATGGAACATCGGCCGAACTTAGATCGATTTTACAAAAGGATTGAGTAGAAGCCATTTTGTTTATGAGGGTGGGTCATGTGACCAAGCAGTTTTGTGACGTAGGCGCTGATTACGCGTTTGACCTTTCTCATTTGCATATGAACTGTTGTGGACAACACTTACTTAAATTTAAGAAGAAAAATTAATTTCTCGTTAACGGCGCCATACTTTGACTTGAAATTTTCAGAATTTTCATAAGAAAATATGCTTTTTCAGATAAAAATAAAAGTAAAATTCAGAACGGTAAAATCGTGAAATGTCACTTTAAGGACAGATCCTCCAGTTGTTACTGCGCAACTTTCTGCGCATATCCTAAATAACGAAATAGAGCTGTTTCAGTAATTGGCCTTTTCAGCAAATGCATTTTTTACATTAAGGTAATGTTTGGTTGATAAATGACAGGAACCTTTTCGGTTATTTCAATTTTCTCTGTTTGGTCATTTAAAGTGTAATAGTACATGGATGGTACATTTTGCTTTCTATTATGCGTTCAACATGTGAGGTTAGCGATAGGAAACGGAGCAACAAAAGCAAAGTGGTGTCTTTATGAGCTGGTCCGCTTCAGATGGACACAAAAGACGACACTTTTTATTATCTAAAGCTGGTAATAAGGAAGAAAATGGATAAAAGTAGTGAAACAATTTCGGACAGAGCTGCAAGAAGTAAACCAAATTTTACTTATAACTAGAAAAACGCTTGGTTTGATATATTTTTCTTTTTTTTTTTTTTTTTTTTGTTTTTGTAGGTATTACCAAACACTATGTCTATACCAAAAAAGAAAAAAATCTTACCGCTGGAATATTTTTTATTATCAGAAACGTTGCGGAAAAAAGAGCAATTTCAACAACTTTTGAAAGAATGTTTTACTAAAAGTTTCAAAATCATCACTTAATTTTCCCAAATTGATACTCATTTAGACAGAATAAATCATATTGAACACAATAAAGACTTATTTATGTAATCCTAGACATTTCGAACACCTTTTTTGTGGGTATTTAAGTGACACCTCATTTTTGCAATTTTAGACAAGACTAGTCTCCCTTGAAATCCAATGACTTTTTAATTCGCTTGGTGACCTATAGTTTTTAAGTCATTTTTTTACTTCTCATATATTGAAATATCAGTACAGAAAAAATAAAAAAAATCTTACCGTAGGAAATAAATGGAGGATCTGTCCTTAATAAAACTCGATGCCTGCTAACAATGGACATAAATGATATACCCCTTCAGGTTTGTAAATTCTTACGTTATTTCTGTTTTGTAATTTTTGTGTCATTTGCATTTCTCGACAGCCTAGCATGTACTCCTTTAAGATATTGTTTGCCAAAAGAAAAAGAAAAACTTGAAAGAACCCTGTCTATTAAAGATTCGTTGAAAACACACCTTAATCAGCAAATGACAATCAAACATCGCATTTCAAAACTGAACAAATAGATCTAACAATATGAAATATTAGAAATAAACATTGTAGACTCAGAAAATATACTTTGGTGTGAAAAGTTTCGAGTCTAGTCAATCTGTACAGTCCACAAAGTTTAACTAGGGTCGATACCTTTCACACTTCCATTAGGCGTCTCTTTAAGCGTGACCATAGGCAAATGGATTCAAAATTTTAACAGCTTGCAGAAAATATCTATGATAAATATACATAGGGTAGGCCAGTGGCCATATTTTGAAGGAACGGAGGTATTTCAAACACCGCTGATTCCATATTTCTACGAGTGAAATATTTTCAGTGACGGTAACCAGCGGCACTTGAACCAGATTTACTTCCGTTACTTCAAAAATGGCCACTGACCGACCTTGTGTAGGCCTAAAATTATCATATAAAGAAATATATCACTTGAAAATTCTTGAAATTCCTAAATCAATGTGCCTATGAGTGTGACATGTTATGAACAGGGAACAATTTTATCCAATTAACTCTGACGTAGTTTCGGACAAACACTAGAATTTCGAAGGTGTTGTTATAACATCTGGTAACTACGGCTTAATTCAAGCCGTAGTTACGAGATTTTATAACAACACGGACGATTTATCAAAACATAACCGTAAATCTAGTCTATTTTTATCACAAAACTATTTGCTTTTTCAGAATTATACTTTTATCATTACGGATTTCATTTGACCTGACACTGACCTCTATGCAAAATGTGTTCATATAGCGTAACATTCTTCCAAAAGGCTTGTATCTCAGTACACAGATATAACAAGTTTACAGAAAATATTAATAAAATGTTATTTCCAAAAAGCACATGCGTGTAATTTATGATAATAAAAGCTAAAGCTGCGCCATGTTAAATGAAATCTGTAATATTATGCGTTCATTTCTCCCTAATTTTTATGCTACAACCACTAAGATACTGATAAAATCCCGTGAAGGGCCACCAGACCATGCCAGAGGCGTAGGGTCCGAGAACGCCCGGGGGGTAATAGTGCCCGTTGAGGTTTGCACAGTGACAGGTGCTGTACCACCACGCCCCTTGATATCGCTCGGCACAGCTGAAGACAGCCTTATCCTGGTCCACGTCAAATGTACTGAAGGGCTGATCATCGTGGATTGAGATGCTACAATTTAGGGCATTTCCCGCGGTACCTACAATAAAGTTTATAAACACTTTTATTGTGGTTCATATAGTAATATGTAATATTTTTAACAAAAACTCATATCTGCAGCTTGTTTTAACCCTTTCCCAAACAAGACCTGGATTTGACGCCCCTATTAGAAAATGCTTAGGAAAACATTGAAACAAAAGAAGAAACTGCTGATAACCAGCAGTTTCTCCTTTTGTCTCAATATTTTCTGTGCCATATTTTGCACAAATTCTATCTTAAATACCTTCGATTTTGTCACTTTTGTCAGCTTTTGAAGTGGATCACCCTAAAATTTTGTCGTTTGGGAAATGGTTAAGCTGCAGATACGAGGTTTTTTGTTGAAAAGTGGCGATATTCAAAGCTTCTACAGATGGGATAATAGATGAAAATTTTAAGTATTAGATGGCTGTAACAAAGGACAATGAACTAAAACGTAACGGGACAGAGTTACGTTTCTTGCAAATGACACTTTTCTACAACAAGATCCGTAAGAGTAAGGCCGACTTCGATTGGCAATGGCTCGCGCCATCGATCGCGCAATCGCCCCAACCGAACACCAATAGTTCGAGCTATTGACGTCATTTCCGTAGCTATAGCTCCAATCGAACAGCAATGGCTCGAGCTATAGTCCGGCCACCGGAAAAAGTGTGGTCTCCATTACGTCATTCGGAACTCCTCGGATAAACAGCGGACCAATCAGTGTCTAGTAAACAAAGGTTTTGATTGGCTGACACAAAACGGAGGAGTGAGTATAATAGATAGAACAGCGCTGGTTCCCAACGATGGCGCGAGCCATTGCCAATCGAAGTCAGCCTAAATTTAACTTTATAGTGGGTTTGTATGGTCTAGCAGATATGGCCAAGACAAAATTCAAACTTATAAAGAAAATCAATAATGAAGGAACTCTGACTCTTGAAATCAGAAAGCGATCCATGCTGATGTCTTACAATTGCCACATGATTGTGAAGGATCGATTTGAGAACAACTTGGTTCTTGATCAGACTGCGTGCATACGCAGGCTGATCTGGAACCATGATGGACTGAAAAAAAACTTAAAGGGGCTTTTTCCAGATGTTGATTTAATTTGTTTTTAAACAACATACCCGAATAGTTACCGACATGCAACCTGTAGAAGTCATTTTCATCGCCAATACTGAAGTTGTCGTAAAGCGCATATCTAGTCTCACCACTCCAATCTGTCATATCGATCCGTAGATCAAACATTCGGCCGGTCATGGCCAGGATCTGGTAGAGATTCTCTAAACCTGGCGAAATGTAGGGGAAAAGGAGTAACATTAGTAATATAGGTTTTTTAGATCTTAAATTACCCTATATCAAAAGGAAGCAATTCTAGCTCATTGAAAATGAAAATTGGTCACAAAATATCTACACGAAATAATGTATTAACATGTCATTAAAAGAGACAACCAATAGATATTTTTTCCATAAATTTTACGTCTATTTTATGCAAAAGAGGATACTGTTCTTATTAAAATTCTGAAAAATGTAAGGAAAAGCATTGTACCTTTCACATGAATATTTTGTTTTCTTAGAATTAAATAGATTTTGTTTAAATGTTGTTTAATCCTAACCTAAACAAGACCTTCTTTTGACGATCCTAGTAGAAAGGGCCCGGGAAAACATTGAGACAAAAGAAGAAACTGCTGATAATCAGCAGTTTCTCCTTTTGTCTCAATATTTTCTATGCAATATTTCACACAAATCCTATCTTTAATAACATCTAGTTTGTCGTTTGTGGCAGTTTTTGAAGTGGATCACCCTAAAATATTGCCGTTTGGGAAAGGGTTAAATGGAATATGTCATATCCGTCTCAAATTCTTTGGCTTATCAGCAGCAACTGATTGTATTTAAACGCATTAAGATTACAAATAAGGCATCAAAAGATACCTTAAAAATGAAATGCCAACGGAATTACTTTCTGTAAAGACTTGTACTTAGTAGAAAAGACGGCAGATCAGTTGCTCTCTAACGGTACTTGAAAAGGCGTTATTTTAAAACGTATGCCCTAAACATTTTTTGTGGTGAAAGAAAAAAACAACAGACTTTAAAAATCAAAATCGCCTAGTATTTTGCGATCAAAAAACGATGCATCATGCCGCTGCCTAAAGTTGAACGCTCCTTAAACCCATTACCAAACGGCAAAATTGTAGACTGCTTAAAATTCAAAGATGTTGCAGGCGGCAATTAAAAGTGAATAAAAATGTACTTTTTGTGTAAAAAAAACATGAAGCAAAATGAAGAAATTGCTTGTCAAAAGCAATTTCTTCATTAACAAAATGTTTTCCAAAGCCATTATCTTGTAGGAATTCAAAAAGAGTCGCTGTGTGGTAATGGGATAACCTACCTAGCCAGAACTCGCCATCATGATCGCCGAATCCGTGTTTGTATTCCTGCCAGTCGCGGTAAAAATCCACGCTACCGTCACTCCGGCGCTGAAATAACTACAAACACAATTCATTTATTAAAGTGACTTTCACATTCATTTTTTCATAAATTTTACTTTTATTTTTATCTGAAAGATCAAATTTTCTAATGGACATTCTGAAAATTTCAAGTCAAAATATTGAACCGTTTACGAGAAATATATATTTTTGTGCTAAAATTAGATGAATTGTTGTGGACAACAGTTCAGATTTATACAGAATTTGTCATTTCTGTCTCAATTTTAAAGGCGCATTTTTCGCTTATAAATAACAATTTCAAAAAACTGATAGCATTTCTACGCATTAGAATAAACAACCTTTGCATCAAGACATACTTTTAAAAAATGAAATAAATGTAAAATGTCACTTTAACGTTATAATTCGTCACTTTTCATCAAATCCAGAACATCGTACCTGCATCTTAACCCTCTTCCAAAACGGCAAAATTCGAGGTGATCGAATTCAAAAGCTAGATACAGACGACAAAATTGATGTTGATAAAGATTGGATTTATGTACAAATTAGCACAGAAACCTTTTAGGCAAAAGGAGAAATTGCTGAATATCAGCACTTTCTTCTTTTGTCTCAATGTTTTCCCGAGCATCTTATTTAGGGACGTCACAATAAGGCCATGCTTGATATAGAATTAAAAGAAGATGCGATTACGAAGTTTTGGGGAAAAAAGTGTCAAGTTATGTAATCGTAGGCCATTATCTTTCATTAAGAAATAAATTACTATTTTCTTGTTTTTTCTTTATTTAATATTGATTTATTTTTAGAAACCGAAATAAACAAAAGGAATCCGTCTTTGTCTCTTATATCTTAAAGGCCATCCTGTGTATCACAGAGGAGACAGCTTGTACAGCTTGGCAATTTAAAGTCTAACTCACTTGAAATTAAATCTGGAGTTCCTCAAGGCTCAATTTTAGGTCCGCTTTTATTTCTGATTTATATAAATGATATATCATTTTCATCTTCTGGAGTTGATATTGATTTGTACGCTGATGATTCTACCATGTAGGCTATAAATCAGGATATGATGTGATCTCAATAGAAAACACTCTTCAAGACAATCTAATTCACGTTCAAAATTGGTGTATTCTCAATAACATGGCTCTACATCCATCCAAAACGACATGTATGTTAATTGGTTCGAGGCATGCACTTACTGACGATAAAAAACTTATTTTGAATCTAAATGGTAATGCACTGGAAAACGTGAAGGTGCAGAAAGTATTAGGCGTTTACATTGACAACCATTTAAATTGGAAGTTTCATATTGATTCTGTCTGTAAAGCAGTGAATAAGAAAATAGCTCTGTTCAAACATATAACTTTTTATTTAACAGACGAAATGAAAATGCTTTTCTATAACTCATACATACTACCAATAATGGATTATTGTTGTGTAATTTGGGGCAGACCTGAGCAAGGTTATGTAAACAAAATATTTGTATTGCAAAAACGTATCGGCAAATTAATTCTTGGTAAGTCTAAAAGATTTCCTACAGAAACGTTATTTAAAGAGTTATATTGGTTGACTTTTCAAAATAGATGTAAGTATCATACTGCGGTCCTTATCCATAAAACAATCGGCAACAATGCGCCAAGTTACATGTCAGACTTAGTACGAGTATCAGTCAATGAAAATTATCAGTTACGCCCAGAGACAAAAAAGATCTAATCCTGACTAAAAGACCTCGAACGAATATTATACAAAAGTAGCTTTAGTTATTTCAGCGTTAATGTATGGAATTCAATTCCAATCCAAATAAGAAACGAACCAAAGCTGACCAATTTCAAAGGAAAAATCAAACACTATTTAATCGATAACATGCAATAATTTAGATCCTACGAGTATCTGTCAGATAACTGGCTATTATTATTGATAATTTTGTGTGATTGTCAATACTGACTTTTGTATTGTCCAGCAAGGTTAACCCGGGACAACTTAATTTTCGTGCACAAAGTCCGTTAGTTGAGCGTCTTAACAAAACAAAGCCGAAGTGGGGTCATTTCATATGCAGATGTCCCGGGTTAATCTTGCTGGACAATATGAATGTTGTTTGAAGGCCTTATTGTAAATAAGTTAATCATTATGATATTGTGTATTGTAGTGATGTCTTAATAAGTCACCTTCGTTAAATAAAGATATTATTATTATTATTATTATTATTATTATTATTATTATTATTATTATTATTATTATTATTATTATTATTATTATTATTATTATTATTATTATTATTATTATTATTATTATTATTATTATACATAGTGTGTACATGTTTCTCGTTTGAAATGACAATAAAATATTCATCGCAATATCTTGTGAGTACGTAAAAAGGGAGTGGAGACATCTTGAGATTTATCTTCTATGCTTTATACTGCACACTAGTCTTCTACCGCATCCATTTTCTATTTGTATCCGCGGCGAGACTGCAGCAGCTTTCAAATTTCTTGCCTTTTAGGCAAAGATAAATGGGATATTTATGTTATCATACACCCTCACCCCCCCCCCTACCCCCCCCCCCCAAAAAAAAAAGAAAAAAAAAAACTATCATCTATGCCGAACAAAAATCCATGTCTGAAGCAGCTCTCTGAAGTTGAAAATCTCGATTTTAGGAAAATGGCAACTGTTTCCGTCCAACTAAACTCTCAAAGTGTCTCTACCATGACAAGTTCCTGACCTGTTTGCACTAAATCATTCAAGTTTTCAGGCACGAAATTTAGTACAAATTGGTCGTATTTCGCTAGATCAGAATGTTGGGTTCAAACAATGTTTAACCTATTCCAAAATAATGACGCCTTTTGCCACCACAAAGGTTAAAAACTTTTGAAATTATTGTAGGAAAGTTTTGTAAGAAATTGATTTCGACAAGTAGATCTCATTTCTATCCTTTCTAACAACGTCTTCTACACGAAGATATTGGGTCTACCGAGAAATATTAAAAATTCGTTCGCTTGAAATAATCCTCTGCAACATCTGTTAGTTTGAACCAGGTTAAAGTTTTGCCATCTGGTAATTGGCTAAGACCCTCTCTTTTACACTGAAAACTCACCAGCCAACCTCCGCCGTTCGTGTCAAAATCGCAGACGATCGTCATATCCAAACTGTTTCTATAGAAACCTGACGTCATGTTGTGACGTAGCTGTTGAATATCCTGACACGTGATCCCTGTAATATATAGTGAACAACAAGTACATGTGGTATTCATCTTTTCAAAAATGACAACTTGCAACACTGGTAGCCTACTGAGTGGTAGCCTATAAAGCTCCAAAAGACCAACATGGCTACCATTTTGAATGCAATGTTGGAATGTAACCCCTATTATGGATACATCATCTGCTATAATCTGTTAAATGATTGGCGATTTTCATCAAAAGCTTATATCGTCGTTGTAAATGCAAAACCTCGTATGTAGATTCTTGCGAGTTTCAAAGTACAAACTTGTGTGCCCAGTTACAGACAATTCTCGAAAAAAGAGATAACTTACTGATCAGTATTGATGACAAATCATTTGTGAACAATATGTCCAAATTTCAAGTAAAACATTTCAGTTTGGGAAAAGTTATTGTACACTTTTTTCACTCCCCTTTGAAATTTTCCAAAAACGAGATACGAGGTTTTGCATTTACAACGACGATATGGTGAACTTAACAAAAGCACAGTATCAATAACTTAGGCCTACAAATACATTAACTGCCACGATGTAATTGAAAAATATTTTAACACAATACCTTATTTAATGGTTCACTTATATTGCTAAACTTCGTCTTTCGTCCCACTGTCTGAGAATTGAACCAGGTAGAAACGAAATAATAGAATTGTAAAGAAATAATAAAAAAAAACCTGTCAGTTATGCAATGCGGATGAAATTGAAGATAAATTCCATTTTCTATTTATTTGTGATGCATATTCTGTATTAGGTTGAAATTTTCATAAAAGAAAGTACTTAAGTCCGAATATGCATTATGCTTGTTTTGGCCAATAACAATATGCATTTGTCAAAGTTTATTTTATTATGGAGGCTTTTGACCGGAGGAATGAAATCACATACAGACTGTATGAAAAGATCATATAGGCTACAGCTTTACATTAACTAAATATTCATCTGCTTCTCTTACATATACTATGATTAATACATTTGTCTATAACTATTTTCACGTGTGATGTACCAGCAAGGGACCCGATACAAAGTAGGCCAACTGATAGGTAGGCATTTTTTCATTGAAGAAAATGGCGGTCATATTGAAAAATAAAAAAAAACCGTCATCGCATCAATTGATAACAGGAGCACGGTGGAGAATGTGCATCACGGGATGGATAACGACTACGGCAAAAATAGCCTCGATTCTGGTAAGATATTTTGCAATAACGGTTTGTTGCACATACCCCGCCTTACTGAGCCGTTTCCTCAGATGTACGACTTATTTGGGAACTCCTTGTACTTCTCCCATTAATTGAACCCAATCGATCACAAAGACGGTCTGATTTTTTGTCGTTTTTATGGACGGTTGGGATCAAGGGGGGAGGGGGCACATGCAACAAACCGTTTCAAATTTGGCGCAGGAATAAGATAGTTATTGCACAATTTCTTCCCTGAAGCGGGGCAAAGGGGGTGTCTCACGAATAGGAAAAATAACATGGGAGTCTGCCCACGCTCGGAATTTAATGAAATTTAGCGTGAAGTTAGTACACTAGATAACGGTTCATATTCATAAAATGTTTCAAATTGCACATTCCAGAAAACAATTTTCTCGGAATTTTAAGTTTTCACCATGAAAAAAGAGGTTACCCTGATTAAAACAGTGTGCAAGCGTTCTGGTTTTTAGTTTCATCGCGTAATTTATTCTAAAAATAATGCCCAGTAGTCCGTGATCCTGTATGAAACAAAAATATATATAATTATGTACAAAAAATTGTTTTATATCAACTGATGTAAGGGGGTAACCCAAAAATTAATTGTTTTTAAATATTTTAAGCAAATTCTGTTCAAAAATTTTCTTTGTTCCAGTTTTTGTCAAGATTTGAAAATTATGTAAAAGTTGCGCACAAATATACTGATGATTATCGTGAAATATCGAGAAAAAATAAAACCGGTAAAATGTTGCTTTTGGAATTTCCCCCTGAATAGTGCACATTTCCAAGAATGGACAAAATTAAGATTTTTTAAAAATGACTTTTTTCAAATGTTTTGTTTACTTTTTTGGTTATCTTAGTTTACCTGAGGATAAATCAAGATGCAAGGCATTTTTCGGTTATTTCTTGTCATCTGTCCGTGTGTCTGTCTGTCTGTTGGCATTTTCTCAAAAAATTCTTTTTTCTCCCAATCTAATATGTGAATCTTTTTGAAACTTGATAAAAAGTATCCTTGGCTTAAAGGAGTACAACTCTGTGTATTAGAATTTCCTTTTGTCATAAACTTTTGTTGCTGTGGCAGCATAAAAGGGGAAACATTTCATATAACAAAAATAAGCTCTTTTTGTAAAGCTTTACACAGCCACGAGGTTTTAAATTTTGTATGTAAGTTTGCTAAGGGGTAGACCTCAAAGTTGGTTACAATATTTTTGTCCAGGGTCACATTAGATCTTGTCCAAGGTGTACCTACTTTACAAAAAAGAAGGAAATTTTCTATAAAAAATCATTTTAAATTATTCAAGTCAGCCGTGATTCATGAAAGCTAACAGCAAGAATTATTTATAGATCTTTTGAAACATGAGAAAGTAAATAAGAAAAAGCACCGATTTCTCTGATGGCATTTGACAATCGTGCAAAAGTGAAAATATTGTTGTGATGCATAAGAAACAGACAATCCAGCTCCCATGTGACTATTAAGGGCTATAGATGACTAAACAACATGTTAATTATATGACATCATTGAAATG
Organism: Fragum sueziense; assembly: GCA_963680895.1. Lineage (NCBI taxonomy): Eukaryota > Metazoa > Mollusca > Bivalvia > Cardiida > Cardiidae > Fragum > Fragum sueziense. The sequence continues at coordinate 49,294,975 of OY804603.1, forward strand.
TGTATAAATTGTGTATCAATACAGGTTAAGCTATGGTCAGAAAAATAATTTGAGGAAATAATTGCACCCTGTTTTATCCCAATAGGGCCACGTTTTGAAATAAACAAGCACATTTTCAACTGTGTAACTGAAAAGATATAATGCTGTAACAGTCTTTTACTGAATCATAGAGGACCTTCCATATCATGTTAGTTCATTAGGGGCGCTTAGAGCAAAAATATTTGGTTATGTATTGGTTACCCGAAAGGGCACCTTTTGATGCTTTACCGTACCGGTTCTAAGCGACTTTTCAATTTCATAACATTTGGCTTGACATTTATTGCATGTCATAGTCTCACTAAAAATGGTGCACAGACAATGTGACCAAATAGTAAAGAAAACTTGCAATGTGTATATGTATGCCTATCTTGGCTTCCATACATGTAATTTTGTAAATATAAGTAATATTTATATCAATTCTATGTTTTTTCCAATGAGTTTTTTGGACATGGATATTGCTGTAGGTTTGTACTGTATGCTACAGTTGATTTTACTGAATATAAAAATGTTTTTAGGAGCACAATCAAATTTTTACTGAATACAAGTTTTGGACCAAAACATCACCTTCATCAATAATATGTATTATATGACATTGTTACCGGTTTTGGATTTCTGTATAATTTGGCTCAAAAAAAGAGGAAATGTGTAGCATGTTTTTGTGATGATATGGAATCTTGACAAAGACTCCAACATACTTAACTTTGGAATTCAATTTTACTCTTTTCCAAAATTTTGCTGAAAAATATGCATTTTTTCATGATTAATTCAATAAAAAAACATTAATTATAATTTCCTCAAATACCTTTTCTGGTATGAATGTAATGCCTTATGTGTCTCGGATCAAATTCAATTGACAGATCTTGAAAATACACAAAACTAAAGTTTTGCGACACATGAAAAAGGGGCCATGTTTCATGTCATAGTGGGAATAAGTCAAGGTGGCTTTTTGGAATCCAGTTTGGATTATCTAAGAAACTAAATGCATTTTCATAGCTTGTATATGGTCCTTTATCACCATGCAGAATTAAAAGAAAATTCATGCGTGGGCAGATTTGAGACACCCCCTTTGTGTTTACTCTGTACCCATTCCATGATGCACAATCTCCACCGTGAGTAGGTTAACAAATTGTAACTGTTTTTCCGAATAAATATGTTCGAATAAAATGATGGTTTTAATCAACAATGGTTTGTCATTCAGTCCATGATGAAAAACTGTCCATAATTACATGTAGTAAGAAATACAAGATGGCTGTCCTCACAGAACAAATCTTTGGTGGCACATCCTCTAAAATCTCTCTGATTGGACCCATCTAGGTAGGCCCCCTATGTGGCAATTTCCATGCTTGCATGAAAAAAGTTAATATTTTTTTTTATCTACATATCAAAGTTATAGAATTATCATGACTGGAAGTAAATGTTAATGAAAACGTGACATTTAACTGAATATAGGCTTAAAATGGAAAAAGGATTTATTTGCGTTATGGCAAGGAAAATAATGAGACAAAAGGATACAATGCTGATTATAAGCATTTCCTTCAATTGCCTCAATATTTTCCAAGCATTTCCTATCATGGACCTCAAAACCAGGTATTGATTTGGAAAAGGTTAATAGGGTCAGGAAATATAAGACGATATGAATATGATATTAAATTCCTTGTGTAACAAAATCTCATTTGACGCAAGGTAACATTATGCACGTTGATGACATCTATTACGCTAATTAATTAATTCCCGCATACAAAATAGTTGCATTGATTTTTATCTATGACAAAAAATACAATTGTAAATAAAAGAAGAAAAAAAGCAAATCGATGGCTCGGTGCGAAACGGTTGTAACTGCCTATATGTTTATAGGCAGTTACAACTGTTTCGCACTGAGCCATCGAAATGCTATAGTATGAAAAGCATAAGCAGAAAATAAGAAATATCTGGTAACCAGCATTTTCTACTCTTTTCTCCGCATTTCCCATAGCTTTTTTCAAAAATTAATAGATAAATAATTGCTGAAGCTGCAGTGAGACTTGACCCATGTTCGTACTTGAATACGTGTCAATAAGGTTCATTTATCATGTTTACGAGTCATAGAGGTCATTCTCAGCCATGATTCAAGGGAAAAGTACACTTACATGATTTGAGATATTTTTCCCCAGCTTTTAACTATCCATTTCTGAAGCACACTGCTAATGATTTACATTCTTTTCACCGAGATAAGTATTTTGCTACTTTAGCATGGGTCTTGGCCAGACTGTGTCATTCATGATTGTCTAAAACGCTATAATCATGTATAAGTACATGTACCATTTTTCAAGATCCAGACTAATTTGATTCCAGCCTGTGTATTTAGCACCTGTGTTGTCGGTATTCGTTTCCAGCTTGACCTACCATTGTATGAAATGCCCGTCCATTGTCCATCAGTTCCACACTGTGCTATTTGCTGTACGTTCCATGAGTTGTTGTATATAACCCTGGCTCCGATGTTGAACATGTTACCAGTTATATTTTCTCCAGGACAAGGATGTGTGCATTCTGGAAACAAAAGAGAAATAGGAGAAGTGTGTCATCTTTAACCCTTTCCCAAACGGCAATTTTTAGGGTGATCCAATTTGAAAGCTGTTGCAGACAGCAAATGGTTGTTGTCAAAGATAGAATTTGTGTATAATATAAGATGGAAAGTATTGAGACAAAAGGAGAAACTGCTGTATATCAGCAGTTTCTTCTTTTGCCTCAACGTTTTCCCAAGCCATATCTATTTGAGACGTCGATATCAGGTCTTGTTCGGGAAAGGATTAAATGATCCGGGGTCTAGAAAAAAGCCCCTTATTAGTAATTTCGTCACTTAAACAAAAACCACGCAACCGCAACTTAAAACATCCATCATGAGATACCAATCGCTTCGTGTAACCTCGCTATTTTCCGTGACAACGAAAGTTGACGCGGTTACCCAGATTCTTTTAAAGTTTTTGAATCCAGATAACTCCGTCATGTTGAACCATTAGAGCAGACAATGGCGAAGTTTGAAGGAAAGCGTTTGATATAAAATGCTGGTGAACTAAGTACGTATAGATAAAAGACCTCTCTCGTCTAGCGATAAAGAACCATACGGGAGGTCCATTAACCCCCCTTTCCCAAACAAGACCCGGGTTTGGCATGGTTTGGGAAATATTGAAGAAAAAGAAAATGCTGACTAGTCCTTTCCTGTTGTGTTTTCCAAAGTTGTCTTGATAATAGACGTAAAGAACAGGCCTTATTTGAAAAAAGGATAACCCATTATTAAACGGCAAAATTTTAGACCTATTCAAATTCAAAGATTTTAATGTTGCAGACAAACAATATCAGGTGAACGGAATTTAACGATTTTTTGTTTTTTGTGCATAAAGCAGTGTCAAAGGCGATTTATTTATTTCCCACAATGTTTTCTAAAGCTATTATCTTGAAAGAGCGTCAAAAAGTGCCCTTATCCACATGTGGGAAATGGATTAAATTCAAGATCATTACACCTCTAGCGATACTATATGTTCATACGAGATTCCATGTACTCATGTGTTCTAGTTAATCAGCAAATTTAATGTAATAAAAAACCTTAATCAAAATTCGATATCATATTTGACGAATGAAGGACGCTGTCCGAAAAGAGACACGAATGTCATTTGTAATTCTGGGTCTTTAGACAAAGTTTTAGTCTGTTCGAATTCGTAAGCTGCTCAAGACGAAAACATAATATACTGGCCAAAAGTCCTAACCGGCCACTTTAACAATGACTATAACTTTTTTAAAAGTTATTACATTGTAATGAAATTTGAAATTTTAATTTTTAAGCATAATGCGCGTAGATTTCCATGATGATTTATCAATTAAATTGTCAAATTGTGATGTGTAATACAGGAAGAGCTCAAAAAGCTCTAAATTTTAATAGAGCTCGAGGCAATACACTTTCAACAATTCAAAGTACACAAATCATTAGCTGCAACCCAGATCAAGAAAAAAAATGGAAAACATTGTCAATTTTATGTGACTTTTTGACTACAGAAGAAGCAGAAAGAATAGGAGGCATGGTAAAATGGTGTTTCAATTCAACCGGCATAACGTTTTATCAAGCGAATATGCTCAAATATGGTCTGGTGTGGAAAAAAGATGCAACAAACGGATTTTTACTCATATTCTACATTTTGTAGCTCGCCGTGAATCACCAGTCTATATGTTAAGCATTTATGTCATTTTTTTCTTAGTCTATGTTGTAGCTAACGATCCATGAAACCAAAAACACTACATTGACAACATTCTGAGCTCAGTGTGAATTTAGAGCTGTTTGAGCTTTTCTCACGTTCTGCTTTTATTTCAATAAAACAGTGGTAACTTTTCGCCAAAATCATCTGGAAAGTTGCTTAAAAATTCACATAGCAAATTTCATGAAAAATCCAATCACCACAGAAAAAATATCTTTGTTTTTTAAGTGGCCGGTTAGAAGTTTTGACTAGTAAACAATGAAGGGCCTATATGCTGTTTGACATGGAAAACATTGATTGAACAGGAGAAATTTATGATTATCCGTAATTACTTCTTTTCTTTCTCAATGTTTTCTCGAACTATGTCTTCTAGGGAGGTCAAAATCGAGTCTTGTTTGTGTATAACTTTACCTCGTATTTCACACCGGTTTGTGCTTGAACTGCATACTTCTGTAGCATTACACGCACTGTTCCCACACTGTTTCGTGGTCTAGAATATAAAAATATCCATATCTTGATGGGACATAATGGTCAAGTCATGTGTATGCCCCTATGTTGATCAGTTTTTATACTAGAAGACAAAAAATAGGGTAGAAATTAAATGGCGAATTACAATTTTTCTTCGAGGTAGAAGATGCAAACGAATTTTCAATCGATATTTTGGTCACTAAAGTGACACAAATCATATCTTTACCGACAACCATTTTGCCATCTTTAAATTTTACTGTTTTCGGAGAGGGTTTTAAAAGGGTGATGAAATAAGGCTACTTACAGCATACTCTCCAAAAAGCCGTGGTCTATTGATTAACCATCAAATATGACCTCTGCCGTTTTTGGTACACAAACAGCCTATTAGGTCGTCATAATCTAGTTATAGCACATCATTTGAATTATCGAATCAAAATCATTCAGTTTTATCTTGCTTGATTACGTATACATTACGTCGCTTCTATTTTTGGCTGAATCCGGTAATTTGAAGCGTCAGCCAATGAAAGTTTGTATCAGCTTTTTAAATTGTTTTGTTGTGTAAAGCCAACGATTGGATACGGAAATCCCGCCAGGCCCCGAGATTAGACGTGAAATGACACCGAGGGAACAGAGCATCATTATATCATAATGGAATGAAGAGAGAATGTGCTCTGTTCTTAAGAGAGTACTTACAGCATCGAATCCCAAAACACTCGCAAATCCGGCTTCATGTTTTGTTCCTGTATAATTTGAAAATAACCTACAATACTTTTGTGTCACCCTGTATTCTACTACCATACAGTCAGTCCGGGTAAAACAGTTGGTCTTACACTGCACCACAGAAATATCCACGAAACTTGTCAGTAAAAACTCTTCGTCTACAACCAACGCATGGGAGAACCGGGTTTCAAAAGTTTGTATGTAACTTGAATTAGTCGTATTTAATCCGGCCTCTGTGATGTGTTCCATAAATCCACATAGTAAAATAACAACAATGTGAATTTTTAATTTGAAAATGAGAAGAACTTTGTTTGGATGGATGAAAATCATTCTTAGAACGATCGAGGTGATTGCAATTTTAATTATACGGAAATCAAGGTCTTCTAAAGGCGATCTTGTTTGTTTATCTCTATCCCTTATGGCAATAATATGGACTAAATGGATCAAATTCGAAAGCTGCTTCCGACGACAAAATCTATGATAAATAAAGAAAGGAGCCGTATAAAATGTAGTACAGAAAATATTGAAGTAAAAGAAGAAACTGTTAAATATCAGTATTTTCTTCTTTTGTCTCATATTTTCCAAGCATTTTTTCAACGGGGGACGTTAAAATCGGGTTTTGTTTTGGAAAGGATTACTTTACAATAGAAGCAGCCGATATGCATACATCGTCGCTTTTCTCCAAAACCTCGTATTTGTAGATTAAAACAAGCCGCAGATACGAGGTTTTAGAAGAAACGCGACGATATTGTGAGATTCTGAGTGCTTACTTGAATTCCGATTGCTCAAATTTATTCAAACAATACTTTTCTAATAAAGCCTAGATGTAACAAAATGGACAATGCTGGGATAACCCTTTATCTAACGGCAAACATTTACGCTGTTTCAATTTGAAAGCTGCTGCAGAAAACCAAATAGATGCGGATAAAGATAGGAGTCTTGTAAAAATAAAGTCTATGAGATGTTGACCAAACAACAAAATTTTAGGGTGATCCACTTCAAAAACTGCCACAAATGACAAAATGGATGTTATCGTAGATGCCGGTATGTTTTGTGTAAAATATGGCATAGAAAATATTGAGACAAAAGGAGAAACTGCTGGTTTTCAGCAGTTTCTTCTTTTCTTTCAATGTTTTCCCAAGCCACCAGGTCATGTTTTGGAAAGGGTTAAAGGATAAAAGGGTTGCTGCTACATCTTTTATTCTTTTGTCTAAATGTTTCCCTGGATTTATCTCGAATGCGTAGGTCAAATCTACGACCTGTTTTGTGAAAGGATAATAAAATAATGAAAGTGAAATAGGGAGACGGAAATGGTCAAATGAGGCAAATATTTTGTCGCTTTACCCGTGTTTTGGAATCGATAGGTTTATTTGCTTGCATTATTGATTAGCCCTTTCCAACAAATGACTCCTTTCGACTCCCCACAATACAATGGCTCAGGAAAAAAAACATTGTGAAAAATGAAGAAATTGCTTATAACAAGCAATAATATTTCTTTACTTTCATAAATGTTTTCTTCTCAGAAAGAAAATATAAAATTTTATTGTCTGAAATTTGTCGTTTGAAACAAATCTGACTTTGGACTAACCTGCGGGTTTATTTGCTTGTATTGATTTACGCTCTCTCGTACAGCAAAACAATGGGCTTCTCCAAAGCCAAATTACCTGCAGACGACAATATAATTATATGTTAACCCATTACCACACAATGACTGTTTTTGGTTCCCTACAAAATAATTGCCATGGAAAACATTGTGGAAAATGAAGAAATTGCTTGTCACAAGCAATTTCTTCACTTTCCACGATGTTTTCCATCCGAAAAGACATAAAAGTTAAATTTTCCATTCACTTGAAATTGTCGTCTGCAGGATCTTTCAATTTGGACCACCCTAAAATTTTGTCGTTTGGTAATGGGTTAAGGAAAGTTTGGACTCGGGTATCAATTTTTATCCGCCCAATGAATTTTTTATTTGTACATATGGTGAGATACGTCGTCGATATATCGACGCATCGGCCGACGTAAAAGCGATTTTTGTATGATTGACGGGTTTTGGTCACATCGGGGAATTTTTCGGCGATTAGGTTGACAGTAACATTTTCTGAACAAAATATGAAAGTCAGGGTAAGTTTCCTTGCTAGTTTTCGTGTCAGAGTTATCTGCCCTTGACTAGTAATGACCATTTTCAAATTACCCTTACGTTTTAAAGTCATATAGCAAGTTATTCTGAATGGATCATTTAAAATGTTATATCAATTTAGAGACATAACATATGCACACAATAATTGAAAGAAAAAATTTAAAAAAAAAGACAATTTCTGGAAAAAGTTTGGAAAAAGTTGAAAAATCACATTGTTTTGAGAAAAAAAATTCAATTCGCCAAAAATCACCCAATGAATATTTTTGTTTTTTGTTTTTTGATATTTTGAAGATAATACCAGGAGCTATTTTTGCACAAAAAAACCAGCAGGCCTTTCCTCGCAAATAAAGAAGATATTTGACTTTATCTTACCCCACCCACCCTGCTTTAGCCTAATTATGACAAAAAATATCTATATTTTCAAAATATCTAACATTTTCTGGCAGATGTTTACATTTAGAACAACAAAATACTTCATTTGACATTCACCACGTGGAATGTTTCGCTCTAACAATTTGATGAAAATTGTAGCATGGACATTTGGGACCGTAGAATAAACACAAAAAATGTAAGTCACACGACCGCTCTCCAAACTTACCTTAACCGGGGGCAAAGATTTAGAACGTTCCAAATTCCAAATATGTTGAAATCAATTTCAAGTGAATGAAATTTTAATTTGTTTGCAGTGGTGTAGGAAGGTTTGTAATATTGGGGGGGGGGGGGGGCAAACGTACTAGTTAATGGAAAAATGGCTGTTTTATGGGGGGCACAGGGGGGGGGGGCAGACCCCTTTTTCAAATTATTGGGGGGGGGCAGGTCCCCCTGGCCCCCCTCTTCCTACGCCCATGGAAACTTTGGTCTTTCTGAGTAGAAAATGTGGGAACTGAAAAAAAATGCTCGTCATAACCAATTTCTACATTTTCCACAATGTTTGCCAAAACCTTTACCTTTACTTGTGTGGGCATCAGAATGCGTCATTATGCCGACATGTGTAAATGAAACTCAATATTTGGATTCATTTATGGTGAAATGGAGAATGTTAAGAAACATAATTTCATTGAGGTCGTCAAAATAATGGATTGATTGGGTAGAATATCTTACCCATCACTTTAAAGTCCCATCCACATAGATTTAAAACAAGAGTGCCATGGTCACAATATACGCCACCCCAGAGACTAAGTGATAAGGGGGCATAACTCAGATAAAAATCATTGAACCATAAAATCCTTCCTTCATGCGCATCTACCAATTGAGGTGATAACATTGACCGAGTTTCAAAAAGATCCAGCAAGAAACTTAGGATGAGTTGCGCTCACAAGAAGAGTGGACGTACCCGTACGTACGGACGGACGTACGTACGTCCAGATGGACGGACGGACAGACGGAGAAGATGACACCAAAGTACGATCGCCTCCGGCGGCGTATCAAAAGGCATGGAAAAGATTGAGACAAAATAACAAAATGCTGATTCTTGGCATTTTCCAGAAACTGTGATTGTAATTAAGTTGTTTTGTATTCTACTCTGTAAAATGCCATTTCTTGTAGAACTGATGTTCTTGAACAGAGGCATCCATTCAAAAGGTTAAACATCGGTAGAACTGCGCTCATAAGAGTTTTCATAGTTCATATTTTAACACTGGACACAGGATTATGCAGAATGTCTAGGCGGTTTTATTTGTTTTTGATTTTTTAAGAAAAATCCCCCCACCCCCACCACCCACCCCAACCCACCCATAAAATATAGTAAGAAGATGCGTATAAAGGCGCAGTAAGAATTATGGTAAATAAAGCTTGTCGTCGCTTGTTTTAAGCTGCAGATACGTGGTTTTTGCAGAAAAGCAGCGATGTACTTTTAGATGTTGCAACCGTACCGCCCATTTCACATGGGAGAGTAAACAGCTTAAAGTACATATACTTCCCTGTGTTTGTTGTCAACCTTTAGATTTTCAAATAGGCCGACGAAGATGTTAATATATGGCCATTTATTGTTATACATGTATTTGTGAACTACATTTAGTTTTTTTCCAAACAGAGGGTGATTTTCGTGATTTTGTTGCATAAGAGTTTGAAACACCCTTGATGAGAAAGAGAAAGGACCCTTTATTTCTATATATCCGATGCATTTTATGTTTGAAGTGCTCCTGTTCGGAAAAGGGAGGGTTAAAACTGTGATTGTCAGGCAAATGTGAGATCACGTGATTATCATAAGATCAGATTAGGTTTATTTTTATAAACTCTGGATAGAATTTCATCAAAGCAATATTGGAATGAATGAAACCTTCACGTGACCTAGCGATATCTCGCTAAATTTACAGTAAATAAGTAAGTTCGCCAACCGTTTTCTCGGAATTCAAACCTTTTGAGACCATAAGAACAAATGTGCGAAGGGCAGGTGAAAAGGGACCATACAAGAGGACATGATTATTATCCTTATACTTAATCAATGAGAATTCTTAATAAACCATCTTTAACAAACCCATTCCCACACAGTGACGCGTTTTAACGCCCTACAAGATAAATGCTTTGGAAAACAATGTGGATAATGAACAAATACACCGATAAACAGTTTTAAACCGGAAACCTGAATTGACGCATGCGCAGAAAAATCGCGAGTAAAAAATCTACTTGCCAATATGTGACAAGCAATTTCTTCATTTCCCACAACGTTTTCTACTCTATTACGGACCAGTCGGAAAAAAAAACATTTGAAGTTTAGGTTTCAATAAATTGGAACTGAAGATTATTTAGAATAGTATCCCCTCAAATGCACTGTTGCGAAAAAAAGGCATGACGAGACGTTCTGGTGGAGACAGAGGGTACTATACTTAGAGATAGATATCTATTCCACAATGCTTGTTGAAATATATTATAATAATAATAACTAAACTTACATTAAATATTAAAAATATGAGAAACTGGACTTTATCAGAATATGACTAAGCCAGTCTCTTTAAGTTCTCTTTGAACGATCATGCTATTTTAGTCCGAATTTAAGACATCCGATGGATTTTGGGCAACGCCCTCTCTGGGAGGCAGGAGGCCCCCGGAAATCCTGAATTGTAGTGATTTAAATGTATGTCGAACCGTATTTGGTACAAAAACGAATATGGTACATTTGTACCATATTCGACCGAATATGGTACATTTGTACCATATTCGGACCGAATATGGTACAATTTTCGAATAAGTTTTTTCTACGCTCGCCAAAACGTATTTGGTACATACCAAAAAACTCATAAAATGAAAATGGCCTAGGTATATGGTATATAAATTATGTATTTCTTAATAAATGAAATAGTCTGCCGATGTGTAAACTTTTTTTCAAACTCAAATACATTGCAATTAAAATTAATATTGCAATTAATATTGGAAGTGACAAAAGTATCATCATCATCATCATCATCATCATCATCATCATCATCATCATCATCATCATCATCATCATCATCATCATCATCATCATCATCATCATCATCATCATCATCATCATCATCATCATCATCATCATCAACAACAACAACAACAACAACAACATCATCATCATCATCATCATCATCATCATCATCATCATCATCATCGTCGTCGTCGTCGTCGTCGTCTTCAGCAGTAACAGAAACAGCTAACCTAACCACACTTTACATGGATTTTGAATTGAAAAAAATACGCTGTAGAATGTCTGCTATTTAGCACTGTCGTACCGTATTTGGTACAAAAACGAATATGGTACATTTGTACCATATTCGGACCGAATACGGTACAATTTTCGACCGAAATTGGTACAAACATTGTACCATATTCGGTTAGGCATTTTACCCCAAAACTGCAGATACGTATATGGTACATTTAGACAGTTGTACCATATTCGGCCGAATATGGTACAAATTTGTAGCCTACCATATTCGTTTTTGTACCAAATACGGTCCGACAAACGTACTCTTGGTGTATTTCCAGGTTTTGAGCCTTGCTAAGCGTTAAGGTAAACGCGTTTTAACACATATTTTATCTTTACTTTCTTTTTTGAAAATGCATACGCTAAAGTGATGTTAGCGCGTGAATGGAATCTAGACCCAAAATGCGTGTGACACACGCGCAATGCGTGTGACAGGTATGTGAAGTATACTTTTCGCTTTTCTAATAAAGTAATAAAATCCCTTTCCCAAACATCACGATTTTATGGTGCCCCTATTTGAAAGGTATTGCAGACGACAAAATAGACTGCTTGTACAGCAAACAGTGAGGAAAAAAGAATTTTGCTGGTTATCTGCATATATTTATATTGTATCTGTGTTTTCTAACGCCTCGTTTTCTGGAGACGCCAAAACGAGTACTGTTCGGGGGATGGGTTGTCACTTAACTCTTTCCCAAACATCAACATTTTGAGGTGATCGTACTAGAAAGCTGCTGCAAAGGACACAATTGATGTAAAAAGGAGGATATGTGTACAATATAGCATATAAATTATTGAGACAAAAGAAAAAAATGCTGATTATCAGCATTTTCTTCTTTTGCCTCCATGTTGTTTTTTTTTCAAATCTATTTCTGATATGGACGTCAAAAGCAGGTCTTATTTGGGAAAGGGTTAAGATGGTAAAACATCACTAAATAGGGGAAAGTGTCAGTCCTCACAATGTCCACTCGTATATCATGTGGGTGTATGTTATTGGTGTTTTTTTTTATTTCATAGACAATATGAAATCACTGTTATAATCGTATTTCAACAAAATTCATAGTTAAGGCGCAAAGAAAACTTCACATGAACGTTCTATTTCCTGATTGAATAGACAGGTTTTGTAATCATGGTTTAACACAATTTAATCTTGTTGTCAAACATGGTTGCCATGTTCTTTTGGCGATAAAACCTAGTAACTTATGATTTGTTCAAGCTGTAGCAAGGGCGGATCCAGGATTTTTTTCCAGGGGGGGTCAATATTACGGGGCTTTGATATCCCATGGACGATGTGTAACTTACATGTGCATCAAACCAGAGTCCTCCGGATGTAAACCTCAAAAATCGCAAGCTAACGTTTCGTTCAACTGAAACAAAATTGGAAAGTGACACACGGAATTTATCTATGCTTTGGTGAAACAAAGTCCGTACATATCGAATAGGCCTACTTTTATGTAAAATATAAAATCATTTTAAGAAGATACAATCTAAGAACACATCGTTGCTTTTCAACGAAAACCTCGTTACTGCAGCTTGTTCAAAGCTGGAGTTACGAGATTTTCGTTGAAAAGCGACGACACTCAGACAGTCGTTAATGCACATGGGATGCTTTTGTGATATAATATGTATACGATCAAGTTGAAAATAATTTACGGGCGCGAACACTCAAGAGAATAAACATGACAACACCTTCCCCCACTGCCAATCACCGATTGAAAAAAAAAGTTTGCCATCCACCAAACCTAATCGTCAATTTACCCTTCCCGAACAACAAAATTTCAGTCCAGGCAAAATTGAAAGCTGTTCTAAACAACAATAGCCTATGTATGTAAATTAATATAGGATTTGTGTATGCATACAGTGGCATAGATAAGGAAAACTCAAAGTACTGAAAGTACTGGTAGGAAGCAAATTTGTTAATATTTAATGTAGGCCTGTCCAGAAGTAGAGTACTTTGATTAGGTACTTTGATTATCCATTTGAATACCTTGAATACTTTGATTCGTAGAGTACTTTGATTAGGTACTTTGATTATCAATTTGAATACCTTGCATACTTTGATTTCATGCATCTATCTATAGCTTTGAATATATTTTCATAGTTCGGTAAATTGACTGACCCATTTACAAGGAAGGCCATTGGACTGATCTTTTAACCATAATAAAGCAAATTACAACGTCGGTCTTTTCTTCTCTTAGAGACATGATTAATTGAATGTTTCATTTTCAGTCACACAATTCAATATCTAGGCCTACATGTATAACTTCAGACTTACATATTGAATATTCGAATGACTGTTAGGCCTACCTCGTTAATCTTTGCTTTTGATAGAACTATTTATAGTGAAGAGGACAGGAAGGTGTTGTGTGGTATGCTGAGAATGTCAAAGTACAGAGAAAGGCGGCTGCATAGAGAAGCAAATTTTGCAAAATTTGCTTCCCAAAAACTTTCTTAAAACATGTTTTAACGGTGGAGATTGTGCATCATGTGATGGATAACAAATACGGACAAAATAACCTCGATTCTGGTAAGATTTTTTGCAATAACTTCCTTATTTGTGCGTCAATTTTCAAAAGGTTTGTTGCATGTACCCCGCCTTACCGAGGTCCTTTCATCGGATGTATGACATATTAGATAACTCGTGGTACTTTTTCCAAAATATTGTCCCAACCGACCAGAAAGCGAAATGGTAACGACTACGGCCAGGCCAAAAATTAACCACGCTCCAGGTAAGAATTTGTGCAATAACTTTCTTATTTCTGCGTCAATTTTCACGAAGTTTGTTGCATGTACTCCGCCTTACTGAGTTCTTTTCTCAGATGTATTACTTATCTAGAAACTCCTTGTACTTTTCTCAAAAATTGATCCCAACCGACTAGAAAAATGACCTGTTTTTTTGTCGTTTTTCTGGTCGGTTGGGATCAATTTTTGGACAAAGTACAAAGATTCTACAAACAAGTCATATATCTGAGGAAAGAGCTAAGTAATTTGGGGTACATGCAACAAACCGTTTGAAAATTGACGCAGAAATAAGAAAATTATTGCACTGTGTCTTACGTGAAGCGAGGCAAATTTGTCCGTATTCGTTATCCATCCTATCATGCACAATCTCCACCGTGTGTTTGTAAAAGACATTAAAACCATGCGTTTATAGCAAATGCTCGTTTACCGAAATGCACCAAAATTGGTCTCTTGGTTTTTAAATTTAGTGTTCAACATACTTTTTGAACTAATGAAATAGCAGTGTGTTTTAAATTTTAGCCGCTATATTTCGCATAAACAAACTGTCGGTTAGTTTATGTGACGTCTATACATAGCCTCGCACCTGTACATGTAGACCTATAGTAGATTCTATGCGATATAAACTTTCAATGCGCTGCGCGCATTTGAATGTTTATTTCGCATAGAATCTACTATATAGCCTCTATCTAATACGTAATTTGATAAGTCTTGACAAATCTGAAGAATTGTTTCTTTAATTAGAGGGGACGCGAACGAAATGGAATTTAAATGTGTGTGCTTATTTTTACTCACTGGAATTGTTTTATTTCATTTCGACCTTTTCCGCCAAACAAGAGCTGCCTGTGACGGGCTTAAAGAATATTGGATTAGAATTCGTTGTTCAAAATGAGAGAAAAATATTTTAAAAAGGCATTTCCCTTTGCGGATTTCTTTGCACGATGTACATTTTTTGTTTGCAGCACGATTCACTTTTTTGCCGTCTGCAACATCTTCTATTGTGCTAATCTAAAACTGTGTTTTAGGGAAAGGCGAACGTCCATGAGCGTGTTCTAGTATCGTTGCACTTACTTTATTTCACATCGAAGTCTTTAGATTTCTCGACTATCCGTTAAGGATTTCTTTGAGTAAAGGTTATAATTTGTTGTACCCTGATGTTAGCGCAAAACTGAATTTGTAAGTGCATAAAACTGAGCCAATTTATGATTACGGCGTCTAAAATTATCATGGTTTCGGATCAGCCTCTGAATACGTACAGTCTGATCAAGATCTATGTTGTTCTACAACGATTAGTACTGGGCTAAGGGATGTGGCTGAGATGTGGACTCTAATGACAGAGAAGCATGGATGATGGCGATTCGTTATGCCCGTGTAGACGTCGGCTGACACCCTCGATTCCGACCGACCGACCGACCGACCGTTTCACAATAGTTTTTGTATAGGCCTACTTGTAACAACTTCCTTGTAGCGCAGAAGTGAACCATGATCAGACTGCACTCGGTTGCAGACTGATCTGGATCTAGAATTAAGCCAAGTAACACCCTATATTTTATAACCCCCTATACTTTATCATCACCATTTTAAACCTACCCGAAAACGATTATTTTACGGAAGACAGAATATAAGTTCATGCAAATGTTATACATGCATGTGTAAATTATAGGTCAGAAAATATTGAGGCAAACAAAGAAAATACTGACCACCAACATTTTTATTTATTTTGTTTAAATGTTTTCCAAAGACTTTTCTATTGTGGACGTTGAATCAGCACCAGGCCCCGGTTTCTCGAAAAAACTTAAGTAAGTTCTCGGGCTCAAATCTGAGCACCGTGCTCAAATTGCACGTAATCCACGTGAACTTCAATCGAATACCCTTCAACGTTGGAGAGTATTCCTTTGAAGTTGAGCATGTTCTCATGAGCATATACTTAAGTTTGTTTGGGTTTTTTCCGAGAAACCGGGACCAGGTCTTGTTTGAGAAAGGGTTAACCAACATAATTCAATTTATAGAATTTAAATCAAAGCGCTTTGAAATCTCATAGCAACTCTGTTGTTTGTCCTTGAGGTAACATAATTAGCTTGTTTTTTTTTTTTTTTTTTTGTTTTGTTTTTTTTTTTTTTTTTTTTTTTTTTTTTTTGTTTTTTTCGAGAGAGAGAGAAGACAAAAATAACGAGACTCGTCCAAATTCTACGTGGTTGCAGAAAACAAAATGAATATGTTTTTTATTGTTTTTTTTTTTTTTTTTTTTTTTTGTTTTGTTTTTTTTTTTTTGTTTGTTTGTTTTTGTTTTTGTTTTTTTTTTTTTTTTGCGTTTGTGGCAATTTTTGAATTTGACCACCCTAAAAGTTTGCCGTTTGGGAAAGGGTTAAGAGATCCTTCATATTCCGCAAATCTTGTGTTTTTTCGCTTCCTTCGCTTAAAATCTTTTTTTATATTTCGTCAAATCGGCTGTATACTTACAGAATAACTGAAAATAATTGTGTTTGTAGATTAAGATGGTAGTTGTTTCGAAGGTCGTAATTCCATGGCCTTTTTTTAATTTATATATTTATTTTCTCGTTAAAGCATGCCCTGTTAATGGTGGGTGAAAAAGTCAATTTCCATTTTGAATCACGTTGTCACAGAAACGTTCAGTAGGCCTATAGCATTTCTGTTAATAAGAAATGTGATCCGTGACAGGTAAATAAAAAGCTTATTGAAACGAGGAAAGGAAATATTCTTGTCTGCTTTCGAGGATTGTACAAGCTGGGCAATGGCTGTTATTTTCGGTCTCGTACCTTTTTGATATGTAGGCCTAAAACAGTATTTCGAAAGTGAATTGCCCAGCGCTAACTGGACCTCAGTTTTCGTTTACCTCGTTACTGACATTTTTCCATTTGTGGAATCCCCTTAACAAATGGTGCGGCACTAGGATATATAATGTTGTATTGAAGACCTGGCGCAACTCTTTCCATCGTCAGCGTGAAGTCAACATCTTTTCCTCCTAAAAGGTATACACTTATTTATATGTACATATTTAATTACTTTATTTTGTTTATCTTATTATGAAATATAATTATATTCATTGTACGTTCAATCAGTTGTGTGTTTGCCTGATTTTTACTTTCTATATTTCGTAGGTGGACAAAAAAACTCGCAAATCTCGATTTCTCAAACCGTAGGGTTTGCCAGGTTTTGGTCTCGTACATACGACATACATGTGTCTCCTATGTTTCTAAAAAATGTAAACATAATTAGCCTACGACGCGTATATGATTATATTCTTTGTTGAAATGCACACATTTTCATAAGGTGAAGTTTACAATCATTTTCTTGCAAAATGTTTAACATTTAAAAATACGATCGTGGCATGGCATTATTTTAGCCAATTCATTGTTAAACAACTTTTGTAAAACTTGAAAATATTTTTTTTAAATATAATAATGAAATAAATAAATAAATAAATAAAAAAGTAATTTAGTACCTTTAACCCATTAACAAACGACAAATTTTAGGGTGGTCTAAATTGAAAGATCCTGCAGACGACAATTTCAAGTGAATGGAATTTTTAATATTTAGGTCTTTTTGGTTGGAAAACATTGTGGGAAATGAAGAAATTGCTTGTCACAAGCAATTTCTTCATTTTCCACGATGATTTCCATGGCCATTATTTTGTGGGGAGTCAAAAAGAGTACATTGGGTTAATGCTCGTTTTCGTGTCAGTGTTATCTGCTCCTGACATTTGTCCATCATTAAGATAGTTCCTAAGATTTTAACCCTTTCCCAAACAGCAAAATTTTAGGGTGATCCACTTCAGAAACTGTCACAAATGACAAAAATTAATGGAAGTTGTTAAAGATAAAATTTGTGTATGGCATAGAAAATATTGAGACAAAAGGAGAAACTGCTGGTTATCAGCAGTTTCTTCTTTTGTTTCAATGTTTTCCCAAGCCTATTCTCTTAGGGACGTCAAAACCAGGTCTTGTTTGGGAAAGGGTTAAATCTCTACTTATATGAATCTCTTAAATCTCGTAAATATAATTTTATCTCGTAATATCTAAAATTTTCGAAACAAACAATAATTATTATCTGAATAAATTATATCAAAAGTTGAAAAATCGCACATTTGTACGCATAGATCTAGAATATATTGTACCAATTTTTCAGATGTACCTAAATACCCATTTTTCTACATCATGATATTAATTTCAAACATACGATGTAGCCTACTTTATCCGAATGTCTAAGGCGTCATTGTACCATTTATCCTAAAGTTATGTAAGATCTAGATAAGCCTTAAAGGGCGACGGTAACAGATGGTCTAATTGCAAAAAATGAAATGTTTTGAAAAAAATATGCAAAACTTTTGTGTTGACCACCTCGGGGTGGTTAATAATATGCGATTCAGACAGAGAATGAGCCGAAATTACAAGACAGATAGCTGAATTTAGGGAGAATCCAAACCTAAATTCAACCCCGTCTCAGATGGGGTTAGAGTTATTTTGAAATTGTTGCGCATGCGCATACAGCGCGGACCAAGATTCAAACGAGATTCATACTTGAATTTCAAAATGACGTCATCATGTATGTTGTGACGTCATTTAAGAAAGTCGCATGTCCTACTGTTTTGACCTACTTTCGATATCGCTTCATGAATTTGGTATCAAATTGCGAAAAAATGAGTTGTTGCTTCAATAGTGTGTCGTAATCATTTAATCAGGTCATATAAAGCTTAAAAAGTGTACATTTCGTTTGTATTTGACAATTTTTGGGTCCAAATCTGGGAAAAAGTAGCTTTAAGTCGCTGCTTTTCGACAAAAATCTCGCAGCTCATTGAAAAGCGACGAAGTACAACATCCATACTAACATGTAAATTCAAACGTATAGGTGTGACACCGATGTGCAAGTAAATAATTGTAGCAATGATATCATTTCGATATCGAAAATAGCATTTTATGTAAATAATGCAAATAAGCCAGGATCTGGAAAAAGGTCCCTTAAAGCATTGAGCCCAACATATATCCAGATCAGCCTGTGCATACGCACAGTCTGATCAGGATCCACATTGTTCTCTAATAGCTTCTTCGTGACCTGTAATAACTTACAGAGAGCAGCATGGATGCATATTGGACTGCATTTGACAACAGGCTGATATTCAAACTCAATTTTTAGAAATGCTATAGGGACGTTTTTCCAGATCCCGACTCAAATGTATTCGAATAACATTTGAAATGGACCTTTTTCTGTTTGCAAATTAATGAGTGTTATAAAGTCGCTTTTCAACAAAGACCTTGTTTTAAACTTCAGTTACGAGATTCTTGTTTGAAAGCAGCGATGAGTCTGTTAACCCTTTCCCAAACAAGACCTTGTTTTAACGTCCCTAGTAGAAAAGGCTTAGGAAAATATTGAGGCAAAAGAAGAAACTGCTGATAATCAGCAGTTTCTCCTTTTGTCTCAATATTTTCTTTGCCATTATTTACACAAATTTTATCTTTATCAACATCCATTAGTCGTCTATAGAAGTTTTTGAATCTGACCACCCTAAAATTTTGTCGTTTGGGAAACGGTTAATACCGGTTTCTCTATTGTAGTAGCCTGCCTAGCGATCTGTGATGTCTCCAACAACGACGACTAGGTCAGCACTCACTATGGCAGTATTTCTGGTCGCCATCTTGATAACAACAACAACAACAACAACAACCGGTGTTGCAGACTCTAGTCACGACCTTGACACCTCGAAAGACACGGTAATTAATGGAAATACAGTAGAATCTAGAATTACCAGTTATTCAAGAAATTTACCTCACATGCCTTCTACTAGTATTAGTACTGACTCATCAATAACAACGAGTACACCTGTACCGACTGTTATTGTAGACGAATCTTGGGATCCACAAGAAGCGATAGAACCACGTGATGTCAGAAGTAGCCCGGGATCTGGTACAGCAGCTTCGACAAGGGCACGACTACAGCGAACACTGAACCAACTGTTAGATATGCAGCTGTATTATCGACACTTGTTGATAAGGAATCTGTTGTCGGAATCCCAGATACAAAACCTCAGTAAGTAACCTTCATTAAACCCTTTCTAATCTACCAAACTTTCTTCATATTACGGCATCTACAAGGGCACGACTACAGCGAACACTGAACCAACTGCTAGATCTATGCAACTCTACTATAGACACTTGTTGAAAAAAAATATGTTGTCGGAATCCCAGATACAAAATCTCAGTAAGTAACTACCAACCTTTCTTCACAATAATTCGAGATATCCGACTTGGTCACGGCGGTGAATCACATGACAAAACAATTTCAGAAAATCATCATAATTCTGGACAGTGTCAGTTGTTCGAAATGTAGCCTAGCTATTTCATCATTTAGAATCTGCTGAAAAATGTCATTGGCGTCTAAGCAAATTTCTATTTGGCCGATATCAACTTTTTTAATGTGAACATTTTTAAAAGACCACTCACGCCGAAACATACTTGAAGATTTTCTGTAATTATTGTGACACGTGTTCCACGTCGTGGAGTAGGTTGCACGGTCAGCAGCAACAGTTTTCTGTATGCTATCATTTGTACTGATGGCCACGCATTAAAAAAGGACGGCTCTCGTCTATTGGTGCATAATGATGCGACAAAGGTAAGCAAATTTATTGGCATAAGTTCTCCCTATTTTTTCTACACCTACCCATAATCGAATTATGACATAGCAGGTCACGTGGGTCATGATCCACATTAAGCATCAGGGGCCCGTTTTACTAACAAACTTACGAACATTTTTAAAACAACAACAACTCTGATTGGCCGAATAATTTCTGTTATTATTTCTCGTTCAAGCAGGTGTGTTGTTACAAGGTTTTTGCAAAAATATATGTTAGTAAAACGCGGCCCAGGCACCCGTGGGTACACAGTCTGATTTTATCGATTCTACGTTTGCCCAATTCGATTCTGGGTAAAAGGACACAAGATTCGCCCTCATGACAGAAACACATAGGTTCCCTTTCTGAATAGACACACAGAATGTCATAAAAGGGTTGGTTGGTCACTTTACCTTACGAAAAATGACCTGGCAGAGCAGCCCATGTTAATCGAATGGAATGCTCTGCCAGGTCAATTCTCGTCCGCTATACATGTATCTCCTCGATATGTTATTGCATTAATGGCAAGTCCGTGATAGGGGCTAGGCGGACTAAGATACACCCCCACCCGTTGGACAAAAATGCAGAATTTTCCTTATTTTACACTGAAAATTTTTGGGGAATCCAATTAAGCCACATGATAGACCATCCAATATATTCAGACACTGGCCCGGACAGGAATTTGAGCCCCCACAATATAAGATTGCTTCCTAAGGACCTGAGTGGCACTATGCATTTGACGAGAAAACACTCAGTGAGTGAGAATTCCAGTTTGGAGAGACACCCATTATCAATTTGATAGAGAAGATTTTGTCCGTTGCTCAGTTCTGTATCAGACGCATGCATCTAAGCATCTAAACATAGAGACATTTCTGTTTGCAAATTAATGATTATTATAAAGTCGCATGTGTCCGCTAGTGAGGAACAAGACAAGGCTGTCTACTCTTGTCATCTTCGCAAGCCAAGGGTTCTACCTCCACTTTGTTCCTTACGTAAGGAACAAAATGGAAATAGAATCCTTGGCTTGCGAAGATGACTCTTGTAGGTGGTGAACGAACCAAATTAGAAGAGTCTAAAATTGATCGTTTCGGAAAGGGTTAAGGCGATTGTGCCCTGCATTCGAAGGAATGTGATTTTAAGCCGGGAGACATGGTAGCGAAAGAAATCTAATTCTTCAATTGAATATTTAATATAAATAGGAAACGGAATTCTGTTATTAATGATGCTATACTTAATGGAAAAATATTGGGTTTCACTTTAGTTTTCGTAATATATAGGAATAATATTTATTCTAAATTGAATAGGCCCTATCATTTATAAATAGAAAATGTACTTTTTCATTCCTTTGATACTAAATACTATACTAAAATAATAAAAATATGGGTCTTCGCTTTGATTTTTCGAATAGAAGTCGGTCGGGATCTGAAAAAAGGCACCTATATGTAGACCGCTATTTTTATTGGTAGACCCATATTTTTTTTCGACAGTCAATCACAGAGCCTGTACTATACGGTCGTTGATATTCCCGGAGTGTTGAGGATGTAACGAGCCATTTGATTGGCTAATGAGATTTCGAGCAGAAGGGTCAAAAATAATTATCGGTCTACCAGTAATTTATCGCTAGACCGTTAATTGAAATTGCGGTCTACCCTTATTTTATGGGTAGACCGATATTTTTATCGGTAGACCGCTAAAAATATTAGGGTAGACCGCTATTTTTAACGGTCTACCCCTATTCTAATTATAGGTCTAGCGCTATATTGACTTTAGACCCTATTCGCGCGCCATACTGTGACATATAAACTGAGGTCATAAACTTGTAAATGGTGATTAAATGTTAAAATGGATATTTTATGAGATTTGGGGTAATTGCTTTCTTTTTTAAAAGATGCTTTATCTTTTCTTTTTTTTCTCTCTTTTTTAACTTCTCTTTAAACTTCATTGCGCAATGACATTTTGCAACATAATATCTGTGTTTTTTTTGTTTTTTTTTCTGTAATTTTTTTTCTTTGACACGTTAAGCGCACTAATGATGATATGGCCTAATTTCCTATGCGGGGATTTTGTCCGTTTAAAGGCTAATAAGGTAAAACTGCATGATGCACTTCCAGTAAAGTCGTTATATTTCGACTTATTCCGTGACGACCGTAACTCCGAGCATTTTTAAAGTACCGTTAGATGCAATATTGCCTGTTTCCGTAGCAACGGAAATAATTGAGCGGGCTCAGATTTCCGGAGAGTATCCTAAACAATTTTTGTAAAAATGTTTGTAAAGGATGGGTTGCAACAAGGGTTCAAAAATAGATTTTCTTCAAATTTTGTAAATTGATAGGGTTTAATAATATCTTTAATTTGTATGTGTAAAAAATCTGATGAGAGCTTATTTTTGGAGATAATGGCTAACAAAGTGGGTGGGGTAAATTGACATGAGATTGGGTCAAATAAAGTTGGTTCTATGCAATGGATTTTATCTAAAGTTTATACATGTTTAGTTACATCATATAGGATCATGTTCACAAAATATCATGTCAATTCATAGGAAAATAAAGATTGTAGAGCTAGTTTCGTAAAGTTAATACATTAAAAATAAGCTAAATCTGAGATTGACAGAAGGGAAGGACGAATACAGAAAATCAACAAAGCGATATGTATACATGATAATGATTCCAAAAATCTTTTGTCCCTAGTACGTTGAAAGTACCTGTAAAATTTCATTTCAATCTGATATATACAGAAAAAGTTATTTAACTTCAAAGTAAAAAATTGCTTCTCATGTCAATTTACCCCACCCTTTTTTGTTAGCCATTTTCTCCAAAAGTAAGGCATTATCAGATTTTTTACACATACAAATTAAAGATATTATGTAACCCTATCAATTCACAAAATTTAAAGAAAATCTATTCTTTGAGCAATTTTGAGCCCTTGATGTAACCAATCCTTTATGAAGAGTAGGCAAAAAAAGTAAAAAATTCTAGCGCAATGGCAATTACTTCCATTGAAATCGTCTATTCGTACCATACAGATGTCGTTCCATAACTGGTCACATAGCATATTACACAGGTCTTACCTTAAAACAGTTGAGGGAACATCAATGCTGAGTGGGCATTTTATCCTACGATCGTACACTTACCACTGAAATCGTGAACCTGTCACTGATACGCAGTATACGTAAAAAAATAAAGAAAGAAAACGAAAAAAATAAATATTGTCCGTATCCCAGCTTATCCCCCCAACCCATTTTTCAACTGGTTCATGTCCATTGTCAAAAAATGGCAGTAGCAACCAGATCAATATGCCAAATTTGTACCGCAATGTTACAGTTACTAATACTGATTTCTTGTATGCATTATTTTGTTGACAAAATACATGAAGGTTAAATATTGAAGACTGGTTCTAGCTGATTTTAAAAAGATCTACTACTTCCAGCTTACTCCTGATCCTTTTCTTTCTTTCGTCCTTCCCGAAATCGAAAAGGTCACGCACCAAAAGAATTCTTTTCAATTTTCTGAAATTGTTCTGAAACACTTATAAATTGCACATGTAGTTACATTTTTTTCATGATAATATTCGAAGCAGTTAAGGTAGAAGACCCATGATTAGCACCAAAGAGCCAGCGGCGAAATTTGAAAAATGCCAGTAATTCCTAAACTGTGTTACATTTCCATTCGAAATATAAACATAAGCATTTTGTACGGTTTAGAATTTTGAATTCATGCATAGTCTATATCTGAAAATATCTGACAAAAATGTTCAAAATAACCTCCCTTGCATATGAATTAAGAAAAATGATATTTGCAAGTTATTTTATTCTTGAAGCATATAATCTTGAAATCCGGCACGAGGAATCAACTTATGTGAAGTGTATTTACAAGTGTGTGTAATTTGATGCATTTCGTATGGCTAGAAAGTGGTGTTTTTCATTATAGGTCTACCTTAATATTAGTTGATTTCATTAAAATTCCAGCGTTCTGATTGGTTGAAAAATATTTTTCATAGCACCATGAAAAAAAATATTGCCGGAACTACTTTTCCTGTCAAACATTGTATTACGCCGCTTTATTAACTTGTCTTTTTTTGTTGAAAATGAATTGTGAAGAGTTGTGATTTAATTATTTTTTAAATAGCAGAGTTTTAAATCATAAGAAATTTATACAATTTTTTTCATGCATGTATGAAAAATAAAATCTAATCACACTCTATTAATCCATTCATACAGTGTGATTAGATTTAATTTTACATGCATGCAAAAAATAGAATTGTATTCATTCTTCAAATAAAGAGCTACATACATTGACAACTCATGGCTATGCCTTTGACTCTTCCCAAAACAAAAGTATTTTGAATTGTATTCAGAATTGGAAGGAGTTACAGATGGCAAATATTGCTGCTTTTACGGGAGAAGAGAAAATATATGTGACCCATCACGCTAAAAGGGACCTTATCCGAGCTCCAAAAATCCTAATTTTGACAAACTTGTGAGACCAAGCACAGGTCAACCAGTTAGGCCTACTGTATGCGAAAAATGAACATATAGTAAGATAGGGGAAATACTCCAGATTAAGAAAATTACATACAAGTGAAAAGTGTCGGCCCTAGTCTGGCTGCGCGGACTGCGCAGACTGACTAGGGTCGATATTTTTCACACTTCCGATAAGGTCCCTTTTAGCGTGACGGGTCACAATTATAGAAAATGAGCAGATACTGGTCATAGGCATTTTCTTGGGCTTTCAAAAGTATTTTACTATACTAATGTCAAAACCAGTTCTTGTTTCAAAAAGAGTGATTGAGGTAGAACACCAATAATGTGGCCATTTTGAGATTCATAAAACATCGGATTTTTTCAAGCGGCTTCGTCACGTATCCGACCCTATTCGGGCGAGGTCGTAAACTTTCGGCGGTGGAAAGTTCCACCGCCAAATGTTTTCGACGTCGCCCGAATAATTTCGACGTCGCGCGATGGACTACGTTAAACACGAAACCCATGTTAATGAATGATATTTATCAACTTGGTGTTTTTATTATTATTTCAGCCAGAATGCAGGAGATGATTGACAATCTCAGATCCATGCTGGCTTCAACAGAGAGTAACCAGTGAAACTGAACGTTGTGCGGAATATTTCAACACAGAGCCTTTATTTTAATGTGGAATAGAATAATATGAAATACTAAATAGAACATGACCATTTGAACACTGAACCGACAGGATACTGACTGGATACCATACAAATGAACCATTATTCTCCTCTTTTGTCTCAATATCTTCTGTGCTATTTTATGACAAAAACACTCCCTTTATGTCACTAACCTGGGCCTGTTTCATCAAAATATTTACGACGCATTTTTGACTTACTGAGATCTCAAATATCGGTTAAAACAACAACCGCATAAATCAGGTCTTCATAGATTGGCGATAGGCGTTTCTTGCCCGAAACTTGTCGTCAGTTATCGGTAAGTCAAAAATACGTCTTAAATATTTTGATGAAACCGGCCCCGGTTCTTGGACACTGGACGGGGGTCATACCTTTTCTTTTAGCCCTGTAAGTCGTATAATTACTCAGATAAATTAAAAGAAATAAAATAATCGTTCATTCATTTTATATTATTAGTTAATGTCAGAGAACTCATAATGGTGGGTTATCTTTCGTTATCTTTTGGTCATCAATACAAGTTTAAAGTGACATTTCACGATTATTTTTACATATTTTACTTTTATTCTATCTGAAAGAGCATGTTTTCTTATGAAAATTCTGAAAATTTCAAGCCAAAATATTGAACCGTGTACGAGAAATATATATTTTTGTGCCAAAATTAAACAAATTGTTGTGGACAACAGTTCAGATTTATATAGAATTTATCATTTCTGCCTCAGCTTTAAAGGCGTATTTTCGCTTATAAATAACAACTTCAAAAAACTGATAGCATTTCTACGCATTAGAATAATCAATCTTTGCATTAAGACATACTTTTAAAAAATCAGATAAATGTGAAATGTCACTTTAAATATGCCGTGTCATTCTTGGTGATTATTCAATACGATATGAATGTATACCCATTTCCCTACCCTCTTAAGGACAGATCCTCCAGTTGTTTCTGCGCAACTTACTGCGCATATCCTAAATAACGAAATAAAGCTGTTTCAGTAATTGGCCTTTTCAGCAAATGTATTTTTTTACATTTAGTTAATTCTTTGTTGATAAATGACAAGACCCTTTTCGGTTATTTCAATTTTCTCTGTTTGGTCAATTTAAGTGTAATAGTACTCGGATGGTACATTTTCGCTTTCTGTTACGCGTTCAACTTGTGGCGTTAGTGATATGAAACGGAGCAACAAAAGCAAAGTGGTGTCTTTATGAGCTAGTCCGCTTCAGATGAACACAAAAGATGACACTTTTTATTATCTAAAGCTGGTAATAAGGAAGAAAATGGATAAAAAGTAGTAAAACAATTTCGGACAGAGCTGCAAAAAGTAAACCAAATTTTACTTATAACTAAGAAAAACGCTTGGTTTGATATATTTTTCTTTATTTGTTTTTATAGGTATGACCAAGCACTATGTCTATATCAAAAAAGAAAAAATTCTTACCGCTGGAATATTTTTTATTATCAGAAACGTTGCGAGAAAAGAGCAATTTCAGCTACTTTTGAAAGAATGTTTTACTGAAAATTTCAAAATTATCACTAAATTTTCCCAAATTGATACTCATTTAGACAGAATAAAACATATTGAACACAATAAAGACCTATTCATGCAATCCTAGTTATTTCGAACACCTTTTTTTGCGGGTGTTTCAGTGACACCTCATTTTTGCAATTTTAGACAAGAGTAGCCTCCCTTGAAATCCAATAACTTTTTAATTCGCTTGGTGACCTATAGTTTTTAAGTCATTGTTTTACTTCTCATATATTTAAATATCAGTACAGAAAAAATGAAAAAAATCTTACCGTGGGAAATAAATGGAGGATCTGTCCTTAACCCTTTCCCAAACAAGGCCTGGTTTTGACATCCCTAGTAGAAAAGGCTTGGGAAAACATTGAAACAAAAGAAGAAACTGCTGATAACCAGCAGTTTCTCCTTTTGCCTCTATATTTTCTGAGCTATTTTGAACACAAATTCAAGCTTGAATAACATCCATTTTTTCCTCGCATCAGCTTTTAGATAGGACCACCATAAAATTTTGTCGTTTGGGAAAGGGTTAAAACAGAGTACAAGTCATCACTGGTGGTGAACTCTGCCAAAGTGTGGGACGTTTTTTCGCGATCATAGTATTACGTCGGCGTTGTTATAAAATATCGTAACTACGGCTTCGATAAAGCCGTAGTTACGAGATTTTATAACAACACAGACGGTTTGTCAATACACATCGGTAAAGAACAAATTCATTGTTATTAGAAAAATTATCCAATCAGATCTTTAATCTCACATTTAAACGTAAAATATAATATATGTACCTTATTGTAGCGAAAAACGTCCCTCGCTTTGGTCGAGTTCACCACCAGTGGTCATTATCCTCTTCGTTTATTCTACGATGGAATTATAGTAGCTGAAAATTGGAACATTTGAAAAGTCAGTGTAACTTCACCGCCAACCGAAATGATACAGGTTATTCGGAGTTTTAATACTGGGTCCAGTTTCATTAAAACATTTAAGACGCATACATGTGTGTCTTACCGATGACTTACGACAAGGTTTATGACAAGAAACGCGTATCACCAATCTATCAAAACATGTGTTATGCGGCTGTTGTTTTAACCAATATTTAAGACATACGTAAGTGTCTTAACCCGTTACAACACAAAGACTCTTTTTGACTCCCTACAAGATAATGGCTTTAGAAACATTGTGGGAAATGAAGAGATTGCTTGTGGCAAGCAATTCCTCCATTTCCACAATGTTTTCTACCCAAAACGACCAGAAAATTTCAAATTTCATGCACTTGATATTGTCGTCTGCAACATCTTTGAATTTGGATCAGTCCAAATTTTTGCCGTTTGGGAAAGTATTAAATGTTTTGATGGAACAACCCTTGATGATCTCCCCAAGTTTCGTTTTCGCGAACAACGCCGATGATATGGTTGGGGCGAATAGAACGAAGTGTTTTATGACGTACTAAATGGGTCAAAAGTCTAGAAAGAGCGTGCACGCATAAAATATACGCGTCGACGCATAAATTTTATGCGTCGACGCGTATATTTACGCGTCGACGCATAAAATTTATGCGAGCAGTTGAAAATATATGCGTCGACGCGTAAATTTTACGCGAGCAGTAGTAAAAAATGTGAAACCGAGGCTGGCCAATGGGAGAGGCGGTTACAAACCTTTCCTTTTATATCATAAAATTGATGGATGAAACGAAGGATCTGATTGGTAAATAGATAAAATACGCGTCGACGCGTATATTTACGCGAGCAGTTGAAAATTTACGCGTCGACGCATAAATTTTCAACTGCTCGCGTAAATTTTATGCGTCGACGCGTAAATATACGCGTCGACGCATAAAATTTACGCGTCGACGCGTATATTTTATGCGTGCACGCTCTAAATAGTCTTTTGACCCATTTGGTACGCCATAGTGTTTAGCATCTAGTGATTGGGCAATGCGTTATGCAAGGTTCCCACTGCCGATCAAATCAACTCGATCAAACCCGATCAAGCGATCGAGGTCGGTCGGCATGGATGATCGGGATTAGTTGAGATGATCGAGTTTGGTCTGCATCGATCGGTAATCCTACAAACGCGTAAAAAATCGTGTCGCGAACGAGTAGAAAACACATCAGGAAGTACTCGAGTATCATTCGATCGTATAGAAGATCGAGCTGGTCGACAATCAATCGTGTAGATATTGTGTGTGATCGAGTCGATAACTTTTACCGGGCATTGATTGGATGAACAGATTGAGCAGAAATCGAGTTGATTGGGAATGCGTTCGGAAATTACTCGTACAAGTCGAGGTGATCGAGTGCTCCCAACCGCTCTATGACAGCGGATCAACTCGATCTACTCGATCGCTTAAATTCCCTCGATCAAACTCGACCGTATGACTTCTTCTCAGTCTCTAGTCGATCAAACCCGACTTCTTAATCGGATGAACAGATGAACCAGCGGTCGAGTTGTTGATCGGGCTGTGGTCGGAAATGTCTCGAGTACAAGTCCAGGTAATCGAGTGTACGTTCGGTGCTGGTCCGAATAAAGACATCAGCCTGATAATACTCGATCTCCAGACCCGATTAATTCTCGATAAGGTCGATCTTCTACCAGTTCAATACACAATCGCTCGTCGACCATTTTTGTACGCGATCGCACTCGATTATTTTTGCATTTCAAAAAACTCGAGTAGGAAGCCCCAGCGATGCAGAACAATTTCGACCATCTTGACCGCTCCCGATCACCCTTGCAGACTGAGCTCGATATGAATTCGATCCCTTGACCGAGTTGATCTGATTGGCAATGGGAACACATATAACTGTGTACAAACATCATGAGATCCTGCGCAGATCATATTAACCGAAATATTGAAAATTATCGGAAATGGTGTTTCATATGATTCCTTGCTCTGAGACATAGCACGTACGATTGAAATAATGGTATTTAATGCCTTAAAGTGACATTTCATATTTACTTTTTCTAATTTTTATTTTATTTTTATCTGAAAGAGCAAATTTTCATATGAAAATCCTGAAAATTTCAAGGCAAAATATTAAATCGTTTACGAGAAATATATATTTTTGTGTTGAAATTTAACAAATTGTTGTGGACAACAGTTCAGATTTATATAGAATTTGTCATTTCTGTCTCAACTTTAAAGGCGTGTTTTTCACTTATAAATTACAACTTTAAAAACTGATAACATTTCTATGCATTCGAATAACTAATCTTTGCATCAAGACATACTTCGAAAAAATGAAATTGGAATTAAATGTCCCTTTAAAGAATGCATTAATCGTTATATTCAAAATCAAACGAAGGGTAAGCCAATAGCTACATGTAAAAGTACATGTACGTCGCATTCAAATTATAAATTATGTTTAAACCGACAATATCATGAACACGGTGGGGATTGTGCATGATGGGATGGATAACGAATATTGAGTATACGGACAAAGGGGGTGTCTCACGAATAGGAAAAATAACATGGGAGTCTGCCCACGCTCGGAATTTAATGAAATTTGGCGTGAAGTTAGTACTCTAGATAACGGTTCATTTTCATAAAATGTTTCAAATCGCACATTCCGGAAAACAATTTTCTCGGAATTTTAAGTTTTCACCATGAAAAAAGAGGGTACCCTGATTAAAACAGTGTGCAAGCGTTCTGGTTGTTAGTTTCATCGCGTAATTTATTTCAAAGATAATGCCCAGTAGTATGTGATCCTGTATGAAACAAAAATACATATAATTATGTACAAAAAATTGTTTTATATCAACTGATGTAAGGGGTAACCCAAAAATTCATTGTTTTTAAATATTTTAAGCAAGTTCTGTTCTAAAATTTTCTTTGTTCCCGTTTTTGTCAAGATTGGAAAATTATGTAAAAGTTGCGCACAAATATACTGATGATTATCGTGAAATATCGAGAAAAAATAAAACCGGTAAAATGGTGCTTTTGGAATTTCCCCCTGAAGAGTGCACATTTCCAAGAATGGACAAAATTATTTTTTTTAAAAAATGACTTTTTCAAATGTTTTGTTTACTTTTTTTGGTTATTTTAGTTTACCTGAGGATAAATCAAGATGCAAGTCATTTTTTCGTTCATTTCCTGTCATCTGTCCGTGTGTATGTCTGTCTGTTGGCATTTTCTCAAAAATTCTTTTTCTCCTAAACTAATATGTAAATCGTTTTGAAACTTGATAAAAAGTATCCTTGGGTTAAAGGAGTACAACTATGTGTATTAGAATTTCTTTTTGTCATAAACTTTTGTTGTTGTGGCAGCATAAAAGGGGAAACATTTCAAATAATAAAATAAGCTATTTTTGTAAAGCTTTACACAGCCATGATGTTTTTAAATTTTGTATGTAAGTTTCCTAAGGGGTAGACTTCAAAGTTGGTTACAATATTTTTGTCCAGGCTCACATTAGATCTTGTTCCAGGTGTACCTACTTTACAAAAAAGAGAGGAAATTTTCTATAGAAATCATTTCAAATTATTCAAGTCAGCCATGATTCATGAAAGCTAACAGCAAGGGTTATTTATAGATCTTTTGAAACATGAGAAAGCAAATCAGAAAAGGCATCAATTTCTCTGATGGCATTTGATAATGTTGCAAAAGTGAAAATATTGTTGTAATGCATCAGAAACAGACAATCCTGCTTCCATGTGACTATTAAGGGCTATTGATGGCTAAACAACATGTTAATCATGTGATATCATTGAAATGTGTATAAATTGTGTATCAATACAGGTTCAGCTATGGTCAGAAAAATAATTTGAGGAAATAATTGCACCCTGTTTTATCCCAATAGGGCCACGTTTTGAAATAAACAAGCACATTTTCAACTGTGTAAAAAGATGTAATGCTGTAACAGTCTTTTACTGAATCATGGGGGGCCTTCCATATTATTTTAATTCATTAGTGGCGCATAGAGCAAAACATTTGGTTATGTACTAGTTACCCTGAAGGACAACATTTGATGCTCTACCGTACCGGTTCTAAGCGCCTTTTCAATTTCATAACATTTGGCTGGACATTTATTGCATGTCATAGCCTCACTTAAAATGGTGCATATACAATGTGACCAAATAGTAAAGAAAACTTGCAATGTGTATATGTATGCCTATCTTGGCTTCCATAAATGTAATTTTGTAAATAAAATTAATATTTATATTCAATCTGTGTTTTTTTCAATGAGTTTTTTGGGCATGAATATTGCTGTAGGTTTGTACTGTATGCTACAGTTGATTTTACTGAATATAAAAATGTTTTTAGGAGCACAATCCATTTTTTACTGAATACAAGCTTTGGACCAAAACATCACCTTCATCAATAATATAGGCCTATATTATATGACATTGTTACCGGTTTTGGATTTCTATATAATTTAGCTCAAAGTAAGAGGAAATATGTCGCATGTTTTTGTGATGATATGGAATCTTGACGAAGACTCCAACATACTTAACTTTGGAATTCAATTTTACTCTTTTCCAAAATTTTGCTGGAAAATATGCATATTTTCATGATTAATTCAATAAAAAACATTCATAATAATTTCCTCAAATACCTTTTCTGGTATAAATGTAATGCCTTATGTGTCTCGGATCAAATTCAATTGACAGATCTTGAAAATACATAACACTGAGGTTTTGGGACACATGAAAATGGGGCCATGTTTCATGTCATCGTGGGAATAAGTCAAGGTGGCTTTTTGGAATCCAGTTTGGATTATCTAAGATACTAATTGCATTTTCATAGCTTGTATATAGTCCTTTATCACCATGCAGAATTAAAAGAAAATTCATGCGTGGGCAGATTTGAGACACCCCCTTTGCCTCGCTTCAGGTAAGAAATTGTGCAATAATTTTCTTATTTCTGCTCCTATTTTCAAGCGGTTTGGTTGCATGTACCCCGCATTAGTGAGCTCTTTCCTCGGATATATGACTTGTTTGTAGAATCTTTGTACTTTGTCCAAAAATTGATCCCAACCGACCAGAAAAACGACAAAAAATTCAGGGCCTTTTTCTAGTCGGTTGGGATCGGTTTTTGAGAAAAGTACATGGAAGTTCCTGATAAATAATACATCTGAGAAAAGGGCTCAGTAAGACGGAGTACATGCAACAAACCGCATGAAAATTGACGCAGAAATAAGAAAGTTATTGCACAAATTCTTACCTGAAGCGTGGTTAATTTGGCCGTAGTCGTTACCATTTCGCTTTCAGGTAGGTTGGGACAATATTTCGGAAAAAGTATCATGAGTTATCTAAAATGTTATACATCCGATGAAAGAGCTCGATAAGGCGGGGTACATGCAGCAAACCGCTTGAAAATTGATACAGAAATAACAGAGTTATTGCAAAATGTCTTACCTGAAGCGAGGCGAGTTGGCATCAAATTTTATGCAAAAAATAGAGTTTACCGTTATGTTTTGATAAACCGTCGTTGTTGTTATAACATCTCGTAACTACGGTTTGATTCAAGCCGTAGTTACGAGATTTTATAACAACACCAACGAAATACTATCTATTTGTCCGAAATTACGTCATGGTTTACTTGATAAAATCGTTCCCTATTGTCGGTAGTCGTTATCCATCCCATCATGCACAATCCCCACCGTGATGAAGTTATTATGTTTGCGGTGATTACAGACACTGAAGAAAGAATTTCATTCAGTACATCTAGAACAGAATGAGCTCGATCTGGTCGGGTCTTGATCGTGAAGGGCTAGAATTGATGATACAGTCATCGGGTGGAAATCGGAAAAAAATGGCCGAGAAAAGATCGGGAGTGCTCGTGCGGGGGTCTTGTTTGATCGATTAGAGATCGAGAAGAAGTCGTGTACATACATTTGGTCGGGCTTGATCGGGGGAAATATGTGGCCGTGTTGATCGATTTGATCAGATCGGCGGTGGGAACCTAGCATTATGTTGCCGATCAAATCAACTCGATGGCTTAAAATCCCCGATCAGTCCCAACTACGTGACTTCTTCTCGAACTCTAGTTGACCAAACCCGACCTCTACAGTCGATTTGATCGTAGAAACAGATGGTCGAGAGATAGAATTCATCCGGAAATGGTCGGAAAACACTCGATCACAAGTCGAGGTAATAGGGTGCAGGTCGAGTAAAAGATATCAACCCGAACACACTCGATTTTCAGAGGTTCGATCAGGTCGATCTTCTACCCGATCAATACACGATTGCATCCCGATCAATTATCTAGACCTACTCGATCGCACACGATTTTTTTGACAGTGAAAAAGATAGTGAAAGAATCTTGGGCGATGCTGGTCAAACTCGACCACATCGTCCATTCCCGATTACCTAAGTCGATCGATCTCGATCTGTACTCGGTCGCTTGATCGGGTTTGTTCGAGTTAATCGGCGATGGACACAGGCTGAACACAGCAGTCACCACAAACTAATTGAATGAAAAACATCAATGCAACGTGATATTAAGCCTTTTCCACACAACCAAAATAGACATATCTAAATTCAAAGATGATACAGACCAGGCATCAAAACGAATGGAACATTTGTAGGCCTTTCATATTCTATGGAAAGCTATGAGCGAGAAGAATGAAACAACCTACGTGATTCATATATAGTCGGCACAATTTGGTTTGGTAAGGAAAGGGGGCCAAAACCAAAACTGCTTTAATAGGGAACGATTTTATCCAGTTAACCGTGACGTAATTTCGGCCAAACGAATAATATTTCGTACGCGTTGTTATAAAAACTCGTGACTACGTCTTGATTCAAGCCACGGCATTTACGGGTGATTTTTTTTTTTTTTTTTTTTTTTTTTTTTTTTTTTTTTTTTTTTTTGTTCAAAACATAACAGACACAAAATTCATTACCATTTTGTCATGGTATAAGGGAGACAATCTCTTTTTATCTAATATGATACTGCACGGTGGTTATGCCCCGTTCGCATCGGACCATTATAATCTAAGTGATAACATCAAAACCAGGCCCTGGTTTCTCGGAAAAAACCTTAAGTACATACTATTTAGTACATGCATTCTCACCTACAATGGAATACTCTTCAAATGTTGAAGGGTATTCGATTGAAGTTCACGTGGATTTCGTATGATTTGAGTACGGTGCTCAGATTTGAGTAGACTCAGATGAGAACGTAGTTAAGTTGTTTTGTTTTTTTTCGAGAAACCGGGGCCAGGACCATATGGACCCGTTTTTAACTGAGGGAAAGAAACTAAGTTAGATCTATGTGTTGGTGGTTTTTTTTTTTTTTTTGTTTTTTTTTTCTCCGTAAATTCTTAACTCAAGTAAATGAAGTAGGGTAGCCTACTAAAATAATGGAAAACGAACTAGATCTAACTAAAAACATCCGGCATGGATGAGGTGTTAGTAAAAACGGGTGCCTGGTTCTCACGTGCCTAATAGAAGTTAAAATCAGTATTTTCTCCTTTTGCCTCAGTGCTTTCTGTCCTAGATCTATATTTCCAAAATTTTGTTTTTAATAGTGATACCCATTTGATCGTCTGCATCAACTTTCAAATTGGACCCCCGCATCGGAAGATCGGGGGCATACTGTTTTACTCGTGTCCGTCCGTCTGTCTGTCCGAAAATTTAACATTTTGCCTTTTCTCAAAAAATATTCGACCTACAAAGCTGAAATTTGGTAGAATAGAATAGAATAGAATATGTTTTATTTTCCAATCAAGGGTCATTTACATGACATGATAATCACAGCATAAAAACATAACAATAACTGTTTAACAAAATCAAAGAATAAAAGAGGACATTAAAGTAAATAAGGCTTCATTCGGTTCATCTTCAAAACATGAAATTAGGAATAATAACCACAAATGAAAATGTAACAAAAATTCGATAATGCCCTATTGCCTCACAACGAGAATTTGTCATCATAACTTCAAAACTTCCCAAACGTCAAAATTAGAGAATTGTGCATTATGTATAACATAAGTTATTGTTTCTAAATGAGAAAATGCTGATGATCAGCATTTTCTTCTTTTAGGTGTCTTCTATGGGGATGATTTACATCACGAGTTTTCATAGAAGGGTGAATCATCAAAACCTGACCAACCCATCAATTGATAATACGTATTTATCTTGGAATATATTTCAGAAGGATGACGTTGTGATCCAATAGTGGCAATTTAGAGCAAGAAAATACAATTCTATACATAACAATTAAGTGTTCTCTACATTCAACAATTCATCAAGGTCTAACAAATAAAGCAGCTAGGTCTAAAGTACTCCAATTATGTAGAGTGTATTACAGATGCTCTTTGATTATATATGTCAAACAGGAAGTCAGAGAAACGTAATAAGACATTAGAGTCTTCTGATGACATCAGCCAAATGAATTTCTGATGGTTCGATAGAGTTTTGAAATTTTTATTATTCTTTTCGATATCGTTAAAAAGCATTTTCTTTGGGTATCGAATAATGTGCAGCACATTGAAAAGTGTATTTCATCCTCTACCGATTTTGAGGAACATAGATCACAGAAACGTTGATCAGATGGTATTTTCTTATACCTACCAGTTTCAATATTTAACCTATGAGCACTTATACGGAATTTGGTGAAAAAAGCTCTAATATCACTATTTTTTATCAATGATAAGTATGGTTCTCTGCAAAATCGTTTTTTGAATAACGAATATGTCCTTAACTTACCATTAACATTTTCAATACATGCATACCAGTCATTCTTATAAAGCTGAATCAGTTTGCTTTTGATATTACTAACAAAGTCTTTTTTATAACAGTCTTTCTCAGATGCGCCCACCTGTTTAAATACATGTTGTACACTAGCAGCCCAGCTTGGTCTATTGCTTATGTATAAAGAAGTACTTTCACGAAAGGCAGCGGTCAGTAAGGAGCTGACATTTTCATTTGCTAACCTCTGATAGAATTTGACTGTATTGCAGATAACATCAATACAAATTGGGTATCTGCCAAGATCTCCTGCGACTGCTGCATTAGACGATTTTTTGTGAACCCCTAAAAGGTATTTAAGTAATTTATTGTGTAATTTGTCACATTGCAGGTTACTGAATGATTTCAGTAAGGTGTAATTTGGTTTTTTAAATACTGCATTATTCAGACTTGCAGTTCCCCATATTTCACTGCCATACAAAAGAATGGGCTTTATTGTGTGATCAAACAGGTGTATAATTGTATCAATTTTATATTGCAGTTGACCGAATATTTTTCTTAGTTTAAAATAGGCTTTAAGAGCTCTTTGGTGCAAATCGTGCTGACATAAACTAAATGATCCTGATGATGAGAAAATAATGCCAAGATACTTGTAAGTTGTTGAATGTTTAATTTCAGTTCCATTGTAGAAGTATGACTCCTGTGATAACCTACCACTCTTGCAAAATGTGACTATATTTGTTTTTTTGATATTTACCGTTAAACCATTATTTTCACAATATGTGGCTAGTTTATTAATACATCTTTGTAATCCGCCTGGAGAAGTCGACAGAAGTAAAAGATCATCAGCATAGAGCAAACAACTGAATTTTTTCTCACATAATTGTACTTGGTCATCAGAGCTATCAAATATGGATGGCAGATCATTTATAAATAATTTAAAGAGGTTTGGACTTAGGTTATCTCCCTGACGTACTCCAATTCTAGGGCAAAATGCTTCCGAGAGCTTTTTATCTATTTTTATATGTGTAGAGTTTTCTTTGTACATATCTTTAATGATATTATAAAAAGGACCATTTATTCCAATAGTACATAGTTTATGGAATAAGATGGAATGCATGACAGTATCAAAATCCTTGGCAAAGTCAACAAAACAGGTATATAATTTGGCTCCTTTGCTATGTAACTTCCTTTCAATGATAGATATTCATGCAATATGACCTTCTTCAAGGTCATCCATTAACCCGTTACAACTCTTTTAGGCTTTACACGAAAACTTTAAACATTTTAGAAAAATGGCCATTTCGGGGGCATTCGTGTTTCACAAGTTTACACATCTTGTTTTCTATAATGATATTTCTGCATCACCTTTGACAACAGTAACAGAAAGAAAAATGTCGTCTGTAGATCTGTCGTCGGAGATTTTGCAAAACCTCGTATCTAGCTGCAGATATAATAGAATAGAACCGACGTTATGTTTGTGATTGGACGTAAGAGGGGGGAGGGGGGGGGATAAGTCAGCAAAACTTACGAGAGAATCTCTATGTGTACACCGGCCGCTAGATTTCACTGTGAAGCTGTCTGCAATCAATTTGATTGAAGTATGCCGACAAAGCGTTACGCCGCCGTTGTGTATTTACCGCTATGCAGTTAAAGTATGGAAAATTAAAATAGTTGAAATACGTCTGGAGCTAGTGTGTGTTTTGAACAGCATGGCTCGGACTTTGGACAATATTTTAGGCGACCATGTCATCAAGCAAAATGGTGACAAAGTGGCAGTTAGCTCACTTTGTGGAAAGGATCGAGTTGTGGGGATTTATTTTTCGGCTGAATGGTGTCCCCCATGTAAAGGGTTTACACCCAAACTTGTGGAGCTTTATAACAAAATAAGGGAGAGAGACGGTAACACAAAGCTTGAGATTGTATTTGTGAGCTGGGATCGAGATGAGACTAGTTTTACAGACTATTTCAACACCTTACCTTGGCTGGCATTGCCGTTTGGGAGTGATAGGAAGGTACATATCGCTGATTTTCAATGAAAACCTCGTTACTGCAGCTTAACCCTCTCCCGAATGACAAAATTTTAGAGTGGTCCAGTTTGAAACATAACAAAATCAGTGACAAAATCACTGTATCTAAAGGTAAAAGTTATAAATAGCATGGCAAAGAAAACATTGAGACAAAAAGAGAAACTGCTGGTAATCAGCAGTTTCTTCTTTTGCCTCAATGTTTTCCAAAGCCATTTCCATTAGGAACGTCAAAACCAGATCTTGTTTGGGAAAGGGTTAAAACAATTTGCAGTTACCAGATTTTCATTGAAAAGCAAGATATATCACATATATCAAACCCTTTCCAATTGCCTGAATTTCAGACAAGTAATCTTTCAAAGTTGCAGAAAACAAAATGACTGATATCAAAGTAGAACAAATGTGTATGTTTTTGCTCACTGAATAAGGAAGGAAAAGGAGAAATTGCTGAATATATGAATTTGTAATGAATTTCTTCTCAATCTTTTCTCAATTTTTTTTTATACCAGGGACATTAAACAAGGTCTTGTTTGGGAAAGGTTTAACCATAAGACCTGTTTTCATATCTAAAGCAATTACAAAGAGGTCATGAAGATGACAAAATGGATGATGATGATGATGATGATGATGATGATGATGATGATGATGATGATGATGATGATGATGATGATGATGATGATGTGTTTGATGATGAGTTTGATGATGAGTTTGATGATGAGTTTGATGATGATATATGATTTGTGTATATTGTACATGTAGCATGGAAAATGTAGTGGCAAAAATGGGAGATTATGAGTGTTTCTTTTGCCTCAATGTTTTCTAAGCTTGTTGTATCAGGGACAGCAAAAGCAGTTCCTGTTCAATGCCCCATAAAGAGAAGGAATCTCCAAACAGAAGGGTACACATGAGAAAA
Organism: Fragum sueziense; assembly: GCA_963680895.1. Classification (NCBI taxonomy): domain Eukaryota; kingdom Metazoa; phylum Mollusca; class Bivalvia; order Cardiida; family Cardiidae; genus Fragum; species Fragum sueziense. The sequence goes on from OY804603.1 coordinate 49,334,821, forward strand.
CATTGTGGAAATTAAAGAAACTGCTTTAAACAAGCAAATTAATGTTTTCTACTAAGAAACAACCCCTTTCAAATTTTGCAGGTTTAAATCTGCATTGTCAAACAGCTAAAATTATTACTGTTACAATTAAAAAGCTGCAAAATAGATAAAGATAATATTTTTGTCTAGTGTAGCACACTGCAGAGAAAGTATTGAGATAAAAGAAGAAGAGTTTGGTTTCAAGCATTTGCATCTTTTGCCTCAATGTTTTACCTAGGGTTTTCTATTAGGTGTGTCAAAAGGTTCATTTGTAAATGGCTTAACCCTTTCCCAAACAAGACCTGATTTGACGTCCCTATGCGCGTAACAATGGCGGATTTTTGAAATCGTTGTGGAGAAAAATTAATAAAATGGAATAGTTTAAGTGTAAAAGGATATATAGGACAATAAATGAACAGGAATTTGGCTAAATGTGAGTAATATTTTAATTGGACAAAATATCGATCATGATCAGATGGCTAGAAAGAAGAAAACGCCGACAAAGCTAACAGGTCAGAAATTCACGCCCAAAAAATCAGACAATCGTAAAAGGAAAAAGAGTAATAACTCCCCTCCGGGCAAAGAAAAGGAGAATAAACGTGTAGCCACTGAATCTAAGTCAACGGTAAAAGGAGACATGCAGTCAAATATGCAGCCAAACGTTCAAACTCCGAATCAATCAGTCAATCAGACAAATGGACAAAATGGACAATCTCAATTTCCACAATATTATCATAACCAGCATAACCAGCAATATAACGGTACCATGGGGACCAATCAGCCAGGTATAGCTAGCCCAAGCTACCAATACACACAGTCACTTAACCAGAGCTCACCAATTTACAGTATTCCCCCACCGGCCCCGTTGCCACACAACCCAGCACAAACAGTTACAAGTGACATGTTCTCCGTGCTAATGGCCCGCTTCGACAAATTAGAAACCAAACTCGCAGAACTAGGACCAATCAAAACGTCAATTGAGAAAATTAACGTTCGTTTGGATAAGATGGGCTCAAAAGTTACCTCCCTTGAATCTAAAATAACGGATCTCGAAAAAAGTAGGGAGCATGATTCCGACAATATTGAAGAGATGCTGAAGAAACAAAAAGAAATAGATTCGATAATGAAAAAAATGAAAGCACTAGAACAGAAACATAGTGAAACGCTGGAAAATATGAGAACCGAGATGATTGACCTTAAGTGTAGAAATATGAGAGATAATTTATTATTCTATGGAATCAATGAGGAAAGGGATGAAACAGATGATCAGTGCATGCAAAAAGTGCTCCAGTTTATCGAGTCAAAGTGCAATATTGAGAATGCGTCAAACAACATAATTCTACATAGAGCACACAGGATCGGTAAATTTAACGTTACAAAGACTAGACCGATCGTGGCAAAATTTGCTTTCTACCAAGACCGGGAAAATGTCAGGAAATCAGCCGGAAATATACAGAAACCGCATGGAATCAGTCAACAATTTCCGAAGGAAATCATGGAAACGCGTAAAAGACTAGTTCCTATTATGAAAGAAGCCAGAGAAGCGAATAAAACCGCGTACATATCTGTGGACAAACTCTATATCGATGGTGTCCTGTATCGGGAAAATAGAGACGCTCATTAGGACAAAAGCGGAAGTGACGTAAAATGTCTCTTCTGGAATGTAGAAGGTCTCAGTCGACAAAAAATAAATAGCACAGATTTTATATCTATTATTGAAAACTATGACATAATATGCCTTAACGAAACATGGACTAATAAATCCTCAAATATACATTTAAAAGGTTACAAAGTTTTTCATTCGTACCGACGTTTTCAACATAAGAGAGCTAGACGTTGTAGTGGCGGTCTGGCTGTCTATGTTAAAAACGGCATGTCAAAAGGTGTTAAATTGATAAAAAATGATGTTGATTGTATTTTATGGTTAAAACTTGATAAATCTTTCTTTGAAATTGAAGATGATTATTACATGTGCTTTACATATATTGTTCCAGAGGCATCTCCTATTCACCATGTATACGATTTTGACACATTCGACACGCTCGAATCAGATATAAGGCGGTTCTCGGACAGCGGACGAGTATTCGTATTTGGCGATATGAATGCTCGTGTGGGTCAGAGAGCCGACTATATTGTGAACGATGGACCGTTAGTTGACGTTACTGACCAGTCTGAAATTGACCGACCCTTACCTCGCACATCTTCCGACAACGGTTCGAATCGCTTTGGTGAACGTTTGCTAGATTTGTGCAAGTCTACAGACATAAATATTGTTAACGGCCGACATGGCTTAGATTGTGATGTAGGAAAATCGACATGTTATACCCATAATGGAGATAGCGTAGTCGACTATTTACTAACAAACTATGATAACTTTAACCTTATAAATTCATTCAATGTGAACAATTTTAATATTTTTTCAAACCATGCACCTGTATCATTTAATTTTTATACTCGTATTGTACTCCATGAGAAGGAGTTTCAGTCTTTTACATATATGAAATGGAATAATGACTACAAAGACAGATTTTTAAACGACATTAGCCGTGATATAGAATCTCTATGTACCAACATACAAAACAGCATTGATAGCAACTGTGACACAGATTCATTGATCAATAATGTTACAGACTTTATAACGAGTAGGGGTAATCCTTATTTCAAAAAACAATTTAAAGAAAAATCCCATTATTTCAATGATGCGAACAAACAAGATATGAAATGGTTTGACACCGAATGCAAAAGATTGAAAAATGTATACCAAAAGACTTTAGAAAAATATAATAAATGTATGACAGCAGAAAATCGAACAAATTTCCTTAGCAGCAAAAAAGAATATAAAAAATATTGCAAACGTGCAAAAAGAAAATATAACATGGATTTCGCCAAATCATTAGCAGAATTAAAAAATAAAAAGCCAAAAGATTTTTGGAACCTTTTCAAATCTAAGAAAAAAGATAACGATATAGAAAACATTGATCTTAATACTTTTTTCGAACATTTTAAGAATCTAACGTCAAACGATGATCTAGAGGAAGATGAAGAATGTCTCGATTTTTTAAATGACTTCGACAATTCAAGTGAAAATAAAGAATACCTCTTCGAAGAATTAGATAGTCCTATAACACGCGAGGAGATTCGAAAAGCATGTAAAAATCTTAACAGAAATAAGGCATGTTCAACAGATGAAATAATATACGAATACTTCATAGAAGGTATCGAAATTCTAGATCGGCCTTTAGAGATACTTTTTAATTACATTCTAAATAAGCAAGTTTTTCCAAAATCATGGTCCCAGGGAGTTATAATACCCATTCTTAAAAAGGGTGACAAATCGAACCCGAACAATTATCGTGGAATTACCCTCATAAGCTGTTTTTGCAAACTATTTATGTCTATTATAAATAATCGTCTAAAAGCATGGTCGATAGATAACGACATTATCACCGACGCACAATTCGGATTTAAACCCAATTATAGTACAATAGACGCTGTTTTTATTCTAAATGCATTGATCGAAAAACAATTGCACGATAAGCAAAAATTATACTGCTGTTTTGTAGATTTCCAAAAATGCTTTGACTCCATTTATCGAAATGGCCTATGGTGTAAACTTCTTAACTTGGTATAAATGGCAAACTGTTAAACCTTTTTCGCTCTATGTACAGCGAAGTCAAATTGCGTGTTAAATGCTTAAACAACTTATCTGAATTCCTTGAATGCGACGTGGGCTTGTTACAAGGGGAGATAACATCTCCGATCCTATTTTCTCTTTTCCTCAATGATATTGAGCTTTACCTACAAGATAAAGGAAATTTGGGTCTTACAATTGAACAACTTACTATTTATTTGTTACTGTTTGCAGATGACTCGGTACTCGTATCAGAAACAGCAGATGGACTCCAAAATCTATTAAATAGTTTTGAATTGTATTGTAAAAAATGGAAACTAAAAGTTAATACTGACAAAACGAAGATCATGGTATTCAAAAATGGGGGAAGGCTAACAAATGAACCGACTTTTACATATTCAAATGTCGAAATAGAAATGGTGCGATCATTCAATTATTTAGGGGTCGTTTTTACATGTACTGGCTCATTTATTAGCGCTTTACAAACATACTCCGGCAAAGCGCTCCGAGCGATGAACAGACTATTTTCAATAACGCGCGGGAAAAATGTCCCAATAGATATTATGCTATCTCTATTCGATTCATTTGTTACCTCAATATTATCCTTTTCTTGCGAAGTTTGGGGCTTTATTAAGTCGGATATCGCAGAAAAGGTCCATAGGAAATTTTTGAAGCAATTACTTAACGTTAAGCAATCAACTAGTAACACTGCTGTATATGGCGAACTTGGCAGATTCCCACTATCCATCACATTTAAAACAAGAATAGTTAAATATTTCATAAACCTGTACACTTTAAAAAGTAACAATTGTATTTTATCCACCATCATCGCTGAAATGACACGAGAAAACACTAATAAAGTAGGAAAATTAAACTGGGCTGAAAATGTTCAAAAACTACTAGAAAATTGCGGCTTTCCCGAAATATGGCTTTTCCCAGCATCAGTCAATGTAAAAGTATTTTTGCCTATATTTAAAAGGAGATTAATCGACCTATACCTGAACGATTGGCACGTTGATCTTAATGTAAAATCATCACTTACATTATACAGAAACTTAAAAACTAATATCGTGATATCAGATTACCTTTTAAAAATGCAGAATACTAAATACAGGAAAATAATATCAAAAATACGTTTATCAGCACATCAGCTTAATATTGAAAAAGGGAGGTACCAAAACATAGAAAGATCACAGCGTTTATGCTTATTATGTAATCTAAACGAAATCGAAGACGAATTTCATTTCATAATTATTTGCCCATTTTACAAAATTTTACGAGAAAGTTACATAAAGAGATATTACAGAAATAGACCAAATATGAATAAATTTATTCAATTGCTTGAAAACACTAATTCAAAGACATTGAATGACCTTGCTCGGTATTGTATTAAAGCATTTGAAAAGAGAGATCAAGCTCTCAATCCTTCATAATACATATTTGCAAACACTATCATATATCTTATTTCAGTCTTAAAGGAGTAAATTGTAATCCACCATTATCGGTATCTTTATTTTCGTTTCTTTAAGATCCGATTTAGAAGTGGGTAAAAAAGCTTGGTCTTACTGAGAGGCGGAGAGTTCATTATTTTGTTTCGAATGAACTCAAAGCGTAGTTTATGTAGATTTTGCTATTATACCGCTGCTTTCCGGCGAAAACCACGTACCTGCAGCTTAAAACAAGCTGCAGTTACGGGCTTTTATATGGAAATCGACGATTTTGGAATTCATATCTTTTTTAGCAAGTAAACGTTTATTCTGTTTTATACTGGTTTTCATAAACGTTTAATCGCTGTCAAAACTGTAACTAATTCCAAATGTATTGTACGGTAATACGAATGATATGTGTAGGGATCATACGGTATAATTATGTCGAAGGACCCTTATACATAACATTTGAATGTATAGATAATCATCAATCAAACAGAAACCTTAATAAACATTTTTACTATTTCTACTTACAACGTGATTTCCGCAAAACAACAACAACAACAAAAACAAACAAATATCATTATATTTACTGCCATTGTTAATTGCATGTTCAAATCACAATTGTTTATATGCTTTGTAATGACGATGAACAATTTTGTTCAAGTCATTTTGTAAATAAACTGTTCTGTTCTGTTCTGTTCTGTTCTCCTATTAGAAAAGGCATGGGAAAACATTGAAACAAAAGAAGAAACTGCTGATAATCAGCAGTTTCTCCTTTTGTCTCAATATTTTCTTTGGCATATTTTACTTAATAACTTCCATTTTGTCATTTGTGGCAGTTTTTGAAGTGGATCACCCTAAAATTTTGGAAAAGGGTTAAGTGAACATGGTATGAAATACCATCAATCTGTGCAAACCACAGTTTTCCTAACCTCTGAATCCAATTTTTATCATATAACCCTTTCCCAAACCATCTCCTGTTTTGACATAATTATGAAAGGTAATAGCTGTGGAAACACATTTTGAGAAGAGAACTCCTTTGGAAAGGAAGAAAATGACGATGATCTGCATTTCTCCAATTTTCTCAATGTTTTCTAAAGCCATTCACAACTTTCTATTTATTTGTTGTCTCTTGTTACCTTTGAATGTGGATCACACATAGTTCTGTCATTTGGAAAAGGGTTAACCATTTTCCAAATAGCAAAAATCTGTACTTTTTCTGAGATTGAAAATTCTTTCCAGAGAACAAAATTAGACTAGTGTGACTAGTGTCATAAAATGCAAATATTTGAGCATCCTAACATGAACCTGTTCGTTGAAAACATCAAGGGAAATGTAGGTAATGCATGTCACAAGTATTTCCTGTTTTCCCCTTCAATGTCTAAAGCCTTTTCTATGACTTTGCTACATCAAAACCAAGTCCTGTTAGAAAAAGGGATAATTAATTATTATCTTCGTTTATATATTGCCTGCTACAGTATTTCATTATTGCATTAGTCTATAATTTGTCTTTTAGTAATTGGTTAACTCTTATCCCCGTAGAATATACTCTTTTCCATACAACAAATTAAGATAAAGCTTTTTTTCCTTAGCCCATTCCTGCACTGTAATGTCATTGGACGCTCCACAAGATAAAGGCTTGTGAAAAGCAATTTCATCATTTTCCACAATGTTTTCAATAAATGCAGAAAGTAAAAACAAAACGAAAAAAAATTGATGTGAAATTGTCGTCTGCAACACCATTGAATAATAGAACAGTCTAAATGTTTCTGTCTTGTAATGGGTGAACAGCAAAATCAGATGTTGCAGACGACAATTTCAAGTGAATGAAATTTACAAAAGATTAGTCATTTTGGGTAGAAAACATTGTGGGAAATGAAGAAATTGCTTGTCACAAGCAATTTCTTTATTTTCCACAATGGTTTCCTATGCCATCTATTTGTATGGAGTCAAAAAAAGTCACTGTGTTGTAACCCATGGGTTACATATTGAATTTTCAGTAACATCTGACAGGCACCTGTTAATAGTTGTCTTCTGTGACCCATGGGAAAACCAATATTTACTATATTTACTATAACCAATTAAATATCTTATATATGATTATGATTGTCCATGACAAGCATGTTCAAACACATGGTTCTGCACTGACCCCTAACGAGAGGCTATAAGATGTTACTGAAAAGTTAACATAGGATTTTAATCAGATTGGGTTACCAAAAGAGTTTTGGACTGGTGAGGTTTTGTTCTAAACTCCTTTGAAACATGTTACAGACAACAAAATAACTGTAATGAAATATAGAACAACAGATAACAGGGGATAACCCCTGTGAAAAAAGTTAAAGAACGTATTTCTAGTTCTAGAACATTAAATGACACTTCTAGAACTGTTCTAGAAGTGCCATTTAACATTCTAGAATGTTCAAGAACAGTTCTTGAACTCTAATGAACTTTTTGCAGGGGAAATGCATTCTAAATCTTTTATTTTTAATCAAAATCGATTGTTGTGGGTACTCATTTGAATCATGTTGATGAGACGATTCCAGTGAGTGAGTACCCACAACTTAGAATTTAATGAACATTGAATGATATTTTGCTCTTTGAAAAGCCAATACACGGGGACCCTCTCTGTTATCTGTAGCTTAGCAATCGAGAAAAATTCTCCTTTTGTCTCAATAATTATATTCAGTGCTGTAATGTATATGCATGACTCTGTCTTTATAGACATTTATTGTGTCATCTAATAATAATAATAATAATAATAAAGACTTTAGTTAACGAGGCTACACAGTTGGGATAATACCCAGTCTTCCCTGTGGGCCTCTACAAATATTTACAAGACAAAGCATAAAACAAATGTAAATATGTACAACAAAAGAGAAAAAGAATCTATGCAATTCTGTAATGCAATGTTGTGGAAGTTACCCATATTAAGCTCTTCTCAAACAAGACCAGTTTTGAAGCACAAGAATAAAATTAATGGTAATAGAAAAAAGTTGTTATCAGCATGTTCTCCTTTAAAATGGATACAAAATGGATACAAAAGAGACAAATTCATATGACAGAGAGTATTAGCAAGGGGCAATTGGACATTTGATACAGCATAATCTTTTAATTAACCCTTTCCCAAACAAAAACTGGTTTTGACGTCCCTAACAGAAAAGGCATAGGAAAACATTGAGACAAAAGAAGAAAATGCTGGTAACCAAAAAGCATTTTTTTTTGCTTTATTATACCCCCCACCTACGAAGTAGAGGGGGGTATATTGGTTTCACCATGTCTGTCTGTCTGTCCGTCCGTCCGTCCATCCGTCCATCCATCCATCCGTCCGTCCTTAGACTTTTTCATTTCCGTGCTCTAACTCAAGAACCCGTTGACTTAGGATCATGAAACTTTACACAGTTGTTGCCCATGACCCAAGGAGGTGCCCTATTGTTTTTGGGTCACCAAGGTCAAAGGTCAAGGTCACAATCGGACTTTGTTTAAAATCCGTTTCCGTGCTCTAACTCAAGAACCGGTTGACCTAGGATCATGAAACTTTACACAGTTGTTGCCCATGACCCAAGGAGGTGCCCTATTGTTTTTGGGTCACCAAGGTCAAAAGTCAAGGTCACAATCGGACTTTGTTTAAAATCCGTTTCCGTGCTCTAACTCGAGAACTGGGTGACCTAGGATCATGAAACTTTACACAGTTGTTGCCCATGACCCAAGGAGGTGCCCTATTGTTTTTGGGTCACCAAGGTCAAAGGTCAAGGTCACAATCGGACTTTGTTTAAAATCCGTTTCCGTGCTCTAACTCGAGAACCGGGTGACCTAGGATCATGAAACTTTACACAGAGGTTGCCCATGACCCAAGGAGGTGCCCTATTGTTTTTGGGTCACCAAGGTCAAAGGTCAAGGTCACAATCGGACTTTGTTTAAAATCCGTTTCCGTGCTCTAACTCGAGAACCGGGTGACCTAGGATCATGAAACTTTACACAGAGGTTGCCCATGACCCAAGGAGGTGCCCTATTGTTTTTGGGTCACCAAGGTCAAAGGTCAAGGTCACAATCGGACTTTGTTTAAAATCCGTTTCTGTGCTCTAACTCGAGAACCGGATGACCTAGGATCATGAAACTTTACACAGTTGTTGCCCATGACCCAAGGAGGTGCCCTATTGTTTTTGGGTCACCAAGATCAAAGGTCAAGGTCACATTCGGACTTTGTTTAAAATTCGTTTCCGTGCTCTAACTCGAGAACCGGGTGACCTAGGATCATGAAACTTTACACAGTTGTTGCCTATGACCCAAGGAGGTGCCCTATTTTTGGGTCACCAAGGTCAAAGGTCAAGGTCACAATCAGACTTTGTTTAAAATCCGTTTCCATGCTCTAACTCGAGAACCGGGTGACCTAGGATCATGAAACTTTACACAGTTGTTGCCCATGACCCAAGGAGGTGCCCTGTTGTTTTTGGGTCACCAAGGTCAAAGGTCAAGGTCACATTCGGACTTTGTTTAAAATCCGTTTCCGTGCTCTAACTCGAGAACCGGGTGACCTAGGATCATGAAACTTTACACAGTTGTTGCCCATGACCCAAGGAGGTGCCCTATTGTTTTTGGGTCACCAAGGTCAAAGGTCAAGATCACATTCGGACTTTGTTTAGAATCCGTTTCCGTGCTCTAACTCGAGAACCGGGTGACCTAGGATCATGAAACTTTACACAGTTGTTGCCCATGACCCAAGGAGGTGCCATATTGTTTTTGGGTCACCAAGGTCAAAGGTCAAGGTCACAGTTGGACTTTGTTTTAAAATGCTCCAACTACAGAACCTTTTGACCTAGTATAGCACTTTTCCAGTGACAAGGTGCTAGTGGGGGGGTATTTGTCCGCTTTGCGACAGTTCTAGTTGTACACAAATAATTTCTTTGGGAACATCCATTTTGTGGTCTGCAGCAGCTCTCAATTTTAACCAACCTACAATTTTGTCGTTTGAGAAAGGATTAAAGGGTATAGCTCAGGATAAATGACCTGGCAGAGCTTTTCTATCGATTAGCATGGGCTGCTCTGCCAGGTCATTTATCGTGAATTATAAATTAGTCTACAATAGTACAAATGTTAACTTCTGTTGTTTGGGAAAGGGTTAATTAGATAATTTGAGAAAATTTTGCCAAGGGTTTACAACTTATTTATGGTGCACTACATTGGGAATGAAATGCCTTTCAAGTCTGACAAATTTCTATGATTAACTAGGAATCAATGGATGTTTTGGTTTGCCATGACCCAAGGAGGTGCCCTATTGTTTTTGGGTCACCAAGGTCAAAGGTCAAGGTCACAATCGGACTTTGTTTAAAATCCGTTTCCGTGCTCTAACTCGAGAACCGGGTGACCTAGGATCATGAAACTTTACACAGAGGTTGCCCATGACCCAAGGAGGTGCCCTATTGTTTTTGGGTCACCAAGGTCAAAGGTCAAGGTCACAATCGGACTTTGTTTAAAATCCGTTTCCGTGCTCTAACTCGAGAACCGGGTGACCTAGGATCATGAAACTTTACACAGAGGTTGCCCATGACCCAAGGAGGTGCCCTATTGTTTTTGGGTCACCAAGGTCAAAGGTCAAGGTCACAATCGGACTTTGTTTAAAATCCGTTTCCGTGCTCTAACTCGAGAACCGGATGACCTAGGATCATGAAACTTTACACAGTTGTTGCCCATGACCCAAGGAGGTGCCCTATTGTTTTTGGGTCACCAAGATCAAAGGTCAAGGTCACAATCGGACTTTGTTTAAAATCCGTTTCCGTGCTCTAACTCGAGAACCGGGTGACCTAGGATCATGAAACTTTACACAGTTGTTGCCCATGACCCAAGGAGGTGCCCTGTTGTTTTTGGGTCACCAAGGTCAAAGGTCAAGGTCACATTCGGACTTTGTTTAAAATTCGTTTCCGTGCTCTAACTCGAGAACCGGGTGACCTAGGATCATGAAACTTTACACAGTTGTTGCCCATGACCCAAGGAGGTGCCCTATTTTTGGGTCACCAAGGTCAAAGGTCAAGGTCACAATCAGACTTTGTTTAAAATCCGTTTCCATGCTCTAACTCGAGAACCGGGTGACCTAGGATCATGAAACTTTACACAGTTGTTGCCCATGACCCAAGGAGGTGCCCTGTTGTTTTTGGGTCACCAAGGTCAAAGGTCAAGGTCACATTCGGACTTTGTTTAAAATCCGTTTCCGTGCTCTAACTCGAGAACCGGGTGACCTAGGATCATGAAACTTTACACAGTTGTTGCCCATGACCCAAGGAGGTGCCCTATTGTTTTTGGGTCACCAAGGTCAAAGGTCAAGATCACATTCGGACTTTGTTTAGAATCCGTTTCCGTGCTCTAACTTGAGAACCGGGTGACCTAGGATCATGAAACTTTACACAGTTGTTGCCCATGACCCAAGGAGGTGCCATATTGTTTTTGGGTCACCAAGGTCAAAGGTCAAGGTCACAGTTGGACTTTGTTTTAAAATGCTCCAACTACAGAACCTTTTGACCTAGTATAGCACTTTTCCAGTGACAAGGTGCTAGTGGGGGGGTATTTGTCCGCTTTGCGACAGTTCTAGTTGTACACAAATAATTTCTTTGGGAACATCCATTTTGTGGTCTGCAGCAGCTCTCAATTTTAACCAACCTACAATTTTGTCGTTTGAGAAAGGATTAAAGGGTATAGCTCAGGATAAATGACCTGGCAGAGCTTTTCTATCGATTAGCATGGGCTGCTCTGCCAGGTCATTTATCGTGAATTATAAATTAGTCTACAATAGTACAAATGTTAACTTCTGTTGTTTGGGAAAGGGTTAATTAGATAATTTGAGAAAATTTTGCCAAGGGTTTACAACTTATTTATGGTGCACTACATTGGGAATGAAATGCCTTTCAAGTCTGACAAATTTCTATGATTAACTAGGAATCAATGGATGTTTTGGTTTGCAGCAAAGAAACTTTATTAGATCTATACAACTGTGAACCTTTTTCAAGTTTTAACTTTGATAAAGTTAACCATTGCAGAATTCCTAAAGTTTCAATAGTTCAAACCTGCGAATAAATATTTAAATCAAGTTGTGTACCTGACCATGTATGTTTTCTATTTGTGTGCCCTTGAATTAGGAAGCTCTTTTCACTGTCAAACACTTGATTATGCATGTACAAAAATGTACTATCTTCTCAATTAAAGCCTTTGTTTTCTATATTCTTAATATTTCTAAAATACTTTTTTTAACTTTGAGAGGAAAGAAGAAAATGCAGATGAACCACCATTTTAATATGTTTTGTCTCAATATTTTCTGTGTTATATCAACCCAAATTATTCATCAGTTGAATTACTAATCAATCATTAAATCAGTCAAGGATTCAAGTACTAATTATGAAATAATAACAAGTTTAGAGGTTTTTATTTGCCAAATAAAAACTGATGTGTGACAGACTACATGTGTAGGTACAGTGTTTTTTCTGGCCAATTTTGAAAGGTACCTGTACCCCTACAATTGGGAATTTTTCGCATCACGAATTCTACAAAATTGGGAAAAAATCGAGCCGTGAAATCTTCAAATTGGGAAAAGATTTATTTGCAAAATTAATGAATAGGGAATTTTTTAAGTGCATCTTATATTCTATCATTAAGGGTTAAATTCTGCACAGCAATCTTTACAAACCATTATAAGGTCTAGGAAGCTACTAGTGAACATACCGGTATATTTAGAGGTTTTAGACTTATGATTATCTATACATATGCTGAAATCTAGCATTCACTCCAATTCTATCAATACTTTGGATGTAGTTATATATACAAATTCTGCCTTACATTTAAAGAAACATTAATTTTGTTGTCTGCATGGAAGTTCCTTTCATTTTGGACCATTCCAAAACTACATTGTGGAAAGGGTTAAAGAAAAATGGGAGGAAAATACAAAACGCTTTTAGATGCTAAATCTGCTTTGTTCTCTATCTTTTCTAGCTATTATATTAGTGGTCTGTTGCTTAGAACTTTTGATTTGGATCTTTCTAAAAAGAATTTAAGTTCTCAGTGTTTGGATGTATTGGCAATTAAAATTAAGCAGTGATTGAGATATTTCCAGCCAAATTAAAATGCATTGGCCATTGGGAACGGCACATAAGCTGATTGGGAACGGTAGATATGGAAATTGGGAAACGGCATGTACTAAAATTGGGAAGAGCCTGTAGTAATTGGGAGAGGTTCCTTTTACAGGTATTCGTTATAGAAGGAAAAAAATCCCTGAGGTAAAAACTGAGGCGCACAGCGCCGAGGTATTTGCGGATAATTTGCCTCAACATGTAATTCAGAGCACAGAGGTTTCTACCCAGCAAACATGCTTATATGGGTCCTATATGGGATGTGTATGGGTAAGCCCATGTGGGTAGGCCCATATTGGACCCAAATAGGACCTATGTAGGTAAGCCCATGTGGGTTTGATCATAAGGGACCCGGATTGGTCCCATATTCCCAGCATATGGGCTGTGTACGGGCAAGCCCATATGGGTATGCCCATATAGGACCTATGTAGGAAAGCCCATGTTGTTTTGACTATGGGGGTCCGAGTTACAATAATCGGCTTGCGCCCATTCAAGTACAACAGAATAATTATGTATACATGAGCATATCTAAAATATCCATAATCTGAATCATGTAGCCTATAGAATTATAAGTTTTCAATTTGAACGACGATCTTATTTATATCCATCAAAATTAATGACCATCAAATCAATACAAATTGAAAAACAACAACATTAGATTCAGCAAGACAAGTAAGGCAACATCAATAAGACATGTCTAATCCTTTCTCGAACAAAACCTGGTATTGACTTTTCTAATAGAAAGGTAGGCCTAAATTGCCAAAAACATGTAGGCCTAGAGATATTAGCAAAAGTTGATAATCGGCATTTTCTTCTTTTGCATAAGTTTTTTCTGCGCTATATTGTACAGAAGTACATTCTTTGTCAATATCGTTTTTTAAACATGGGCTTCATGTTGGATCATCCGAATTATTTTGTCGTTTTAACGGTGTTTAAACTGTAATTAGTCTGTTCAAATCACTAACATAATCTTATCAATTAGTGTGTTACAAGGAGTTTTATGTATATTAAAGGGAAATAATTTAAAATCTTGACAATGAATCATGATTTTACAAAGCGTTTATGTAAAGAAAGCATTTGGCTTGATAATCCTATATGATTCTGTTAAAAGAAATTAAATTGTGTACACATTTTCAAAAAAAGATAGAAATAAATCTAGACATAAAAATATATCAAAAAAACATATAGATAGTTATAGAAAGCCTCGAAAATGTTAAGACAGTAAAGACCAAATTCCTAGGTATCAAACCTTAGAAAATGTGTCAAGGTCGTCAGACATACCTGGCGAGACCTTAATCCTCTATGATGGGGAATAATTACCCCTTCTGAGCGAGAAGCTCTGGAAGGTTTTCATCTTCGATCAACACAAAACGAAAGCCATTAGAAATGGGTTAGATCAGGGCTGTCTATATGGGTCTGCCCATTTGGGGCCCATATGGGTCCCAGATTGCATGTATGGGCTGCCCAGATAGGACCCATATGGCCCCCGGTTGCACATCCTAAATGGGTCCCATATGGGTTGCCCTTATGGGACCCATAAAGGTGCCCATAAGGGACCCATATGGGACCCATACAAATTGCTTGCTGGGTATTTGGCAAATAAACCTCTATACTTGTTATTATCTTCATTATAACATGCTAACTAACAAAACGCACATTTTAAATGTGTAATTTGGTGGAAATTCTGTCATAATCTAGTTTTCGGCGTAGGAGACGCATTGGTGGTTAAGTGATGTCATTGATTACATCATTACGTTACCTTGATGCCACATGATGTTTTGGCGCATACGCAAAGCATAATTATTATAATACGTTCAAAGTTAAACGAGAATCGTTTACGGTTGTTTTGGTTTATTTTTAGGTAGAACTACTACCTTTACCTACGTAAAATTAAAGCAAGACAACCGTATCTATTCTCGTTTAATTGTGAATCTATTATACAAAGAGTCTTTATTGGTCAAATAAAACCATTAAACCAATATAAATGCCAAGGGCGGATCTAGGGGTGGGGTCAGGGGGTCATGACCCCCCGCCCCCTCCCCCTGGAATTGGCTGAAAATTTAATTTTGACTATATAACTTCTTGATATTTGGGCTTTGATTCCCCCTGGAAAAAAATCCTGGATCCGCCCTTGAATGCAGTTCATCTTTCGCTATATACAGATTTTACGGAAAAGTGTTACAATTATTCATAATGTATCAACAAACAGTTTGTCAATATGTCAGTTACAAGACCGCTGATTTGGAACAATACTAAAATTTTGCAGTTTTGAATAAGGGTGAAGTCCCCTGAATTCAGGAATACTTGCTTTATTGTGAAAAGGGTTAATTTATTTTTTACTGCTATCTGTAAGAAAAAAGTCTCTAGGAAAAGATACATTTAAGACAGATGAATTATAAAGATAGATGAGAAACTGCTGATCCGGGACAACTTGAAAAACTGATTAACTTTCCTACTGTAAGATGCTTGAAAATCGAAATAAAATTGAAACACTTTCTCTTCTCTGCTGATTTTAAAACAATAATAATAGTTCTGTAAGAGTAGATGTGAAACAGTATTTCGTCGCTTTTCTACGAAAACCTCGTATCTGCAGCTTGTTTTATGGTGGCCGAATGCGATTCCATAACAAGAAAACTGCCCTAGAGAATTGACTCATACTGTCACATTTTATAAAGTGAATCCTTACTGACAAATTAAGATAATAAAAAACATAAGTCACCATCTAGGGAAAGAATGAGGGCCGTCTCAAGACCAGCACTGAAATGGCTATTTTTAACATGGAGGCCAATGGAAAATTTGAATATTTTTACACAAATGTTAAAAAATAGAGAATTTCTGCCCTAGAGAATTTGATAATATTTTGTAAATTGATGAACCTGGTCATGATCTGTAAAATAAAGAAATAAAAAACAAAAGTCACCACAGTATATGAACGGGGGGCTGTCTCAAAAGTGCCGGAATAGCAGCGTTTCAGCTGATTTTTCCCGCAAATGTTAAAATTTTAGAAATTTCTGCCCCAGAGAAATTGAGTATTTTTTGGTAATTGATGAACCTGCAAATGATCTGTAAAATAAAGAAATAAAAAAACAAAAGTCACCACAATAATTATATGAATTGGGGGTTGTCTCAAAAGTGCCGAAATAGCAGTGTTTCAGCTGATCTTTGGCTCAAATGTTAAAATTTTAGGATTTTCTGCACAAGAAAATTTGATAATAATTTAGTAATTGATGAACCTGCAAATAATATGTTAAATAAAGAAATAAAAAACATATTTTACCACTGTATATAAACGGGAGACCGTCTCAAACGTATGTTTTCCACTGAAAAAGCAGCCTTTCAGCTCGATTTTGTATAGCTGTTAGTACATAGTTATAAGAAGTATTGTCCAAATAACAGTCATAATCATGATCATAATATGTTACTTGTTTGATTAAAACATAAAATCGATTTTTAAAATAAATGTTTGACATCTCAAAATTGTTTTATTATATTGTGGGAAAGGGAAATTTTAGGCCTAAATGGCTTTAGAGTAGGCTAATCTATATTTATCTAACGTTGGTGTAATATCTGGAACTGTAGTGTGAAAGTGGAACGTATTAGACAAAAGTCAGTAGATTCCGATAATTAGAACCAAAATTGGACTTTTCTAACGATACATTCGTCAGAAATCGGCCGATTTTGTGAATCTTACCTTAACCGTAGTACCGACGTTGTTATTTTGAACGCCAAAACGCACGTGTTTAAATGACATCATCAAAACATTTTCAAATACGGCCTGATATATTTTCACGTTTTATTCTTGTTCGATGAAAAACTGATGCAAAGATTGTATTGTTTATCTCAAAAATTGTAACGGATCTAATTTTCTATCTTTTTTTCTGAAACTTTAGGTCACTATCTTATTTACGACAACATGCGCGTTTTGGATGCGCAGTCGAATTGAATTCAGCCACCTTAAGCTGCAGATACGAGGTTTTCGCACAAAAGCAGCGATTTGATTGATGTTCACATAAAAATGTCAAACCTCTCCCAAAAAGTGAAATTGTTTAAGCCTTTCCCAAACAACAAAATTGTAGGTTGCAATTGGAGAAACAAATTTTGAAAAGACAGGATTTGTTTATAATACAACAAATAAAATATTTGGGCAAAAGGAGAAAATGTTGATTATCCCATGATGAGAGGATTCAAATGAGTAGCCACAATATAGAGTTTGGCTTTGCTGAACAATGAATGAAATGTTGCATTTTCAAAAATCTTCGTCGTTTATCTTTATCTCTGTTTGGATGAAAGGTCAAGGTCATACTTAAAGGTCAAACATTTACCAATTTGTCAGTATATGTATTATTTTCGATGTCTTATTTTTCATCTTCAGGCCAAACTATGCAAGAAGTTTCGTGTACATGGAATACCTAAGCTAGTCCTGGTGGACGCAGAAAACGGCAAGACAATATCATGTGATGGTTACACGAGAGTGATAGAAGATGAAAGTGGCGCTGAGTTTCCATGGCGACGTAAAAAGTTCACAGATATCATCAGAGGAAAGTTGTTAAAAGAGAAGAAAGAGGTAGAAGCCCTAGAAGAATTGAAAGGAAAGATTGTTGGTCTATACTTCGCAGCTAACTGGGTGAGTACTGAGTACATTCACTGAAATATGGCTTCCTATAGCTGAACCTTTCCCAAATCAAGTCCTCACGCTTGGTATTAACCCTTCCCCAAACGGCAAAATATTTGGGTGATCCACTTCAAAAAACTGCCACAAATGACAAAATGGGTGCTGTTAAAGATGTGACTTGTGTAAAATATGGCACAGAAAATATTGAGACAAAAGGAGAAACTGCTGATTATCAGCAGTTTCTTCTTTTGTTTCAGTGTTTTCCCAAGCCTTTTCTATTAGGGACGTCAAAACCAGGTCTTGTTTGGGAAAGGGTTAACATAGGAAAACATTAAAGCAAAAGAAGAAAATACTTATGTGGGCATATTCAGCATTGTCCCCTGTCTGCTAAATGTTTCTGTGCTATATTGTACAAAGATCTTATGGATGACGTAAAAATGGAGTTCAAAACTAGTGATTGTTTGGAAAAGTTTAAAAATTTGAAATTAAGTGAAATTGTTGTGGGTAATGAAATGATGTTGATATTATATCGGATTTGTGAATATTGTAGCAAAGAAAATGCTCAAGCAAAAGGAGAAAATGCTGGTCATCATAATATCATATCATTGCTTTTCAACAAAAACCTTGTAACTGCAGCTTATTTCAAGCTGCAGTTACTAGGTTTTTGTTGAAAGGCATAGATATATGATTTTCTTTTTGAATACTCTTAAAAGTAAAGTGAATTATAAATGCCTGGAATTGCAAGGAAAAGTGATAAGTGGATCCTTGCAGAGTAGACTGAATTCAAAGCCCAACAGACAAGAACAGTTGTGAAATGATGAATAGAGTCAATTGTTTACACATTGCATAACGTTTTTCTGATCATTATGTATCTTTTTTTTTTTACTTTTGCTCCAATCATTTACTCCTGCATTAATCCTTTCCCACAGAAGAAATTTCTGAGCTGTAGTTGTAGATGTTTTTGGAGGAATTAGGATCGATAATGGGTGTATAGCAAATCAAAAACATGCACATGAGAATTTCTATTTTGCATGAAAATAAACACATAGCTAAAGGCTATCTCCTACATATCACATGTTGCTAAGAATGTAGACATGCGGAAAATAGATCGTTTTCCATGATACTGCAGACGATATGCAGCCTATCGCAACAAAATCTGAAGCGTACAAAAATATTTTTCTAAATGATTTGAACAGTTTTCAGTTACTCTTTATTACTGCAAGGTCTGGCTGTTTTCTAATTATGCTTATAATCAACCCATTACTAAACAGCCAAATTTTGGACTGTTCGAAATCAAAAATGATACAGACAACATTTTCAAGTGAATATGATTTTAAATACTTTGCTCATTTTGTGTAGAAAACATTGTGGGAAATTAAGAAATTGCTTGTGACAAGCAATTTCTTCATTTTCCATGATGTTTTCCATGGCCATTATTTTATGGGGATCGAGTCAAAAAGAGTCATTGTGTTGTAATGGGTTAACCCATTACCAGACACCAAAGTTTTAGACACATCAGAATTCAAAGATAATGCATTCCTTCTCACAATGCCTTTTTCAAAATGTTCTGGCTTGATAGCATTGTCTTGAGCAAGGTTTGTATGGGAATGGGTTTCATATCAAGAATGTGTTTGACAAGGGATTAATCAAATAATTTACTTTATCTTTCCTTGCATCTGTATAAATTTTACTTGAAAAGAAATTGCTTTTAATTTTGAAGTAATTAGAAAATTTGAAATTAATTTAAGTGCTTAATAAACTTTACCCTTGACAGATTATCATAGACATGCTGGATAATCACTTACAACAATTTCAGAAAATCTCCAGTATTTTTGTTCATATGGGACTGCATTTGGGTTGAAGCAGAGAAGGTCCCATGACAGACGTCAAGCATTAGATAGACATGTTGAAATTTTCAAAAGCTAGCTGATAAAAAAGTTCAAAAATCCACCATTTCCAGCGCATTCCTGGCATTTTCTCACCTTCTCTGCTTCAAACAGAATTCAAATTGGTCAAAAATTGATAAAAATATTGATGATCTTCTAAATTTCTAAGTCGCGTTATTAACCACCGTGATAGATTTATACCTTTAAGCCTTCTCAAACAAAAAGTGTCTTTGATGTTATAAGAAGAAGTATGGGAAAACATTAATTAGAGATCTATAAGATAAAAAAGAAAATTCTGATAATTACCAATATATTATTCATTTATTCTAAAAAATAGACAGTAAAGATGGAATTTGCATACTTGATAGCACAGAAAGTATTGAGGCAAAAGGAGAGAATGCTGGTTATCCAGCATTTTCTTCTTTTGCCTTAATAGTTTGCTTATGTTTTCTATAAATGTCATAGAAACCAGTTCTTTGGAAATGTTTAACAGACTGATACCAATGTAAGCATCTGACATTATCTTCACTTATCAGTTCAGGTACAATTTACTTTGATGTATTGGATTTAGAACTTAAAAAAATAAGAGTTAAAAATTATTGGCTCAACATACTTTGCAATTTCATAATGCACTAACATGATTTTGAGGCATTTCTGAAGTTAGAATTTGGCAAAAAAAAGATAAGAAAAAAAAGAAAGAAAGAAAGAAAGAGAGGAAAACAAAGCAACTGAGGACCTATTGACATTTTATCACATTTATGCAATGGTGTGGGTATTGATAGAGGGGCGTTCATTGAAGATTTTCCCTAACCTACTTCCAATAAGTAGATAGAATTGAAACTTGGCGCAAACATTAATCTTTCTTTACATGGCCTCTATAGCCAGAGAGACACAGTTCTGCCATCATTAAATGCAGTTTTAGAGACCTCTTCTGTAGAACACCGTAGATTGTGCCCGAAACCTTGCATTGACTTGATGGTGGCATCATCAATGACAGACTGTGGGCGCCCAGGATTTGGGCTGTTTCCAGACTTATACATCCACACTTGAACTATGTATACCAGTGTTTGACAATATCATATGATTGGACATCATCCCCAGAAAACTTCTTTCATCTCATCAAATGCTTCCTTGGGAGTGTAACCTTTCAAATACAGGAATCTGGGCCACGTTTTACTAACATAGATTTTTTCAAAAACCTTGTAACAACACATCTGATTGAAAGAGAAATAATAACAGTAATTATTCGGCCAATCAGATTTGTTGTTGTTTTAAAAATGTTCGTAAGTTCGTTAGTAAAACGGGCCCCTGATGACTGCTTGCTCCATCACTCTACCTTACTTAACTTCAGCACACGGAAATGAGAAACAAATTACATCTTATAGCTGCAATTTTTAGCTCCACTGGCCGAAGGCCAGCGAGCTATTGTCATGGCGTTGTGTCCGTCGTGCGTGCGTGCGTCCGTCCGTCCGTGCGTCCGTCCGTCCGTCCGTTAACTTTTTCTTTAAAAATCTTCTCCTCAGAAACTACTGGATGTATTTCAACCAAACTTCACAGGAATGATCCTTGGGTGACCCTTTCTCAGATTCCTTCAAAGAATTTTGATCGAACCAGAATAACCTGAGTTATCTGCCCTTGAATGTCAAAAATAGCTGGTTTTGACTTTATTTTTACTCTAAAATCTACAAATATCAACTAATCAAGACAAAACTTGGACAGAATATATATAAGCATAATATCCTGCCTGGGTATAATTTTTAGCTTGATCGGAATTATATATCATGAGTTATGTGCCCTTGAATTTGACAAAATTGCCATTTTCAACTCTATTTTGACTTTGATTTCACTCTAGCAACTACAAATATTGACAAATCTAAACAAAACTTTCACAAAATGTTGGTGACTATAAGATCTTGCCTTGGTGTAATTTTCAGCTTGTTTACATTTGTCAAAAAATGTGGCCATGGCAGGGAGGAAGGGGCTTATCAGACTTAAAGAAATCATAAGAAAATTCTTAAAAAATCAACCAGTGTGCCCAATTGAACCAAACTTTGCAGGAATGAGCCTTTAGTCGTTCTTTTTAAAATTTGTTCACAAATTTTTATATTTGTCAAAAAAATGTGGCTGTGGCAGGGAGAAAGGGGCTTATCAGACTTACAGAAATCATAAGAAAATTCTTTAAAAATCAACCATAAGGCCAATTGTAACCAGACTTTGCAAGAATGTTCTTTGAGTCTCTTTTCAAAATTTATTCACAAATATCAAGATTTGGCTGCCCCTGTGTAAGGCTTACAAGAAATCGTGGGATAATTCTTCCACTTTAACCAGTGGAGCGATTCAGGCCCTCCTGGGCCTCTTGTTTATGGTCCCTATAGAGGTATACAGTAATGTATGTGTACAATTTCAGCTTCCTACCTGAACTGAAAGTAGGTCAGGAGAAATCTTTAATGAACGACCCTTGTATATGGCAGTTAACCCATTACAACTCATGGATGCATTTTGACGCCCCACAAGATAAAAGCTTTCAAAAACATTGTGGAAAATGAAGAAATTGCTTGTGACAAGCAATTTCTTCATTTCCCACAATGTTTTCTACCACAAAAGACCAAACAAATCTAAATTTCATTCACTTGAAATTGTCGTCTGCGACATCTTTGGATTTGGAACAGTCCAAAATTTTGTCGTCTGGTAATGGGTTAAACCTATGAATGAACATCGAATGACCAGGAATCCACCGAATTACTGTATGTATTTTGGCTATTTTTCTATTTTGGTAAGTTTTGCCAAGATATACAGTAGGGAATAATCAGTCTCAGGTTAATTTTGATGTCATTAAGTCATGTTGATTTTGGCAGACGTTACAGCAGCAGTAGTCAGTGTTTCATGAATTCAAAAGCCATTTGATAGGTGACCCCAGCCTGCCAGAGCTTATTTTAACCCTTTCCCAAACAGCAAAATTTTAGGGTGATCCAATTTGAAAGCTGCTGACGACAAAAGAAATTTCGTTAACGATAGAATTTGTGTATGATATAGCACGGAAAATATTGAGACAAAAGGAGAAACTGCTGGTCGTCAGCAGTTTCTTCTTTTGTCTCAATGTTTTCCCAAGCCACACCTACTAGGCACGTCAAAACCAGGTCTTGTTTGGGAAAGGGTTAATCCCTACAGCTAATAGCTGGAGATGCCCTATGTCTGCTTGGTCATTTATTGTGAGCTTTAACTGCCGATGAAAACACTTATAACTGGATACAATGGGGGAAAAGGAGAAATTAGTGATCATGACTCATGAGTACTTTCTTCTTTTCTCTCAATGCTCCCACAAGCTTTCTCAGATAAGTACTAAAATCTGCGGATTTGGGGGGAAAGGATGAGGGGAGATTTATCTAGTAATTTAGAAGTTTTATCTGAAATACTTTCATGTAACTGTCTTTTTTAACAGTTTCATTGGTCTGGCTAGATAGACCACCTAAACTCAATCCTTTCCTAAAATAATGAGGCTTTCCAAACCCACATTATAGAAAAAAAACACCTTTGGAAAACATTGAATTAAAAGAAGAAAATGCTGACAATCAGCATGTTCCCCTTTTGTCTCAATATTAACTGTGCTGCTTTTAAACAAATTCTATCTATACGAGGGCTGATCAAAAAGTTCGTATAATTTCTTCATTAAATTTTAGTTAATATAGCGAAGCATTTCATTTTTTGATATGTTTCAGATTTACTTATTTCAAATATATGTTGAAAGTTTCAATGAGATTGATTGAAAAATGATGTTGCTATGACTCTTTCAAAATAGGAGGAATCGGGTACTCGGAGCACTCCATGACGTTAACGTCATTTCAACGACGTCGTTTGACGCTACATGATAGAACTCTTTATAGCACATCGTTACTGTTCATTTGGTTTGTGCAATTGTTTTGTTTATTTTTCGAAAACATTTAGACTGTTACAAAAATTCGATTTTTAACGGATCAATCTGTAGATATTGTTGTCCTTGTACCAGATCTATTCAGTGAGAAAGGGACGTTTAGATGCCTTTCTCTCTAAATCGCAAAATTATCCAAAAGGCGTATTATTGTGTAAAAACCTTAATAAGCCATACCATTTTCCATTCATAATCACACTAACTTACAACAGAAATAATATGCGCAAAATGAAATTTATATGATTATGATATGCATTATTGATAAGAATATAAATGAATAACGAATACTAATTATTGCATTCGCGAGAATCCGAATAAAAAATCGGTTTCTAATATTTGACCATTGGTGTTCCTCATCCGCCCTAAGCTAGGTAAAGAACAAATACATTAAATCACATATGAAGCTCCTCATATTAACATAGAACTTGATCTTTCATATAAAAAGCCGAATTAATTTATAATGAATTCTCTCATATACTTATAGCGATGGATTTTCAAAACGACGTCGTTGACGAACGTCAAAATTTATTTACGTAATTCTTGCGCGTTCACTCATTGGGTTGTCCTTTCGATTCTCTATCTCAATTGTATAAACAAAACATGTTATTTTTACAGACTATGATTTGTTTATGATTTTAGCCTTGCAATATTTATTAAATTAACTGCATTTGGGTTTGTGTATGAACTGAAAATAACAAAACTGATTTGAACAACCAATTTTCCGTACTTCGCGGGCTGCCGTTTTTACTATTTTTTCACGTCGGCGCGTCACACCATATCCCTCGTTACATAATTGTTTTACAACATTGAATCTTGAAATTTTACTAAGTATCCGATATGATGTCTTTCCTCTCGTATATAAAATATCGGAAGTTTTGCTCGCGCACGTTTTGAAAAATAATCGTTTTGCGTAACTTTACAATTATGATTTTACGGAGTGCTCCGGGGTAGCGTTCCTTGACCTTTTTAAGATGCGAATAATTATAGTTATAATAAATTGACACTTATAATATTTCGTCAGAAAGTCATTGATATATTGAAATTACATATGTGAAAAAATAAATGCAATCGGATGAAAGGTAAAAAAGTTATGATGAATTTATACGAAATTTTTGATCAGCCCTCGTATCTATGTCCATCTTGTCTTCTTCTTCTTCTTCTTCTTCTTCTTCTTCTTCTTCTTTTTCTTCTTCTTCTTCTTCTTCTTCTTCTTCTTCTTCTTCTTCTTCTTCTTCTTCTTCTTCTTCTTCTTCTTCTTCTTCTTCTTCTTCTTCTTCTTCTTCTTCATGAACTTATGTGGGGTAGCAGTTGGAGGCTCTGTAAGGGTATTGTTGTAGTACTGGTGTGAGAAATGACAGGAATCCATGGTTAGGTGCTCCAGCCGACGAGATATGACCTTGGTAGTTGAAAACAACATAATACCCCAATGAACCAATCTTCTTATTCCTCTTCCTCTTCTTCTTCTTACTGATAATTAGCATTTTCTACTTTTGACTCAAACTTTCTTGGTATTTGTATTTATTATATTCTGTCAACATGTAACAAGTTTCTGTGTTATTGAGAATTCATGTGTGAAACATAAAGAGAAACTGCTTCTTTTCCTCGCTGTTTGCATCAGCTTTATCTATCGGATGGTCAGAAAACATTGAAAGAAAAGAACACAATTGTGATAACCAGAATTTTCTCCTTTTTCTTTACATTTTTGTATGGTACAATGTCGGCAATGTTGACTGTATTGGACCTATGCAATAGCTTTCAATTTTCCCTGGTCTATAGAACTTTGTTGTTTTGGAAAGACTTGGAATTGCATTCCTCTGGAAAAATTCTGTCTGCAAAAGAGATTATGAAAAATGTTTTACCTCTGCATGCACTGCAAAGGGTTTAGTGCAAAACTATTGTAAGCATTTTGAATATCATGTGCACCTACAATAGTATTGTACTAACCTGCTTAAATGAATACTTCAGTTCAAAACTACTGTAAGTATACTATGTAATCTATGCAGTTACAATAGTTACGCTTCAACTTTTAGATATTGCCTAGAGGTGATGAAATGTTAGATAATTAAAGATAAGAATACAGGTTAGGTGCTTATTGAATGCCATCAAGTTTTTGTGTGATTGATCATCCAGCAGCTTACCAGGGAATTCCAGACTATTATCTTAAAGTCACATTTCACGATTATTTTTACATAAATTTTACTTTTATTCTATCTGAAAGAGCATGTTTTCTTATGAAAATTCTGAAAATTTCAAGCCAAAATATTGCACTGTTTACGAGAAATTTATATTTTTGTGTTAAAATTGAACAAATTGTTGTGGACAACAGTTCGGATTTATATGCAATTTATCGATTATGTCTCAACTTTAAATGCGTGTTTCTCGCTTATCGGCAACAACTTAAAAAAACTAATAGTATTTATACTCATTAGAATAATCAATCTTGGCATCAAGACATACTTTAAAAGATTGAAATTGGAATGAAATGTCCCTTTAACACTTTACCGGATTTTACAAAAGTTTTTCCTAGAGGCAATGAATTTTGTGCAAAAATAGACAGCGTTTACCATTAAGTATTGATAAACGGTCGGTGTTGTTTCGAAATTTCGTAACTACGGCTTGATTCAAGCGGTAGTTGCGAGATTTCACAACAACACCTACGAAATACTATTTATCTCCGAAACTATAGAAACTATGTCACAGTTAGCTGGATAAAATTGTTCCCTTTTCCAGACTATTATCTTAACACTTTACCAGATTTTACAAAATGATGCTTTTCAATGAAAACCTTATAACTGCAGCTTGTTTTAAGCTGCTGTTATGAGGTTTTCATTGAAAAGCGACGAAAAGCTTTTCCAAATTGAGAGGATGCAGTCTGATCAATGTCTATGTTGTTATGTAATAGCTTCTTCAGGACATGTCACTACTGTTAGCATTTTCTACTCCTTTTGCTTATAAATATTCAAGCACTGAATACAAAAGTCAAATTTGATAACTAGTGATCCTATAAATATTCAAGCAGTCAATACAAAAATCAAAGTTGATAACTAGTGATCCTATAAATTCATATTGAAGTACAGTTGTCGCCACATCGTATGGCACAATGTTTATGTTTCGTTCAAATGTAATTGAACGTTAAAGAAAACATAAACACGTGCCATACGATGTGGCGACAACTGTAGTCAATACAAAAGTCAAAGTTTATATTAGTGATCCTATAAATATTGAAGCAGTCAATACAAAAGTCATACTTGATACCATTGGTGATCCTATAAATATTCAAGCAGTCAATACAAAGGTCAAAGATGATAACTATTGATTCTATAGATATTCAAGCACTCAATACAAAAGTCAAAGTTGATACCATTAGTATGGAAACCCTGGAGGGTCATTTTGCATTTTGAATTTTGACTCTCTACTTTTGACTTTCGACTTTTTGAAAATGGAAGCACTGGGTCATTTTTGCATTTTGAGTTTTGACTTTCTACTTTTGACTTTCGACTTTTTGAAAATGGAAGCCCTGAAGGGTCATTTTTGCATTTTGAGTTTTGACTTTCCACTTTTGACTTTCGACTTTTTGAAAATGGAAGCCCTGAAGGGTCATTTTTGCATTTTGAGTTTTGACTCTCTACTTTTGACTTTCGACTTTTTGAAAATGGAAGCACTGAATGGTCATTTTGCATTTTGAGTTTTGACTCTCTACAAGGCGTGTATGCAAAGTCGAAAGTCAAAAGTAGAGAGTCAAAACTCAAAATGCAAAATGACCCTTCAGGGCTTCCATTTTCAAAAAGTCGAAAGTCAAAAGTAGAGAGTCAAAATGCAAAAATGACCCTTCAGTGCTTCCATTTTCAAAAAGTCGAAAGTCAAAAGTAGAGAGTCAAAACTCAAAATGCAAAAATGACCCTTCAGGGCTTCCATTTTCAAAAAGTCGAAAGTCAAAAGTAGAAAGTCAAAACTCAAAATGCAAAAATGACCCAGTGCTTCCATTTTCAAAAAGTCGAAAGTCAAAAGTAGAGAGTCAAAATTCAAAATGCAAAATGACCCTCCAGGGCTTCCATACATTAGTGATCCTATAAATATTCAAGCAGTCAGTACAAAAGTCAAAGTTTATCTTATAAATATTCAAGCAGTCAGTACAAAAGTCAAAGTTGATAACTAGTGATTCAATAAATATTCAAGCAGTCAATACAAAAGTCAAAGATAATAACTATTGATTCTATAAATATTCAAGCACTCAATACAAAAGTCAAAGTTGATACCATTGGTGATCCTATAAATATTAAAGCAGTCAGTACAAAAGTCAAAGTTGATAACATTAGAGAATGGGATTGTAGACAAGTTGGGCCATAAATTTCTCCTCTCATCTGGCAAATTCATAACTCGTAACAAACCGAGCATTAAACAGGCAATGAATCTGTCCAAGAGTTACCCAGCTCTGAGTTTAACCTTTCCCAAACAGCAAATTTTACAGTGGTCCAATTTCTAAAGCTGCTGCAGAGGACAAAAATGGTGTTGACGAAGATTCTTTTGTGTATAAGATAGTCAAGAAAATATGGAGGGAAAGGAGAAAATGCTGATTATCAGCATTTTCTTCTTTTGCCTCAATGTTTTCCTAAGCCATGTCTGCTTTGGATGTCAAACCCAGGCCTTCAGGGTTGTTTGGGAAAGGGTTAAATCTTTCCCAAATAAACACTGGTGTTGAAGTCTTTTTGAGAAAAAAAAACTTTGGGAAAACATTGAGGCAAAAGAAGAAAATGCTGATGATCAGCATTTTTCTTCTTTTGCCTCAAGATTTTATGTGCCATAAATATGCATGGAAATCCTATCTCTATCAACAACTGTGTAAATGTCTGCAGCAGATTTCTAGTTGGAACAATCCAGATTTCTGTTGTTTAGGAAAAGGTAAAAGGGGCAATGAATCTGGCCATGAGTTATGGTACTTGGGAAAGGGTAAAAGGGGCAATGAATCTGGCCATGAGTTATGGTACTTGGGAAAAGGTGAAAGGGGCAATGAATCTGGCCATGAGTTATGGTACTTGGGAAAGGGTAAAAGGGGCAATGAATCTGGCCATGAGTTATGGTACTTGGGAAAGGGTAAAAGGGGCAATGAATCTGGCCATGAGTTATGTTACTTGGAAAAGGGTAAAAGGGGCAATGAATCTGGCCATGAGTTATGGTACTTGGAAAAGGGTAAAAGAGGCAATGAATCTGGCCATGAGTTATGGTACTTGGGAAAGGGTAAAAGAGGCAATGAATCTGTTTGTGAGTTATGGTACTCAGTAAATCAAACAAACTTCTGTTACTAAAACAATAATTTTGTGTTACTAACACGTCAATTATTATTATTACCCTAATAAACCTAATCATTATAGTTGGCAATTAGTGGTTGAGAAGTCCATGCTTTGTACACAGTAAAATAAAGGAGGTACTACAATCTAGTATAAAAAGGATGAAAAGAAAATAGAGAAAAGGAGATTATGCTGATAAGCATTAATTTCTGCTATTCTCTCAATTTTCAAAGCTCACTAGAGGACCTTTGCCAAGCTGAGATAGCTCAGTTGGTAATGTCGTAGTACATCTATCAAGGAGTTGTGTGTTTAAACCTCTGCTTCACTGGTGATGAACTCGGACAAAGCGAGGAACATTTTTCATGAACACAAGGTACAGATACTTCATGTTTAAATGTGCGTTTAAAAACCAGTTTTACTAGTTTGAGCATGTACACAATGATTTGCACATGTTTATCCGCCCAAAACAATATGGACGAATCGGAGAGACACTTAGAGGCTATTGTCAGTTTTGTTATTTTATTTCTCTGACTGATTCTGAAGTTGGTATTACAATCTTGGAGTAGAAGTTTTTTTCCGATGTGAAAATCGTAGTTAACGTTTTTTGAAGGGGACTTGTACGGTTTATTTATGATACCGTGAACATTTTCAATGGCTGTTCGAATTGCAATGACTTTTGTCCTAACAATAGAATGGGTTTTCGGTTAAATATGGATAAATCGTAGGTGTTGTTATAAAATCCCGTAACTGCAGCTTCAATAAAGTTGAGTTTGTGACGTTTTAGATTTACGCCGACGAAGCACTAGTGTTTGTCCGAAAAAAACGTCACCAGGTCTATATATACCGTAGTAGATAAAATTTATTCTTTTTCAAAGACGAATTTTAAAAATGGTATACAATAATCATTTCCAAAACAATAGGCCTATCTGGTATTGCAGCCCCCAATTAGAAGACTTTCAGTAATGACCACCATATAGATAGTGCTTCATTTCCGTTTTTCTACCCGTCCGCCAATTTGTCTAGCTGACTGCTCCAGATGTCAAAATACATTGATTTTATATGTTGAGAAGTTAAAATGTGTGTACTAATTAAGAAAATATGAAAGAAAAATATTAAGAAAAAAGGAGCCAAATTATTTTCAGTATAGATCTATTCTTCTTTTGATTCAATGTTTGCTATACGCACTTCAACGTCAATTACACAAAACGTGGGAACGACGTCGTATTGTTGGCGGCGATGTTATAAAGTCTTGAAAACAGATCATGAGCGTAAACTTTTGTTTCAGGAGAAATGTAGTGAGACGTCTTTTTTTAACATTTTATCTTTAAGAAATCTAAAATATTGAAACAAATGGATTTAATTATAGTAGCACAAATATACTCCCTGTCATAAGAAAGTAGCCACTTGTCTTATGCAAATGGTCGCCAATTTTAGAATTATTCATAAATGTACCGAAATAAATACAAGATATTGAAGCATGGCAAGTAAATCGAAAACAGTCGAATTACCCCATTAATTAGACCGTTTTCGATTTACTTGCCATGCTACAATTTTGAGACGATTCCAACACATCCAACGTCTACACGTGACGTCATTCCGACAAGACAACCATTATCGGAACGACTACCTGTGAAATCGACAGAAAAAGGCAAACGTTACAGATAGGCTAGATTGCTTCCTGAGTTGAGTTCTATCAGCAGTAGAGGCTGATTAACGGATTAGACCATCCGTTTCAGACGTCTTGCGATACCCATAGTCTTGCTACGATGTTATTGACAACATTACCTTCAGTGGGTTAGACAGCATCTATTGTTTTCTAAGGACAATTGCATAGCATGTATTAATACCAACGGTGTTCACACGCGAAAATGTCTTGTAAAAGCGAATCTTATCCTTATCCACTTTCAGGAATTGTTACGGTAATAACAAGTATAGTAATACATTGACAATTATTGAAAGTAAAAGATTAAATGTGCATTTGTAAAATTTTATTCTTGTACCGTATGCAGTCAAGGTGTTAATTGAAAAGGAAATGCACGCAGTTAACTTTTCCCGTTAGTATACTTTAGAATGCATGCCCGTAGAAAGCACTTCCATATGGGCCCTGTCTAGGCCAGTGTCTAATATTGAGGGGGGGGGGCTAAATTAGATTTGCCATAAGTTTTAAATGTGAAATGATGAAAATTCGGCATTTTTGCCAACTATGGGGGGGGGGGGGGCTCCAGAGTCCCCCTGTTCGTACGGGCCTGGGATGTGTGAAACAGTGGATCCTCCTTAGAATAAATGGTGATAATGGTAATGATAAACATAACAGTATAGATCTGGAAACGTTCATTTAGGCTTTTGCGACCAACATGGATCCAGATCAGACTTTGCATGTGCACTGTCTGATCAAGATCCATCTTGTTCTCATTTAATAGCTTATTATCCACCTGTACCAAATTTAAGAAGGCATAACGAAAATCTTACCGGTGAAACTCCAAGGTAACGATAAAAATGATGATTATTATTATGATGATGATGATGATGATGATGATGATGATGATGATGATGATGATGATGTCATCTAATTGTCATCACCTGTCAGTAATTTATCTGAAAGGGGAGTTAGGCAGTACAAATTGATATATATTGAAACAAGTACCTGGTGCTCGAATTTGATGCCGGAAATCTATGGTTAGATGCTCAAATCAGTGCAATATTACCGAATAAATGTTTAAATGTGCCGTTAAGTCCAGTGCAATCGATTAATTTATCAAACATGTGGTCATAAAACACCGTAGCTGGAAAAGATAACATCGCAAACATGCTGTAACGTTGTCACGAAGAAACCGCACAATGATTTTCAATGACATGACACCAAAAACTGCCATTTACAGCCTTTATTTGTACATTTATATGTCTTTTTTGTTTACTTGCAATGCAAGTTGATAAACATAAACAGTAATATCGTACCATTTCGTTCGGGCGATTAAGATCAACCCACATGATCTCAATATGCGCTTTGTGCACTTGGAATCCGTTTATAACATTTTAAAATAATGATCGATAAAACTGATATTTTCGTGTGTATTATAAATCATATCTACATACCTTAGTAACTTCCATTTGAGTGCATCCTTTAAAAAAAAGACGGAAAGACAAGTAAAACAAAATACCACGTGTAATGTTTACAAAAATCCGGATGTGACATGAAGTATCTGTACCTTGTGTTCATGAAAAATGTTCCTCGCTTTGTCCGAGTTCATCACCAGTGTGCTTGGCCAATATTTGTTCTGACATTTGTCTCTCAACATGGGAGAGGCTCAGTTAGGATATTGTGGTATTACTGGTGATATGTCAGGAATCCATGACTAGGTGCTCCATCTGCTGCAATATGAGCAAAGCACTAAAACCCACTCAATCAAATGTTGAACCTTCAAATTAGGGATTGTTTAATGTCTAGGTAATGAAAATATTTTTGATAAATGAATTCAAGTTATTGTCATAGAATACCATATCCTCAATCTCTCATTCACAGCTGTTGGAAATGCGATGTTTGTCCGGAATGTTGTTAAGACATTGGTAAGACAAAAAATCTTAAATTCTTTGAAGAATCTGGTCTCTTGTTTTGATGTCCCTGATATGTAATAGAAAAAGCTATAAATGAAGCATCATGCTAGGTTGAGAAACATAATTTACAAGAGAATGAGTGATCTTTGCAAACTGTTTACCCATAATACTTTACTATAGTCCAGCTATTATATAATGGCACAAAAGTCATGTTTATAAAATGAATCTAGTATGTAAGCAAACGAAAGACATGCATTATAAACCTTATACATTTAGCAATTATCAAACTACAAATAACTGTAATTTTGCATTTGATTTTTTGAATCTTGCAGATGTGGCACACCTGGAAGATTCAAACTAGCACATACAAAATTGTTTTGAAAATGAAAAAAGAGTATTTGCCTTGTAGAATATGTAAACTTGTGCCATAATATCGTAATCAGCTTTAGAAGATGTTATGTCCATATTTTGTCCTTATTCAAGCTGTTTGAAGAATGTTCTGGTTATTGGCTGAAGTGTGTCAGTTTTAAGAGAGCTCATAAAAAGATCATTAGTCTCAATGAGGCATGGCACAGAGAGATGAAAATTCTACCGTTATTACATTAGAGCTATATCTGTGAACACTTCAACACTTCTAGGGATTCACAATTTGTCATTAACAAGTACAATGCTAGCACAAGAAATGTACCGGTACATACAAAGGACATTTTTAGCTCCACTGGCCTTCAGGCCAGCGGGCTATTGTCATGACGCTGTGTGCGTTGTACGTGTGTGCGTGCGTCCGGTCATCAACTTTTTCTTTAAAAAACCTTCTCCTCAGAAACTACTGGATGGATTTCACAGGAATGATCCTTCTATCGTCCTCTGTCAGATTCCTTCAATTAACTCTTTCACTGCCTAATTTCCTGGAATTGTCCTATTTCCAGTGCCAAATTATGGAAACTTCATAAGAGGGCTTATCAGTTATAGAATAGTAAAAAATCGTTGTTTGATATTATTAAGCTGAAACTTTCAGGAATCATTGCACATAAATTGTTTTGCCTGATAGCATACAGTGTATCAGAAAGTTTGATCAGATGACATTGCCCTTGACCTTGAATGACCTCATCAAGCTATTGTTTGAAAGTCGCCGATCAGCGACATTGGCAGTCTTCCTATGGGTCGCTTTTCGGCGACATTGGCAGCGAAAGAGTTAATTCTTATTGAACCTGAAAGTCTGGCGTTATCTGCCCTTGAATTAAAAAAAAAATGGCTGTTTTGACTTTGTTTTCACTCTAATTGTCACCCACCAATGGGTTTGAAATCGTTAACCTAATTGGGCGAGCAGCTGGAGACTCGGTAAGGGTGTTGTGGTAGTACTGGTTTGAGAAACAACAGGAATCCATGGGTAGGTGCTCCAGCCGCCGCGATATGACCCTGGTAGTTGAAAACGGCGTAAAACCCCAATAAACTCAATTGTTTTCACTCTAGCCACTACGAATATTGATCAATCAAGACAAAACTTGTTTGTTTTAGAGAAATCTAAAATTTTGCTGTTTTGAAAATGGATAAGAGAGCTAAGATGATCAAAATTAGTCTAAATGAGACATGCATATTCAAGCATGGAAAGCTGTTCAGAATGGAAAAAATGCTTACATTTTCAGCATTTCATTCTTTTATTTGTATTCTTTCTACAAGTTCATTCATTTCAAAGATAGCAAAATGCATCACTGTTTTGGAATTGTAAGTGAATTATCACGATATTGCTAGAAATTGGCCTTTCCCCTGCGGAAAAAGTAAAGAACACATATCTAGTTCTAGAACTATTCTAGAATGTTCTAGAACATTAATGGCACTTCTAGAACTGTTCTAGAACAGTTCTAGAAGTGCCATTTAACATTCTAGAATGTGCTAGATTAGTTCTTGAACTGAAATGAACTTTTCGCAGGGATTATACTGGAAATTATACATGGAAAGGAGAATGATTATCTAAATGCATATAAATGCATCACATTTCAGTGTTTGAAATCAATATGTGCCTCACAAGAGATAATAACATCAAAGATGATAAACGATCGTTATTAATGAGGGTATTTTGACACCGGCTTAATGATTCACACACTTTCTGTTTGATTAATTGATTAAGTCTTCGTTTATCTTCCATATTTTATCAGTTTTTGGGAAATAAAAAAAAAAATCAGGTCAGAACTTTACTGCAAAAACTATTTAACCCATTACCACACAATGACTCTTTTTGACTCTCCACAAAATAATGACCATGGAAAACATCGTGGAAAATGAAGAAATTGCTTGTGACAAGCAATTTCTTCATTTCCCACAATATTTTCCATCCAAAAAGACCTAAAAATAAAAAATTCTGTTCGCTTGAAAATGTCGTTTGCAGGATCTTTCAATTTGGACCACCCTGAAATTTTGTCGTTTGGTAATGGGTTTTTCCCAGACAACAATATTTTAGTTTGCTCCAATTGAAAAGCTGCTGTAGATGGCAAAACAGATGTCGATAAAGATACGTGTATTATTTGTGTTCAATTTATTATTTATTATTATTATTATTATTATTAAATACTAATCAATGATCTCTCATATGTACAGCATTATTAAAGGCCAGGTCACACACACGATTCCATGTCCACATCATGACCAGAGCATGTCCTAAAGTGGTTAGTTTTATAGCTTATATTTAGACACAATGTGCAGGTGCTAAGGTCACGAAACTATCTGTGACCAGGTCTAAAGGTAGTCCACCCCTAATGAGATTCATGCGACATCAGAATTATTTGGGCGAAGTCGAAAAGCTTTGGCGGTAGAACTTTCCATTGCAGAATGTTTACGACTATGCCCAAATAGGTTTGGATAAGTAACGCTGCCGCTCGAAAAGGGTATTATACCTTTACCCATTACCTGACAACAAAATTTTAGGAAGGTCATATTTAAAAGCTACTGTAGGTGATATAATTGATGTTACA
The DNA here is from genome assembly GCA_963680895.1 of Fragum sueziense. Lineage (NCBI taxonomy): Eukaryota > Metazoa > Mollusca > Bivalvia > Cardiida > Cardiidae > Fragum > Fragum sueziense. The sequence continues at coordinate 49,370,234 of OY804603.1, forward strand.
GAGCAAGGGATTTGTGAACAATTAAGCGCAGAAAATGTTGAGACAAAAGAAGAAACTGCTGGTTATCAATGCTTTCCCAAGCCTTTTCTATTAGAGACATACAACTCTGGACTTGCTTGGGAAAGGGTTAATTTTGTACCACTGGTCAAAATGATTACTTTTTAGAAGTTCAGCCTGTAAATCTAATCATAACTTTTCTTCTGAAAACTCATAACTACAGTTTGTTTTAAGCAGTAGTTACAAGCTTTTTTAAGAAAATTGGCGGAATTCTGCCTGACAGATGTCCAATAAGCTCCTGGATGTTATTTGAGTGCATAATTAAAGAAGCCCTGCCAGGTCTATTTGTTCAAGATTGGATGGGTCTGAATTAGATTCCGCTCACAGCCTTTGTCTTGCTTCAGCACAATAATTGTTGATATTGAATTTATTGTGATTTAACCCTTTTATATAACTAAAATGTGCGATACTGTGAGCATTTTCAGACCCAATGTATTATGGTTAACAGTGGGGTTTTACCTCAGAACGCAATAGACCATAACCTTTTTAACAAAGCATAAAGTTTATCTCATTACCCTGTCTTACCTTCCGGTAGATATTGGACATATCGTGATAGCGTGAGTCCACTATAAAAGAGAAAGTTTTCAGCAGGTGTTAAACTGAAAGGACTGTCTTTGACTACAAAATTAAAATTTTCATGTTAAATTCATAGAGTTTGTGTTCTAAGCTGGTTACAATTGACGTGGCACTGGCCTTTATGCAAGTTATGTTCATTTTTCGCGAATAAGCCTCACTGGTGGTGAACTTGGCCAAAGCGAGGGACGTTTTTTCGCGATCAAGGTATTCCGTCGGTGTTGTTATAGAATATGGTAACTATGACTTCATCGATTTTATAACAACACCGACAGTTTGTCAATACAAAACGGTAAACCCGGTCTGTTTTTAGAACAAGCTCATTGTCATTAGAAAAAAAATTCTATAAACTCACATTTAAATGTGAAATATCTATACCTTGTTGTAGCGAAAATTGTTTTAGTTCACCACCAGTGAGCCTAACATACATAAAAACACTTCAATCATAGTACACAGATATAAAAGGAATGCAGGAAAATATGATTGAACTTTTTTTTAGGAAAAAGCTTCAGTGTAAGTAATATAACACAAGGTATATGACCCATCATTAAAAACACCATTTTCTAGTCATGGCACATGCATTAATTTACACACACTTGTAAATACACTTCAAATAAGTTGATTCACCGTGCCGGATTTCAAGATTATGCTTCAAGAAGAAAATTATTTACCAATACCTTTTCACTCTATATTCATATACAAGGGAGGTAATTTATAACATTTTTGTCAAATATTTCCATAATTTTGAAGCATTTATTCAAAATTCTAAACCATTCAAAATGCTTTTGTTTGTATTTAGAATGGAAATGAAACACAGTTTAGGAATTACTGGCACCTTTTCAAATTTCGCTTGTGGCTCTTTGGTGCTAATGATGGGTTGTATATGTTAAGTGAATTAAGTGAAATCAGTAATAACATTATAGCATAGAAAGCAATGAGAGAATAGGAGAAGATGCTGGTTATCACAATTTCTACTCTTCTCTCAATACAATCCAAAGGCTTTCTATTGAGAGATGTCAACCAGGTATTGTTATAGAAAGGATAAAAATCCTTTTTTGTGTTTAAATCATTTGCCAAGTGTTCAAAATTCATTCACTGTAAGTTGTTGTCTGCAACATCTTTGAATTTCAAACAGTCCAAATTTTTGTCGTTTGGTTATGGATTAAGTGTGATGGGTCACAAATATCACATTCCCATTTTTCAGTGTCCGCCATGTAAGGGATTCACACAAGAGTTAATACGGCTGTATGAGAAGATAAAGTCGAATGGGAAGAAGTTTGAGGTGGTATTTGTGTCGATGGACAGATCGGAAGACTCATTCATGAGCTTCACAAACACAATGCCTTGGCTCGCTGTTCCGTTTGATGATCCGAGAGTGCAGCTGCTGAAAAGTTTGTACGAAGTTGATGGTAAGAATTAAAACTGATTGACTTTTGTTAACAGTGACTCATTTTGACAACCAGTACCACGCTAAATATGGGTCAAGAAAATCATGGAGGAAAAGAAGAAAATGCTGCTACCCAGCATTTTCTCCTTTTCCTACAAGGTTTTCTTTGCAATTAATTACATGGAGTTTTTCTCATGAACAAGCATTAATTTTGCTGTTTGCAGCTTCTCGTTCCTGTTCTTATAGAACGTATTCATTGTTAAAATTTTGCCAACACATTACAAGGGCTCGATGTTGTGTTTGATTATCTGTGCTCTGAACTATATGTTTAGGTAAATACCTCGGCCCTGTGCGCCTGGTTTTTACCTACACATGTGGTCCGTGGCACATCAGTTTTTATTTGGCAATAAAGACCTCTAAACTTGTTATTATTTCATGAACAAATCATTATTTCCCAAACAAAAAGTTTGGACATGTGTCTTATAGAAGGGACTTTGGAAAACATCTAGGCAAAAAAGGAAATGCTAATAATCCGCTTTTCTCCTTTTGTCTCAACATTTTCTATGCTAAATTTGTACATATTTTAGTCCTATGTTGTAGGTATCCCCATGTTGGTGATGTTAGATGAGACTGGTTCTGTGATTACTCTAGATGGTAGAATGGCTCTCAATGTTTATATATATGTTTGTATATGTTGTAGGTATCCTCATGTTGGTGATGTTAGATGAGACTGGTTCTGTGATTACTCTAGATGGTAGACTGACTCTCAATGTTTATATATATGTTTGTATATGTTGTAGGTATTCCCATGTTGGTGATGTTAGATGAGACTGGTTCTGTGATTACTCTAGATGGTAGACTGGCTCTCAATGTTTATATATATGTTTGCATATGTTGTAGGTATACCCATGTTGGTGATGTTAGATGAGACTGGTTCTGTGATTACTCTAGATGGTAGACTGACTCTCAATGTTTTTATATATGTTTGTATATGTTGTAGGTATTCCCATGTTGGTGATGTTAGATGAGACTGGTTCTGTGATTACTCTAGATGGTAGACTGGCTCTCAATGTTTATATATATGTTTGTATATGTTGTAGGTATACCCATGTTGGTGATGTTAGATGAGACTGGTTCTGTGATTACTCTAGATGGTAGACTGGCTCTCAATGTTTTTATATATGTTTGTATATGTTGTAGGTATTCCCATGTTGGTGATGTTAGATGAGACTGGTTCTGTGATTACTCTAGATGGTAGACTGGCTCTCAATGTTTATATATATGTTTATATATGTTGTAGGTATCCCCATGTTGGTGATGTTAGATGAGACTGGTTCTGTGATTACTCTAGATGGTAGACTGGCTCTCAACGAAGATATAGATGGCCAGGTATTTTATCAGTTTTTGTCCTCCAAGTTGTTTTCAAGCAACTCCCTCCATTCTGGTCTTTACTCTTTAACCCTTTACCACACAAGACCTGGTTTTGACGTCCCTAATAGAAAATGCTAGGGAAAACATTGAAACAAAAGAAGAAACTGCTAACAACCAGCAGCTTCTCCTTTTGTCTCAATATTTTCTATGCCATATTTTACACAATTCCTATCTTTAATAACTTCCATTTTGTCATTTTTGGCAGTTTTTGAAGTGGATCACCCTAAAAGTTTGTCATTTTGGAAAAAATTAACTGTGGTTCTTGGGAAGTAAATCTCCACAATAAGGTCGTCATCAGAATTTGAAAAGTTGTAAGGCCCTAACATGCTGAAGGTGTTTTATGAATGTGTATGGCACTAGTTGGAGAAGACAACCCCTCCTTGCCTTGGAGGTTTTGCAGACATCCCCGTTAAATTTTTTTTAGATCTTTGGAAGAGTAATTTTTATGTATTTGGGGCCCACTTTTGCCTGTAAAATTCATCAACTATTGTGCCCATAAGGCTATATACTGACTACAGGCCCGCCTTGCATAAAAGTTTTGATTGATAAGATCAGTATTAGAGAAAAATTCAGAACACTATATTCACTGTATATCAAAGTTCCATTTCTAGTCTAGTGTGCAATGGGATAGAAGGAGAAATTTGTCTTGTCAAATCTTCAAATTGGTCCTGTCATTCTGAATTACTGGACGAGTAAATATTTTACAGCCAGAGAGAATGGCCTGTATTGGATTATTATTTTCCTACATTTCATTTTCAAACATGAATATTTTTTCAATGATCAAACCATATTTTTTCGAAAAGAATACAATTTTAGGGTAGTCATATTAAAAAGTTGCCATAGACAACAATCTTGATGTTGCTGAAGATTAAAGTGGACAACTAAACACAGAAACTATTTAGACAAAAGGAGAAAATGCTGATTATCAGCATTTTCTTCTTTGTCTGAATGTTTCCCCAGTCCATTTTTATTCATGACCTCAAAATTTATTATGGGAAGGGTTAATTTTCAGTATGTTGTCCAGTTTAACCCTTTCCCAAACAAGACCTCGTTTTGACGTCCCTGATAGAAAAGGCTTGGGAAAACATTGAGACAAAAGAAGAAACTGCTGATAACCAGCAGTTTCTCCTTTTGTCTCAATATTTTCTGTGCCATATTTTACACAAATTCTACCTTTAATAAAATCCATTTTGTCATTAGCAGCAGTTTTTGAAGTGGATCACCCTAAAATATTGTTGTTTGGGAATGGGTTAAGCAAAGAAAACCTGTCAAATGTTCAAATTGGTCCTGTCATTTTGAATCACTAGTGAATATTTCAGAGGCTGAGAGAAATGTTGGTATTGGATTTCAATTTACCTGACAACATTCAATTTGAGCTTGACTCACGCTTCATGCAATCAGATTATGAGGCCTTTACCCTTATCAGGCAACAAAAATAAAAGACTTTGGCTGTGTTCATCTGCAATTTTTAGATCTCAGGGTTGAACATCAATCCATGCCCGACAGAGACTGATCAGCCTCATTCCAAATCTCATTAAGGAATACGACCCATCATTAGCTCTAAATGATTCGTGTAATGTCGGCTGTTTCCGCAACAACGGAAGTAATCGAGCATGTTCGGGATTTACGGAGATTTTTTAAAACATTTTTTGTAAAGAGACTTCAACATTAGATTTGAATTTATACGAGCAGTTTCTACAACGAATCCAAGCCGATGAATTTATAAAAACGTCAAATTAAACAACAAAAGACGAAAAAATCAAAATATTTTGGCATTTAGAATGACCTCCCTTTGCGAAATCAACAACTATAGCTCACCCAGTGATCTCCCCTGAATCAGAATTACGTACCTCTGACGTAATATGTCACTATTTGGAGGTTGATTCGCACCATAAATATTTCGTTCCATAACTTGTCACTTTGTTTACCGTAATTTTGGCTTTTTCTTTGGGAAAAGGTAAGCTTGACCTTTGCCATTTCTTTCTGTTTCACCCTTTCTCAAACAACTAGACACTAGATCAGACCAACTGATGCTTTCTCTACGCTAGGTTTGCGTGAAAAAGAAACCAATGAGAGAAAAGAAGCAAATACTGATACAAGCAGTTGTAATTATTTTCTCTGTAGAATTTCTATTTGATTATATATTTTTGTGTTTCTGTCTCTTCTTTTCCATCTCTTTAAGTACTAATAAGGCAGCAAACATGATTCAAACATGACATCAGAAAACTGATATTCAAAAGTTGCTTGTTCACCTAACCCTTTCCCAAACAAGACCTAGTTTTTGGCAGAGACCTATCTTTCTACAACATTCCTGGCTTTATTTTTTTTTCAAAATGTTTATTGTGATGATATTACCGTCCTCAACTCACACTCAGACACACAAATTTCTGGGACATTTTTAACAATTTTCGACATAGGCATGTTTGGCTAACGATTTACATGCAGATATTATGTAGTCTACCTGTAACATTTTTATTTCTACCATTGTTAAAGTATTGAAACTTTGCACACATGCTTGTGGTCAGACATGTATATATTCCTTATTAAGGATTAAGACTGGGTAATGATTCATTACCCTTTCAAATTTCTATTTGGGTAGACTTTTTATTCTTTTCATCCTATGAAATTTCACAATCCAACACTTTTTCGTTGAGCTATCCTGTCCTCTGACAACTCTTGTTTTATAAACATTTTTGTTTATATATATGTTTTTTTTAATAGTAACATTTACTATTATATTAATATTCCAATACAAACAATACAAAACCTGTAAAATTCGTATGGAACAATTTATTTAAGTATAATGAACAAAGAGTGCCATTTTCCTTAAGAAATTGGGCGGTGGTAAAAAAGGGGGTGTATTAGTCAAAGAGATTTTTTTAAACTTGTGTACGGCGAAACTGTTTAATTTTTACTTTATTTGAAAGAATATACACATAGGAAAATTATTATCTTCCTTTTGTGCCATGCATTTTGATATATCATTGGAATTAATGTTATTTAAAATTGACTATTGTTTCATATTCGTCCGAAAAGCCTGTCGAAAGTATGGTAGCCATGTATTACAAAAGCAAAAAAAAATATTTTGTTGCTGGTTAGTATTTATTTACTTGTTAGTCCATTGTTGGGGATAATATAAGCTATTGATTAGATGCAAACACTTGTGTTTATTGCTTTTAATCATGCAGTTTTTGTGTTTAAAAGCTCACTTGGGGTGTTTGGCATTTCATGATTTTGTATGACCCTGATGCAAGATACAAAATTATCAAAATTTCACTAACGAAACGATCAAAGTTGATAAAAATTGACAATTAGATGCGGGATACCATGCTGATTTTAAATATATATAGTTACTTATGTATCTTTATGATTCTATTGATGGGTCGTATACCTTAAGAATAGCTATAATGAAAACAAAGGATATTTGACACAACAAGAACATGGGCCCTTTAATTTTTGCATTCATTTGTGATTCAAAAATGGCCTTTTACCTTATGAAAGGATTATTGTTACTTACTTCTTTTCCACAATTACCCTGCTGATACAAAATTAATTCTGTATATATATATTTGGTCTGGGCCAGCAGCATATAGCTGGCAGCAACAAGATGAACTCTTAACCCTTTTCCAAACGGCAAAATTTTAGGGTTATCCACTTCAAAAACTGCCATAAACGACAAAATGGAAATTATTTAACATAGAATTTGTGTAAGATATGGCATAGAAAATATTGAGACAAAAGTAGAAACTGCTGGTTATCAGCAGTTTCTTCTTTTGTTTCAATGTTTTCCCAAGCGGTCAAAAGCAGGTCTTGTTTGGGAAAGGGTTAATCAAATACAACACAGTGACTCTTTTTTACTCCCCACAAGATAATTGCTTGGGAAAACATCATGGAAAATGAAGAAATTGCTTGTGACAAGCAATTTCTTCATTTCCCACAATGTTTTCTTTGTAAAAAGACCAAATAATGTAAAATTTCATTCACTTAAAATTGTCGTCTGCAACACGTTTCAAATTGGAACAATCTAAAATTGTTGTTGTTTCGTAATGGGTTAATCAATTTTATTACATTCCTAGCAGTGAAATCCTGGATTTTCACAGTGAAATAAAATTTGATATTTCACTGCAGTGAAATATTTCACTCCTGCCGGAACTACTTTTTTTATTCTTTTTCCCCATTAATTCATTATCCTTAACAGATTTCATGTTAAAGTCAAAACGAACAGTTCAAATATCAAAATAAAACAATACTAGTAATGGCAGTGCATGTTGAAATAAATAAAATAGGAAAACAAAGTGTGAAAAAGAGAATTTACAAAAATTCCTTTTCCCACATTGATACAGAGCACTAAAAAGTTCATGCAAAGAACAAAATCTGAAAACAAAAATGTTTCAACAATCAATTTCAAATTCTACAATTTACAAAATTAATATCAACATAAGTCTTACCTTAAAATATTCCTATTCCTCCTTTTCTGTCTATTTGATATTTTTTCTCCTTTTCCATCTTTATTTTCTGATGATACTGGTATGATGAGTAACAGAAGCTATATTTCCCCCAGTAATAAATGCATAGATTATGTAACATGCACCTAATACCAAGTTATAATACTGCTAACTGCTTTTATTTTGATTTCTTCAGTCTTCAAGAGATTTTCCACTTTTCCTTTTCTGTAATTCTGTATCTTTTTTGTAAATACCGGCTCTGTTTCTTTGAAAAGAGGATATCCAAATGTTGTCGTCTGCATCAGTTTCTGACAGCAAAACAAGATGACTGACTTTCTAGATGAAGAAACATGGAATGAAATAAATTTCCTGCTAACACAATCTGACTTTGATGAACTGCTACCACCAAATAGCCCAGTAACAACCACCAGGTTTCAACCAGTTGACCAAAGAAGCATCAACACCTTCATCTTAGATCAAGAAAACAAAAATACAAAGAAGAAAACGACTGGGGATGTAAGATTATTTAGAACTTTTCTGACAGAGCAAGGGGTCCATACAGAAATATCAGAAATAGATGTTAAAACCCTTGATCAACAATTTGGGAACTTTATTGCTGTAGTAAAGAAAACAAACAATGAGGATTACGAGCCTTCAACCATCCGTGGATTTGTTTCAAGCATGGAGAGGTACCTACGCCAAACAGGCTATTCGCAATGTCTTACTAAGAATCCGCTGTTTCCACACACCAACAACGCTGTAAAGGCCAAACTGGCCTATCTAAAAGCTAGGGGCCACGGTAACAAGCCGAATGAGAGCGACGAGCTCACAGACAATGACATTGACAGACTCTTTGAAAAAGGACAAATTGGAATTGAAACCCCTAAACAGATTGTGAATATGTTGCATCTAACCTTTTCGCTCGTAATGGGGATGAGAGGTGGCCGTGAGCAGTATGAATTGAAATGGGGGGACATTGAACTGTGCGAGGACGAGGACGGAGATAAATATTTGCAACACACGCGAGAAAGACAAACGAAAACAAGAACAGGAGCAAACCCAAAGGATGCACGGAAGTTTAAGCTGAGGGCTTATAATAACGTGGAAAACCCCAACCGGTGCCCAGTAAAAGCCTACGAGCGGATGAGGGAGAACCGTCCCAGTACCATGATGGAAGCGGACAGTCCATTCTTTCTGTCTATAAATCATGGTTATGAGAAAACTACAAATTCATTGATGTTCAAATCTAGCAGAATGGGCATAAATCATATTTATACTCTCGTGAAAAACATGATTAACGGCACAGAATCAAACCAAACGAGGAAACTAACCAATCACAGTGTCAGAAAGCACCTTTTACAGAAATGTAATGATCTAGGACTACCGCCAAACAAAACGATCCAAGTCAGTGGCCACAAAAATATAGGCAGTGTAAATAACTATAGCAAAATGAACACAGCTCAGCAGAAGGAAGTTGCCATGGCTTTATTCAAGCCAATTGAGCCACAAGCTACAGCAACAACAGCTACAGAACCAGTTACAACAGCACACATGGTAAACCAGCCGCCTTTCCTAGTTAGTCAAACCTCATCAACTAAGTGTGACACGGATGTGTCATCATTATTTAGTGGAACCACAATTATCCATGGTGGGGTGTTTCATTTCCATTCTGCAACTGCTGAAAATGCTGAAAGAAGATGTAGTGAAAGCCCTGTAAAAAGAAAGTATAGGAGGATCTTACCTCTTGAATCTTCTGACAGTGAATAAATCCAAAATATTCCATACACTCATGTTCAATTCCACTTAATGTTAATTGTTTAAACTAAACTTCACAAACACTATTAAAACAGTTATTTCACTCCACACTTGATTCAAACATTAGTTAACCCTTTCACAATCAACTTAATTTTAAGGGTGATTCACTTCAAATCTGTCACAAATGACAAAATGGGTGGTATTGAAGATATGATTTGTGTGAAATATGGCAGAAAATATTGAGACAAAAGGAATAACTGCTGATTATCAGAAGTTTCTTCTTTTGTTTCAATGTTTTCCCAAGCCTTTTCTATAAGGGACATCAAAACCAGGTCTTATTTGGGAAAGGGTTAATTCTGTATACTTTATGGTTAAATTCAATTTCAAAAACAGTTATTTCACTCCACACATGTTAGTTTACATAAAATTTAGTTCACCTTATTCTATTTTAGGACACGTGTGTAATGAATATTTTCCACAATTATTAAAAATGTGTTGAAAATTCAGATTAAATTTATTTGTGTTCCTCCTAACACTCCATATTGTTGGTTCAGCGCGAAACGGTTGTAACTGCCAATATGTTAACAGGCAGTTACAACCATTTCCCGCTGAGCCTTTATCATCAATAAAGGCCAACAAAAACCCCTTTTCTCTGCAATAAGTTGCATTGCAGCAAGAAAACATTTTCTTTTTGGCAGTTTTCCAGTCTATATTTGTCAGTCAAATTCTGCTCCCAAAATATCTCTTTCCAAACAAAACCTGATTTAGTGTCCCTTTAGCAGAGGATCAGAAAACATTTAAGTAAATGAAGAAAATGAAAATATTCTTCTTTTCCTTCAATTTTTTCTGTGTTTTATCTGGTCTTACACAATTTCATATTCGAACACCAATTCTAGCTGCAGCAGCTTCCGATTTATTGTCTATTTTTAGCTGTGTGGAAAAATCTGGGGAATCCAACAATGTTGTCGGGATTAAAACAAAAACCCTGTAAATGCAGCTTTGTACCACGTCTCAAATTTTGTCTGAAATTCGAGGCGAACACTCAGATTTTATCCACAGATCACCACGTCTTGAGTAAACCCTTTCCCAAACGATGCTTGGTTTGACAAAAATTGATGCCAATGAAAACATTGAGAGCAAACATTTTTGCTTGGAAAGAGAGCAAATCTAAACCTATTTCTCCCCCCAATGCTGTTGCTGACAACCATTTCGAGGTTTCTTAAACACTTTCAAAAAATTTCCAGCCTAAAATTTCGTCAATTCGTCACTTACAATAAAGAAGATGACCGCAAACTGGCGAAGAAATATGGGAATACAACGAACTGTAAATCCACAAATTTCAAGGCGTTTGCTGTTAAATATCAAAAGTAATCGTACACATATGAAGGAAGAAACAGAAACACAGTCCTACACCACAATAAATCCATAGATCGCACCAAGTTCAAGCGGTAAATGTCGAAATTAACAACACAGAAAATCACCCGCCTCGCATGTAATGGCGTCCACGAGGTCCGTTGAAAATTTGAAGATGGTCACGTGTATTAATCCGCGGGTTTCCCTCATGAATATGCATAGACATGGGTGGATCTAGAAGGGGGGTCGGGGGTCCGGAACCCCTGCCATTGGCCGAAAATTTAATTTTGTCTAGACAAATTTAGTGTAACGTTACATATTTTTAACATTTTAAGCCATAATTTGAGCTTGGACCCCCCACGGAAAAAAATCTTGGGCTTAGACCACCCCCCCGCGAAAAAAATCATGGGCTTAGACCCCCCATGGAAAAAAATCTTGGATCCGCCCTTGCATAGGTTTGACCTTGGTAAAAATGAAAATTTGAAATTTTGCACTTTCTCTACTGGGGAGGTATGTAATAAATAGATTAACTAACTGATGATTTGGAATATGAAAATTATTTCACTCGAATGGGTGTGATGCGGCTGAAAAGAAACTCGTCCTAGCGGACTCGTTTCTTTTCAGCCGCATCACACCCATTCTCGTGAAATAATTTTCATATTCCAAATCATCAGTTAGTTAATCTCTATGTCTTATTCTTAATTACACTACAAGCCATCTGATTGGAGAAGTAGTACTGTAAAAGTCTATTTATTCGCTAGGACTTAATTTTCGCTAATTTTCGCGAGTAGGCTTTCTCGCGAATTCATCAATTTCGTGAATATATCAGTCTCAGAATGCCGGAGATTGCCGATGGTTCTTCGGAATCCGTAACATTCCGAAATTTTATATTTTCATTAAAACACTTCAAATCGGAAATTTTGATTGTTACCCACCTTTCAATGTATGAATATGCAATTAACATCATAATGTTATATTATTATGATGATATACATTCAATTGTACATGATTACAAATACAAAGTATAAATTTAACATGTGCTTTCCTAGAATATGGTCGTAAAAGGGTGACCTCTTTATCGTTTACAATTCAGAAGTACAGTACATTTAATGGAAAAATGAAGCAGTTACGTTCTTATGTTATTCACTTTTTGTCACACATGTAGGGACAATACATGTATTGTCCTTTTAACAGTTACATATGAAAAGGTGTGAAAACAATTATAAAGAGAAGACAGGTGTGATAAACATTTTGTCTAACCATCGTTTGTGTATTTATTGGGGTTAAACGGACATGTACGGAATATAACGAAGCGAATATTTCCGGAAAACAATGGAAATACCCGAGCTTTACATCAAACACGCGCGAATTTATAAACTCGCGAATAAATCCCAGACAACGAAATCGCGAAATGTTGAGCTCGCGAAAATAAAGACTTTTACAGTATGTCTAAACCAATAAAATTGCCTGTTTGTAATTATGTTAAGGGAAAATGAGAAAAATGCTGGTTAAGGCAGAAGATATCGATTATTTTCACATTCTGTACTAGTTTACTAATTACTGTGACATTGTTTTGTTTCATTTGATCATAAAAATGCAAAGAATTTTAATAGCCAAGAAATAATGAGGAAAGAAGAAAAAAGATCAAAGCAAATCATTTCATGATTCAATTATTACAACAGACGTGAAACAATTCTTTGATTTTGGGCAATGATCCCAATTGGACGTTGAGCTTGTTGTTTAACCCTTTCCCAGAAAAGACCGGGTTTTGATGCCCTTAATAGAAAGGGCTCTGAAAAATATTGAGACAAAAGAATTAACTGCTGATAACCAGCAGTTTCTCCTTTTGCCTTAATATTTTCTATGCTTCATCATATATGATTCAAACCCTTTCCAACATCCATTTTGTCATCTGCAGCAGCTTCCAAAATGGACTACCCCAGAATTTTGTTGTTTGGGAAAGGGTTAAATCTATCTTCCTTGTCAAGCCAAAACAAGTCTTATTGAATATTTGAAAAGTATTAGCCCTTTCCCAAACGACATAATTTTAGGGTGGTCCAATTCAACAGCAGATGACAGAATTGATGTTTATAAAAAATAAGAAGGAATTTGCATACAAAAAGCCAAGAATATATTGAGGCAAAAGGAGAAACTGAGGTTTATCAGCAGTTTCTTCTTTTGTCTCAATGTTTTCCCAAGTGTTGTCTATTAGATATTTAGTCAAAAACAGGTCTTGTTTGGGAAAGGGTTAAGTTAACCCATGGATGCCTTTGCAATTGATGCACTTGAGCAGCATGGAAATAAGTATTTGTTGTTCTGCAAGTTAACCATCGATGCAATCCAAATTATAATGACACTTTTTGAAGTCCCACTAGATAAAGGCTTTGAAAAATATTGTGGAAAATGAAGAAATTGCTTGTTCATTCCCCACAGTTTTCTATCACAAAAGACCAAACTGTGTAGAACTTCATTTACATAATAATTTTAAAAAAATCCGACTGACTTCAAATATAAAACCTCTGTTTCAAATGGTTCATTTGCCAAGCCATTTCATATACCCTATTTTCAGACGGCTGGACCTGTTCTGATGGGTTCAGCAATTGTATAAACAAATTTGTTTATCAGTATTACAGAGCCTGTAGACTTTGAAGTAAACAATCAGGTACTGGTCTCTTTAATTGTGGAAACTTCCTTCTTACGTTTTAATTGTTTTTTAATAAAAAAAAGATTAAAAAAAAAAAACCAGAAAACTGAATAACTTTCTTAATTCAAAACATTATTTTTTGTCTGATAATTTTCTCCTTTTGTCAGTGGCGGATCCAGAGGGTGCCAGTGGCGAAGCTGCAAACAACATTTTGAAGTTGATTTTTTTTAAAAAGATATTTGTATTTTGTGCTAAAAACATCAATTGTGCCATGCAGTTTCTTCATTTTCCCCAATGTTTTCCTAATCAGTTTTGTGAGGGGTGTTAAAAAGGGTCAGTGCATGGGAATGGGTTAAGTTTCACATATATTTCTCTACAGTCTGTAATTTTACAGTATGTATAGTGAAATTGTTTCTGTACTTCAGATGAGCCCAATGCCAGACAATATTGACCTTGACATTGGCATGTGGTTTTATCAAAAATAACAAATGGATTTTTTGCTTAACAAGAATAAGATAAGATAAAGTTTCAGTAGGCTAACAAACTATCAGAAAATCTGTCTCGTCGTTCAATTAATCTGTAGCAAGTTGGTATTTGGTTTTTATACGCCGCCGGAGGCCGACGTATATTGGCATCATCTTCTCCGTCTGTCCGTCCGTCCATCCGTCCATCCGTCCGTCCGTCCGTACGTACGTACGTCCACTTTTCTTGTCAACGCAACTCCTCCTAAGTTTATGGCTAGATCTTAATGAAACTTGGTCAATGTTATCACCTCAATTAGTAGATGTGCATGTAGGAAGAATTTTATGGTTCATTGATTTTTTCCAGAGTTATGCCCCCTTAAAACTTAGTCTCTGGGGCTGATTGAAATTGCAGCCTTGACAACACAACTTCTTCTAAGATTCTGACTGAATCCTAATGAAACTTGGTGGATGTTATTACCTTAATTGGTAGATGGTATGAATTAAGGATTTTATGGTACATTGATTTTTGCCAGAGTTATGCCCCCTTCAACCTTAGTCTCTGGGGCTTAATGATATTTCAGCCTCATGAACGCAATTCCTTCCAGGTTTTTGACTGGATATTTATAAAACCCTTTTTGTGAACACAACTTTTTACAGGTTTTTGTGTGAATATTTATAAATCCTTGTCAATGTCATTTTTTTGTCTCAAGTTTTATAAGTGGCGGCGTATATTGTGACCATGGCACTCTTGTTATATGCTGCCGGAGATGGTCATATATTGGCGTCATCTTCTCCGTCTGTCTGTCTGTCCGTCCATACATACATATGTACATACATCCACTTTTCTAGTCAGCACAACTCCTAAGTTTCTCGCTGGATCCTTTTGAAACTTGGTAAATTTTATCACCTTAATTGGTAGATGTGCACGAAGTAAGGATTTTATGGTTCAATGATATTTGCCTGAGTTATGCCCCCTTAAACTTAGCCTCTGGGGCTTATTGAAATTGCAGCCTTGTGAACACAACTCCTCCTAAATTTCAGGCTGGATCTTAATGAAACTTGGTGGATGTTTTCACCTTAATTAGTAGATGCGCATGAAGTAAGGATTTATGGTTCATTGATTTTTGCCTGAGTTATGCTCCCTTAAAACTTATTATCTTGGGCTTATTGAAATTGCAGCCTTGTGAACGCTACTCCTCCTTAATGTTTGTCTTGATTTAAAAGAAACTTGGTCAATGTCATCACCATAATTTGTAGATGTTCATGGATCAAGGATTTTATTGTTTATTGATTTTTGCAAGAGTTATGCCCCTTGACACTAATTAATTGTCTCTAGGGCTTAATGATATTTCAGCTTCTGAACACAATTCATTCCTGGTTTTTGACTGGATATTTATAAAACCTTCTTGTGGACACAACTTTTTATTTTCGTGAAACTGCAGCAAAGTGGTGGCATATATTGTGACTATGGCACTCTTGTTGCAACAGGAATTGATTTTATCTAGTAAAACATGACATAATTTCTAACAAACAATAGTATTTCGTCATTGTAGTAACTACAGTTTGATTTAAGCCGCAGTAAAAATATTTTATAACAATGATTTATCAGGTAAAACTGGAAAAAAGTCTATTTTTAGCACAAGATTTAATCCTATTCTGCTTTTTTGCAGATTACCTGAGACCCCTTAGAATGTAGTTTAATTCAGAAGGAATTCATTTACATAGTAAGCATTGACAGATATGGAGGACCTAAATCTATACATTGTAATTAACTCTTTCCCAAACGGCAAAATTTTAGGGTGATCCACTTCAAAAACTGCTACAAATGACAAAATGGATTTTTTTAAAGATAGGATTTGTGTAAAATATGAATCAGAAAATATTGAGACTAAAGGAGAAACTGCTGGTTATCAGCAGTTTCTTCTTTTGTTTCAATGTTTTCCCAAACCTATTTTCTTACAGACGTTAAAACAAGGTCTTGCTTGGGAAAGGGTTAAGGAGTCCTGTATGAAGTATAAGGGTTCATGTGGCACATGTGCTAGTTATCGAGGCAGTTATCGGCTGTTGCTGTCAATTATGAAATGTTGTATATGCTCATGTGGATTTTAATGGCTCCGTAACAAAGGCTAGAATAATACTTGAGCTTATCTATCCATCTACAAGTACAAAATTGCTGCAGGAGGCAGCATCAGATGAAGCACGGCCTAAATGAACTTGTAACAATGACTTTTCGCACATGTATCTATCTATCTGCATCTACAACAACTCTTGTGATAGGCAAAGAGAAACTCAAAATTACCTCATTGCCACTCATTTAACCACCTACGAGAAGAGAGGCAGTGACAAACTCGAAATTACATCACTGCCACCCATTCCACCACCTACGAGAAGAGCTATCCACTGCGCCATCAAGAGTGTCAAACATGTAGTTAAGAATAACAGTCTAAGAAAACTAACCAATCGAGAATGCAGAAACAATATCACTTCTTTTTAGCTCACCTGAGCAACATGCTCAAGGTGAGCTTTTGTGATCACCCTGTGTCCGGCGTGCGTCGTGCGTCGTGCGTCGGTCGTCGGAAGTCGTCAACAATTGCTTTAAACATCTTCTCCTCCTCAACCACTGGGCCAATTCTTTCCAAACTTGGCAGAAATGTTCCTTGGGTGACCCTTTTCAAAACTTGTTCATGAATTTTTGATTCGTCAAAAAATGTGGGCGTGGCAGGGCGGGGCTTATCAGACTTAAAGAAATCATTAGGAAATTCTTCAAAAATCTTCTCCTCCTCAACCATTGGGCCAATTCTTTCCAAACTTGGCAGAAATGTTCCTTGGGTGACCCTTTTCAAAACTTGTTCATGAATTTTTGATTCGTCAAAAATTGTGGGCGTGGCAGGGCGGGGCTTATCAGACTTAAAGAAATCATTAGGGAATTCTTCAAAAATCTTCTCCTCCTCAACCACTAGGCCAATTCTTTCCAAACTTGGCAGAAATGTTCCTTGAGTGACCCTTTTCAAAACTTGTTCGTGAATTTTTGATTCATCAAAAATTGTGGGCGTGGCAGGGCGGGGCTTATTGAACTTAGAGAAATCATGTGAAAAATCTTTAAAAATCAATTATCAGGCCAATTTGAATCAAGCTTGGCAGAAATGTCCCTTGAGTGACTGTTTTCAACACATGCTCATGAATTTTTGATTCGGTGAAAATTGTGGGCGGGCCAGGGCGGGGCTTATCAGACTTCGAGAAATCGTAAGATAGTTATTCAAAAATCTTCTTCTCCTTAACCATTGGGCTGATTCTTACCAAACTTCAAAGGAATGTTTATTGGGTGACCCTTTTCAAAACTTGTTCGTGAATTTTTGATTTGTCAAAAATTGTGGGCGTGGCAGGGCGGGGCTTATCAGACTAAAAGAAATCTTTAGGTAATTCTTCAAAAATCTTCTCCTCCTCAACCACTTGGCCAATTCTTTACAAACTTGGCAGATGTGTTTATTGGGTGACTATTTTCAAAACTTGTTCGTGAATTTTTGATTCGTCAAAAATTGTGGGCGTGGCAGGGCGGGGCTTATCGGACTTGGAGAAATCATGTGAAAAATCTTTAAAATCAATTATCAGGCCAATTTGAATCAAGCTTGGCAAAAATGTCCCTTGAGTGACTGTTTTCAACACATTCTCATGAATTTTTGATTTGTCAAAAATTGTGGGCGTGGCAGGGCGGGGCTTATCAGACTTCGAGAAATCGTAAGATAATTATTCAAAAATCTTCTCCTCCTTAATTAACCACAGGGCTAATTATTACCAAACTTGAAAGGAATGTCCCTTGGGTGACCCTTTTCAAAACTTGTTCGTCAATTTTTGATTTGTCAAAAATTGTGGGCGTGGCAGGGCGGGGCTTATCGGACTAGGAGAAATCATGTGAAAAATCTAAAAAAATCAATGGGGGGTATGATCACTTTCAGTGATATTCTAGTTTATAATAATTTAATGTGACATAATACTGACATATATATTTGTTTACAATAAAATTTATATTGTACACAATCAAATACACGAAGAACTCAGGTGAGCGATATCAGTGCCTTTCAGGCACTCTTGTTTGGAGAGTTGTATACATGAAATTAAAAGAAACAGAAAAGAGATGTTGGACTTTGCTTTAAAGGGGGACCAGCTAGGCTGTCGGAAATGCAAATGGCACAATAATTACAAACCAGAAATAACGTATAAAATTACCAACCTGAAGGGGTAGATCACTTATGTCCATTGTTAGCACTCATCAAGCTTAATCATTAAGTATTAAAATCCAAGTCAATTAATAACGTGCGGGTTGGTTCATATTGTCCTTGTTTTTGTTTCGTAACGGCTACATATACCCAACCTTCAAAAATCAATTACGTCAGAGGTACATCTTCTGTGCTCGGCGAGATTCAACACACCGTACAACCGGCTGCGTCGAAAGTTTGCGAAGACAAATTCGGCGTCTGATGTCATGTGTATGGTAGGTCAAATGAATTTACTTTTATAAATAAACGAAAGGATCTTTCAAATTGGTATTCTTTAGTTGATAAATACGCGTATGAATCTTCAGTGCTTGTACAAAATAAACCTTTCCACGTATCCCTCTCAAATAAGGTCACAGTCATCGACACAGCCGGTTGTACGATGTGTTAATACCGCGAAGGCGTGTCTCGTTGACATTGACCTTGTCTCGTTTTGAAGTGAAAATAGAATGTGTATACACGCTTGTAAAGGATTCATCGATAGCAAATGAAAGATGGTTATTCGCCGTGATTGAGGTTTTTATGCATTGCAAATTGTTTTTCCATGCACAAATATGAGTTCCCGAAAAGTTCGGAAGCATAAAAACCTAGCATGGGGCCCTTTAATGATACAGCCCTACCTGGTCGGAAAATAGTGTTGAAATACTACAAAACAACGAGATAACAACATTATGTAATGGACTTTGTATGCTAATAATATCTAACAACAAGAGAACTATAAAGGTCTTTGATCGCTAGCCTTAACCTAAATAGCATGAAAATCACAATGGTGTCAAGTTCAAGGTCACATGATATAAGATACGAGATTATTATCCATCTGAAAACTGCATGATCTTTCGGGTTTTGAATGATAATATTTATGACTGTTAGAGTGAAATTAAAGTCGAAAATGACAGTTTTGTCAATGTCAAGGGCATATAACCCAAGTTTTACATGCCCAATTTACCTGGAAAATTGAATCATCCAAGATCTTATGGTCCCATACATTGTGATCAAGTCTTGTCTTGATTGGTCAACATTTTTAGCTCCACTGGCCGAAGGCCAGCGGGCTATTGTCATGGCGTTGTGTCTGTCGTGCGTCCGTGCGTGCGTGCGTCCGTTAACTTTTTCTTTAAACATCTTCTCCTCTTATACCAGTGGGCCAATTTTGACCAAACTTGGCAGGAATGTTCCTTGGGTGACCCTTTTCAAAACTTGTTCGCAAATTTTTGATTCGTCAAAAAATGTGGGCGTGGCAGGGCGGGGCTTATCAGACTTAGAGAAATCATAAGAAAATTCTTTAAAAATCAACCATTGGGCCAATTTGAACCAAACCTGGCAGGAATGTGCCTTGAGTCATTCTTTTCAAAATTTGTTCACAATTTTTTACATTTGTCAAAAAATGTAGCCGTGGCAGGGAGAAAGGGGCTTATCAGACTTAAAGAAATCATAAGAAAATTCTTCAAAAATCAACCATTGGGCCAATTTGAGCCAAACCTGGCAGGAATGTGCCTTGAGTCATTCTTTTCAAAATTTGTTCACAATTTTTTACATGTGTCAAAACATGTGGCCGTGGCAGGGAGAAAGGTGCTTATCAGACTTAAAGAAATCATACGAAAATTCTTTAAAAATCAACCATAGGGCCAATTTGAACCAGACTTTGCAGGCATGTTCTTTAAGTCTCTCTTTTCAAAATTTATTCACAATTTTTTACATTTGTCAAAAAAATGTGGCCGTGGCAGGGAGGAAGGGGCTTATCAGACTTAAAGAAATCATAAGCAAATTCTTAAAAAAATCAACCAGTGTGCCCAATTGAACCAAACTTTGCAAGAATGTGCCTTTAGTCGTTCTTTTTAAAATTTGTTCACAAATTTTTATATTTGTCAAAAAAATGTGGCCGTGGCAGGGAGAAAGGGGCTTATCAGACTTAGAGAAATCATAAGAAAATTCTTTAAAAAACAACCATAAGGCCAATTTGAACCAGACTTTGCAAGAATGTTCTTTGAGTCTCTCTTCAAAATTTATTCACAAATATCAAGATTTGGCTGCCGCTGTGTAAGGCTTACAAGAAATCATGGGATAATTCTTCTACTTTAACCAGTGGAGCGATTCAGGCCCTCCTGGGCCTCTTGTTGGTTGTTAGTGTAGAAATTAAGTTGGAAACGGCAATTTTGTCAAATTCAAGGGCACATAACTGTAATGTTTATCAAAACAGGCTAGAAATTGATCTTATGGTCACCAACCTCGTGGCCAAGTTTTGTCTTGACTGTTCAATAAATGTAGATGCTACAGTGTAAACGAGATCGGAAATGTTATTTTTGTTAAATTTAAGGGCACATACATTCAACTCCTGACTTCCTGCTCCGATCATACTGGAAATCGAACTCATCCAAGATCTTATGGCTACCAACATTGTGAACGCTTACGGACAGAAAATGCTCAGGGTTGTACCGTGGTGTTATAATGAACCCTCAGTGCTGTTATGAAATCTCGTAACAACTTGAATCGATCCGTAGTTACGAGAGTTTATAACAACACCAACGAAATTTACTATTTGTTTGTCCGAAATAATGTTACGGTTAACTGAATAAAATCGTTCCCGATTGCGTATTTCGACGCATTGAAACAATCTCTTCAAACAGTTGAATCTAGTTCACAATAAGAAAAAAATATAAACGATTTCGGGGATTTGAACTTCGATCCCAAAAGGCTGAAAGCAACGCACTTATCCTCTCGACCACACAGCCAAACAATTATAACGTGGATTATAAATTATAAAAAAGGTTACTTTCCGGCCAAAACATGCCGATCTTTAACGATGATTTTCGGAGACAAACGGATTTCCCCGAGAATAAATGTATTCAAATGAAAATTTATTCATTGCATAAAGGTCAAATCATGTCAATGTGTTTCATTAATACCCCTAAAACATTTTTTTATTCAGTAAAATTAACTGTAGCATACAATAAGAATCTAAATCAATATTCATGCCCAAAAAACTCATTGAAAAAAAAACAAACATAATATATCAAATATAAATGTTACTTTTATTTACAAAATTATATGTACTATGGAAGCCAAAATAGGCATACATATACACATTGCCAGTTATCTTTACTATTTAGTCCCAATGTCTATGCACCATTTTTAGTGACTTTATGACATGCAATAAAGGTCAAGCAAAATGTTACGAAATTAAAAGACGCCTAGAACCGGTACTTTAAAGCACCCAAAGTTGCCCTTCCAGGTAACCAATACATAACCAAATCATAGTACACAGATATGAAAAAAAATGATAGAAAATACCATTGAACTTTTTCATTACGGGAAAAGCACAAGGCTGTAATTTATGATAAAGAAAGCTAAAGTTGTGGCATGTTAAGTGAAATTAGCAATACGCTCTCGTTCATCAGTTCGTTGTCTTTTTTATGAAGACAGTATCTGTTGTTAATTAGTAACTTTAGCCTAGAATACTGATAATCTTGATAAATATAGATTCTCGATGTCTGGACAACAGTGAAATATTCTGTGGCGTAGATAAATTCATGACCAGTCATTTCCTTCATGATAAAAATGTAACAATGTTTTTAAGATGCTTTCAACAAAAACATATACATTGTATATTGGAATATTACTGTAAAAGAGGTTTTGTTCTAAAAAGGAGAGGAAATGTAATGTATGAAGTAAAAGAATAAATATTATATTATTCATATATAAAGCATTACTGTTGTTATAGTAGAGAGTTAAAGTAGTATCTAAAATACGGTCATTGTTCTTATAAGCCCTTTCGACATAACAGAACAAGAGCCGTCATAGACGGATTATGCTACCCGATTAAGTGTTTGTCACAAAATAAAAATTATCATACATTAAGCCCCCTTTTCAAATGACAGATTTTTTGTACACACATTATGTATAAAATATGGTCTAGAACATCTCATTTATCACAAAAGTACAAAATATCATTAAATTATGCCCATTGGATGAAGAGAAATTGAAGAAAATCTAATTTTTACATTAAGGCCCCTTTTTCCATG
This sequence comes from Fragum sueziense, assembly GCA_963680895.1. Classification (NCBI taxonomy): domain Eukaryota; kingdom Metazoa; phylum Mollusca; class Bivalvia; order Cardiida; family Cardiidae; genus Fragum; species Fragum sueziense. The sequence goes on from OY804603.1 coordinate 49,392,630, forward strand.
ACGCAGCCTCAAATCAACAAACGGAGAAAAAGTCCCTATGGATTATGCCTGGGAGTTCACATGTGAAGTTTCGTTGAATTTGGTCTAAAGGCTGCTGAGATATGGCTGTGGACGGACGGACGGACAGCCGGACGGACAGACGGACAGCATGGCGACTATATGCTCCCCCGATTTTTTTTCGGGGAGCACAAAAATAAAATAAAAAATCCGTGCACTACGAACATTCTCTGATAATTGAAAACTGTGGTAATGGTTTTTGATGTTTAATGATATTTAGAACGTCCCTCACAGTTATCTGAGGAATTTGCTTAACCCCTGACCTTTAACACATGTTGTAAAGGAATATCGGCTTTCAAAACCGCACAGTGAAAATCCAAAAATCTTTGAAAAAATACGATTTAAGACTCTTTTTCAGTTACCCCTTTCTTACTTTTCAACAAATGATAAACAAAAAGCAATTTGTAATGATTGTTTGTGAGAAATATGAATAAATTGAGCATTGAAAGGAACATTTCCTTTCATTTCCGAGTCCACTGACATTTTGAAAAGCATCTTAATATGCCCGGCCTGAGGGCCGTGCAATAATGTAGGTAAATGTACATAAGTTATGCTTTCCCAAACAAGACCAGGCCCCGGTTTCTAGAAAAAACTTAAGTATACACTCATGAGTTCATGCTCAACTTCAATTGAATACCAATCAACGTTGATTGGTATTCAATTGAAGTTCACGTGGATTTCGTGTGATTTGAGCATGGTGCTCAGATTTGAGTCTGAGAACGTACTTAAGTTTTTTCGAGAAACCGGGGCCAGGTTTTGAAAAAGGCTTAGGAAAACATCGAGACAAAAGAAGAAAATGCTGATAATCAGCATTTTCTCCTTTCGTCTCGATATTTTCCATGCTATATTTAACACAATTTCAATCTTTATCAACATCCGTTTTGTTGTCTTCAGCAGCTTTTGAATTAGACCGCCCTAGAATTTTGCTGTATTTGTGCTTTCCTAAATGGCAGATTTCTAGACTGCATAGACAACAAAGGTTTGATCTTTCACATGAATATTCGTAATGGATTCAATGTCTAAGGACATGATTGTGACGAAAATAGAGATAGAAAAAAATCAGAACTTTCAACCGTCTTATGTCGCGTGAAAAATTTCAACATCGCATGAATCTCTTTAGCGATAGACAACCTTAATTCAAGAAAGAGTTGAAGTATTCCAGGCAAGTTATTATGCACTATATTTTCAAAAAATGTTTTTAAAAACATGAATGTGACTATAGATGAGAAAAGTGAACTTTGACTTAATTGTAACGTTGGAAATCTCATTATGGGGTTCATATATAAACTCAGTAAAAGTTCTAATCGGTCACCTTATACTTTGCGTCATAAAATCAATAAACAAGCGATCCCAAACATTTTATTCTGGAACACTGTTGAAGAAATCAATTTCCAACATGATTGTTGCAATTCGATTATTTTAAGACTTTTTAGTAAGATCTAAAAACAGTTCATAAAGAGGTACCCTCGATTTCAAAATTCACAAAACAAGAAGAGCAGTCTTAGTAACGTGTGTGGCCACCGTTAGCTTCAATAACAGCTACACACCAGCTGTCATGGAAAGGATAATGTTAAGAAAGTCAATCACAATCAAATTCGACACTCTGAAACTCACCGTGACAGCGATAAATAAGCACAGATCCGTCGGAAAACTGATGCAAAGTTGTTGTCTAATTTGGTAAGAAGACGTTGCCCAAGGCAGCCCTGGTAAAGAGAAGGCAACGTCGCGCCAAAACTAGACGGACATTTCGATGACGTCTACAGATAACAACACCTGAGTGGCTACTTTCAACGAATTCCAACACTTTACAGTCTATTATGCATAGTCTGGGGAGTAATATTTCGTTCATGTCGACCCCGCAGTCAACCTGAAGTGATTGAAGCCGGGAGGAATCTGTTCCTTTCATATTGATAAAGGAAAATAATGGTCCTGGCGATGTATGGTAACTCGTCGTCTTTGTCTCTGATGGCGAACTGCAGCACTTCCGGTGGCCTGAAATTCCATGTGTAAGGCCTTGATGGTTAAAATAGGCCTACGTAAACGTTCTGGCGACTTGAAAATGGATGGAAGCAAATTATCAAGACTGCATAAAAGAAAACAAAACTCGATTGTCACCTACTTCCGGTTTTCTCTGCAAATAAATTTTACCTGTCGTAAACGAAGGCCCCGTTGTAGCATTTCGATGGCCCTGCCTCGCACTTCGTGTGTCATTCTGGTCATGTTATGTGTGTTTCTGACTATACAGTCAATAGAGACCTCACGTGTATAAACTTGGCCGTGGCTTTTAATGCACGAAAACTTTTCACGTGCAAATCGGGAAAACGAAGTACATGGACATCTTTACCACCCCTCAATGTTTCAGTGCTCTAAGAAATACGCATAATCAATGAAATGGGCTTAAAATAACACATGTAAAATTTTAATCTTATTGGTTGATTAATAATTGAGATATTGCAATTTTAAAAGTGACCGATTAGAACTTTTGTTAAGTATACTTCTGGCCGAGATAAGGTATGGAGGCTCTGAGATCACAGAGAAAATTATTTCTACAGACACATACAATGTTAGATAATATTGTTGATCACATATCTAGATAACATGGTCTAAAGTTCTCTGACATAATTATGTCAAGATGAATTTTATTTTAAAATCTTCAGTATTTATCTGATTGTTAACTGATTCATCCTTTACTCAGCAATCTGCAGATGGGCTTGGATAAGGCATGAGCCACTAGAAATGTGAAAAGTAAAGAAATATTTTCTGCCGGCACATTGATAGCTAGACAATATCTTTGATCACATAGTTAGATAACATGGTCTGAATAACCCTGACATAATTATACCCCCCAAATTCAATTTGGGGGGTATATAGGAGTCAGCTTGTCCGTTGGTCTGTCTGTCGGTCTGTCTGTCTGTTGGTCCGTCTGTTGGTTTTTTGTCCGCTCTATTTCTCCTAAACCACATGTCCAATTTTATTCAAACCTCACATGTAAGCTCAATACCAAGTTGAGATGTGCATATTACATTTTGGTCACGGTCCAATGATTTTTCATGGAGTTATGGCCCTTGAGTGAAATTTCTTGTCCGCTCAATATCTCGGTAACTAATGGATGGATTTCAAAAAAACTTTACAGGTATGCTTACTAGCTCTCAAATATGTGCATATTAAATTTTGGTTATGGTTCAGTGATTTTTCTTAGAGTTACGGCCCTTTGTTGAAAATTGGCATTTTGCGCAACATAACCATGTGTTGATTGGTTTGTTGATTTTTTTGTCCGCTCTATTTCTCCTAAACCACAGGTCCAATTTTATTCAAACCTCACATGTGAGCTTAATACCAAGTGGAGATGTGCATATTACATTTTGGTCACGGTCCGATGATTTTTTACGGAGTTATGGCCCTTGAGTGAAATTTCTTGTCCGCTCAATATTTTGGTAACTAATGGATGGATTTCAAAAAAACTTTACAGGTATGCTTACTAGCTCTCAAATATGTGCATATCAAATTTTGGTTATGGTTCAGTGATTTTTGTTTGAGTTACGGCCCTTTGTTGAAAATTTGCATTTTGCGCAACATAACCATGTGTTGATTGGTTTGTTGATTTTTTTGTCCGCTCTATTTCTCCGCTCTATTTCTCCTAAACCACAGGTCCAATTTTATTCAAACCTCACATGTGAGCTTAATACCAAGTGGAGATGTGCATATTACATTTTGGTCACGGTCCAATGATTTTTCACGGAGTTATGGCCCTTGAGTGAAATTTCTTGTCCGCTCAATATCTTGGTAACTAATGGATGGATTTCAAAAAAACTTTACAGGTATGCTTACTAGCTCTTAGATATGTGCATATCAAATTTTGGTTATGGTTCAGTGATTTTTGTATGAGTTACGGCCCTTTGTTGAAAATTGGCATTTTGCGCAACATATCCATGTGTTGATTGGTTTGTTGATTTTTTTGTCCGCTCTATTTCTCCTAAACCACAGGTCCAATTTTATTCAAACCTCACATGTGAGCTCAATATTAAGTCGAGATGTGCATATTACATTTTGGTCATGGTCCAATGATTTGTCACTGAGTTATGGCCCTTGAGTGAAATTTCTTGTCCGCTCAATATCTTGGTAAATAACAGATGGATTTCATAAAAACTTCACAGGTATGCTTACTAGCTCTTAGATATGTGCATATCAAATTTTGGTTATGGTTCAGTGATTTTTGTTTGAGTTATGGTCCTTTGTTGAAAATTGGCATTTTGCGCAACATTACCATGTGTTGATTGGTTTGTTGATTTTTATACCCCCCAAATTCAATTTGGGGGGTATATAGGAGTCAGCTTGTCCGTTGGTCTGTCTGTCTGTCTGTCGGTCGGTCGGTCTGTCGGTCTGTAGCTTTTTTGTCCGCTCTATTTCTCCTAAACTGCTGGTCCAATTTTGTTCAAACTTCACATGTGAACTCATTACCAAGTGCAGATGTGCATATGAAATTTTTGTCACGGTTCATTGATTTTTGACGGAGTTACAGCCCTTGAGTGAATTTTCTTGTCCGCTCAATTTCTTGGAAACTACTGGATGGATTTAAAAAAAAACTTACAAGTATGCTTACTGGCTCTCATATATGTGCATATTAAATTTTGGTCATGGTTCATTGATTTTTGACTGAATTATGGTCCTATGTTGAAAATAAGCTATGTTTACAACATTACCATGTGTTGGTCAGTCTGTTTTTTTTGTTTGCTCTTTTTCTCACTTGATCATTTCACAGTTCATAGGAAATGTACATCTCAAAATGCACAAACACAGCGCTTTTGGGGGGTATGATCACTTTCAGTGATATTCTAGTTATGTCAACATGAATCTTACATCAAAATCTACAGGATTTATCCTTGACTTATCATCATTTTGAGGCATTTTAATTACTAGATATTTGAAATGTAAAGAAATGATTTCTGCAGACACATTGTTAGACAATAGGGAACAATTTTATCCAGCATAACCATGACATAATTTCGGACAAATAATAGTATTTCATAGGTGTAGATGTAAGATCTTGTAACTACGGCTTGATTCAAGCCTTAGTTACGAGATTTTATAACAACACCGACAGTTTATCGATACATAATGGTAGACCTAGTCTATTTTTAGTACAAAATTCATTGCAATATCTTAGATCTGATAGTTGGAACATGACATGGTCTATATATCCCTGACATTATCATGTTAACATAAATCTTACATCAAATTTTAAATATCCAGGATTATCTTTGTAAATTGCACAAGGACATGCAGTAACGAACAGTTCCGTGACTGTTCATATTACTACATTTTTGCCGACTTCGACTGGCGATAATTCAAGCTATAGTTTGGGTGTTCCGTCTGTTTAATATTCAACTCCGGCCTTTATCAGCCAATCAAAATCGTTGTTTGTCTTGATGCTGAATGTTTTGATGTTTTCATTCGTGCTAAAGGGTCGATTTCTTGACCACAAAAGTTTGTCGTATTGCAGGTAGAAAACAATTCAGAGCAGCGTACAATTGTGTTGTTTGGGAAAGACTCAAAGCTACAATAATTGATTCAAAAGTTTTGATTTGTATCTTTGAGGTGGTGCCACAGGTATTCCTTGCCACATCTTATTCTATGCCTTTAAACAAGATGCTGCTGCTTTTAGAAGATTGCACATTCTGCAATGTACTAAACATCAATTCTCACAAGTCAGTATGAAAGGACTACTTTCCTTGATTTTCAAAGTACTGAAAGGTACAAAAAGTGAGTGATCTATTAACCCTCTCCCAAACAATCACACCTTCTCGATGTATCTGATGGGAAAAGCTTGGGAAACATTGAGGCAAAAGAAGAGTCAAATTGAAAACAGGCGAATAATATCAAGCAAGGGCCACTTTAAATAAATGTATTTATTGACCAATCAGATGATTTGTTAAGTCTTGAACTAAGTCAGAGGTTAACCCTTTCCCAAACAAGACCTGCATGTTTTTGACGTCCATACTAAAAAAGGCTTGGGAAAACACTGAGGCAAAAGAGGAAAATGCTGATAACCAGCATTTATTCTTTTGCCTCAATATTTTCTGTACTATGTACACAAATTCTACTATTTTATCATCCATTTGTCTTCTGCAGGGGTTTTCGAATTGGACCATTTTATTCATGCTGTTTGGGAAAGTGTTAACTTAAATAGACTAAATTCCTTGATTTACAAAGTACAAAAAGGAGTAGAAAGTAAACTGTCTTGTAGAAAGATCTCTTTTATCAGTTTCCCAAATGTTGAAACTACAGAGTGGTCCAATTTGCAATCTGCTACAGGTGAATAAGGGTTAAGGTAGAATTTAGTGCAATATAGCACAGAAAATGTAGAGACAAAGGAGAAAATTTAGTGTTATCAGAATTTTTGTCTTTTGTTTCAATGTTTTCCCATGTTTTCTGTTTTACGGAAATTAAAACCAGGTCCAGTTTGGGAAAGGATTTAGCAACAGCTGTTATTCTGTTTTATTTGAAATTATATACATGTTGGTACATGTTGATTAATCTTTCACAGACATTAGCAATGAATTTTTCGCTAAAAATAGACTTGGTTTACTGTCTTGTTTGGATCAACGGTCGGTGTTGTCATAACATCTCGTAACTACGGCTTGAATCAAGCTGTAGTTACGAGATTTTATAACAACACATACCGAATTGCTATTGTTTGTCTGAAATTATGTCACGGTTAACTGGATAAAATCGGTCCCTATGGATATTATAGACTGATCTAAGGTGTAAAAGGTGTTGCAGAGAATATTTGTAAAATATGTTTTACAAACAACAAAGTCTTTTGATGACCCATACAGAAATATTTTAGAGAAAAAAAGCTAAATGCATTACTGAAAGAAGAAATTTGCCATAGTAAAGAAAACAGTAAGGAGAGGGAAGATGCATATTTTCTTCTTTTCTTTTGATGTTTATTAGAGTATTTTCACTCAGAGACAGCATACTAATGGAATGTGAAAGATATTAAGTGCACAAACATTAATTGAGGTGCATATTGTTGCATACCTTTTAACACACAATTCTGTGAGCTCTGTTTAACCCATTACCAAACAACAAATTTTGGACTGTTCCAAATTCACAGATCTCGCAGACCACTCGTTCAAGTTAGGAAAATTTAAAAATATTTGGTCTTTTTTGGTAGAAAACTTTGTGGGAAAGGAAGAAATTGCTTGTCACAAGCAATTTCTTCATTTTCCACTATGTTTTCCAAAGTCGTTATCTTTTCAGGAGTCAAAAAGAGTCAATGTGTGGTAATGGGTTAAGCCTTTCCCTCACAGCAATATGTTCCAAGCCAGTTCAAATTCAAAGGTGTTGCAGAGGAAAATAATCATTTATACGATTACTAGGATGAAATTCCTGTGAGATAGTTATATAGGATAGAAAATAAGGATAGGAAATTGAAAGAAAATGCTGGTTATTAGCTTGTTCTTTCTTTCCCTCAATATTTACACCCCACAAAACGAAAGTTTGATGTTTTCGGGGAGTGTACTGGAATCAGCATGTCTGTCCATTCTGTCTGTACAGTCCATGTACAAAATACTTGTCAGGAGCATATCTCTGAAAGTAAAGTATCTATCAGTATGATCCTGAAACTCCATGGGCAGAAAGATCTCGCTAAGGAGAAGTGCAGTGTGCAACTGGAGCATAACTTTATCTTGCTTATTTTGAGAGTGATTGCCCTTTAATGTAGTGAAAGCTTGTGTAAGTCACATTCTTTGACAAGTTCTAGTTTCCAAAGCTTCAAGACTTAGGTGCATCAAAAAGTGTAATTTGCTATGAAAGGGTTGTATAATGCTGCAGCTGCCTGCAGCTGTCTACTAGAATTCCAGATAGGATTTAACAAATTAATTGTTTTTCAAGATTTCAAATTTCGCAATAATTCTTTAAAAACCCAATTCTTATGTTAAACCTGTGAATATAAATTTTAACTGTCATGGTTATGATCATTTACTTGTTGAAAATTTACTCTTGCCTGAACACATGATTTGTTCAATTTCTGTTTTAGACCTATAGATTATAATCGATGGAATGGGATTTAAGGTAGAATACGCCTAATGGCAACTTTAGAAATTGGGGTGACAAACACTTCTGTCTGATAGTACATCATATTAGACATCTATATGTGCAATATGACAGAAATTCGTCCAGAGGTTACCTAGAAATTTTATTTTTCCCTTAACCCAACCCCAACTTACAAAATTCCAATATGGCAGCCACCACTCAAAGCAAAAAAGTATCTGAATTTTGGACATAAACACATTAAATGTGTCTAGATTTTGGTTTTTATTATCAAAAACATGTTTACTCATCGTCTGATGTGAAATGATATGACCCTTGTGCGCATATGAGAGACATTTTGTTAAATTACTGCGTGCTTATTTAAAAATTAAGCCTCTTTATTTCCTAGTTTGAAATTTATGCCTCTGAAACAAATGTTGACAGTGCCAGAAATAAGTTCGCGCACTCTCTAAAACCGATATCAAAATTATTCTTATATGTGTAGGAACACGATAAAATCCACATATGACCATTTTATCCGTCAAAATTTGAATATATATAAAGGTAATTCTTAGTGTCTCATACTTTGGAACGCACTATTTCTTTCACAAAAGAAGTCAATGCCCCAAATGAAGGAAACCGTAGCCCATATCTAATTATATGCTTATAACTAAATCCGAAACGTTGTATTAGACTTTCAGAAGTTGGCAAATGATAACATATCAGTTGTGATTTCGTGTGACTTTCACCATTTTAACCCTTTGCCTAGTACAGGGTTTTTTTTCACTAAGAAATAGACGCCGACTGTCGGCGCCTTCCCCTCCCGAAATAATCAACTTTTTTCCCCTCAAGAAGAATTTTCCCCTCCAAAAAAAATATTTCCCCAAGACATAAAACTGTTTGATACAAAAAAACGGGACCAGAAAAAAAAAACGAAAGTCTGTAGTGGGGAAATTCATGCGCTAAAAATAGACTTTTAATTGTGACCATGTCGGAAAAGCCCGAGTATTCACGGAACTGATCGGAAACAGTATTGTTCAGTTGGAACAACTCGGCGATGTTCGTCCTTTGTGTTTCCGGTGACCAAGCGTATTTCAAAAACATCTCTGACCAGTTTTCCAAACACATGTAAATATTTATCGTAAGTTGAAGAGAAAACTGACACAATCTAATGCTAATCATTTTGCGAAATTGTCTGGCTCAAGCATGAAATGACAGTGACTATAAAGAATCTCCGCGGCGAGTGATTTTCAAATCGAAAGTAGATTTTCATGCTCAGAAAAACCGGCGAGCCATATTCAAAATTATAGTTCACTGATTTCTTACCCATGAAAATCAAAGACCAAGAGCAAAATGTTGGTCGAATGATGTCTGTATGGGTCCATTTAAGGATGAAATTTGTCTTTTAATTTAAATTCTATTCATTGTTTACAACAACCCACGTGATCTAAAAGGGAGCCATAATAGAAAAGTGTTGACGAGTAATTGTCCTGAGTTAGTATGGATAAAGTCTAATAACAATACACTACAGGCCGATCTCCATAAATATTTGTTGCTGCTGACAGGATTTTCTCCAAACTAAAATGGAAAGGAATAGCCTTTTAGCAACAAGGATTCCCTGATTACCAGGAGTCACACCTTCCATTAGTTACGTGAGTGTACCCTTCTAGGTAATCTTTAAGTTATATAGGGATGAATCTCCACTTTTTTCTGTTCCACAACCAAAGTCATTTGTTAACCCCAATGCCAAAACTTACTTGCAAACCACAGTAGGCTAAATTGCTTTTATTTTAGCAAGCTACAAACAACAGTCTAAATAGTGATATGATGATTAATATAGTAATATGATCTATTATAACAAGTACCAGGTTAAGGAAAGGGTATATGCAATAACATTGCTAAATATTGCCTATTTTTAACATCATGAAATTTTCTCCAAACTTAGGTGTCGCGCGTGATTTTTCCCCTTTCTACCAGCGTCCTGTGTCTTCCCCTTTTCCTGAGAAAAAACCCTGTAGTAACCAATTGAACATCGCTATTTGTAAAAAGTAATGCAAGTTCTAAAGACAAAAATGTACTTAATCTTTTTTATAGTCTATTACAGCTTCCTTATACCACTTCTTCTGGATTGCATATTGAATCTAAGGACTTAAATGGAAAACGAATCTAAAAAAGAGATCGAATCACGCATCAAACCACGTTACAATTAACTGACAACGAGTTTGCACATTTGAATAAGGATCGCCGGCGAAGAAGTGATGAAAATGGAGTGCGAATGTCTGAACAATGATGATCAAATCCACGCGTGGTTCTCAAACGATAGGCGTTTGATCACCACATCATAGATTTCATTAGAATACATGTATGTGTCTTCCACGGTAGGGTTTCTCGGTATATTGAGCTAAACAGCATCAAGAGAAAAAACGATTATTATACATACTACAATTTGTTTCCTAAATAGGGAGTTTCATTAAGTAGACTTCTATCAAAGTTTCAAATCACATACAAACTGGTGATATCAATCAAAATCATATAAAATTACACGAAAAATGTCTCTAAAAATTTATGTTAAACGGAGCATCATAACAGAAAAAGATATTCGGGGTGTATTTGGGGAATATTATTTACAAAGGGAAGTAATATTTAGCAATATTGTTGCTAAAAATAGATGAAAAATAGATACGGAAACTGTCGACATTTGTCGAAAATGTACGACAGTAGTAAATATGCATTAGAATTATTCTACCTTAAGGTAGAATACTGGTGATATGACCATTTTTAGATTCATAAAATATCGGCTTTTTTCGAGCTGCGACGTAACATTTGAACCTATTCGCCAACAACATCATATTATGGCAGTTTGGGCACCTAATCATCAATAATTGGCATATCTGTCACCAGTCCTACCACAAAATCCAATCCTCCAGCTGCTTTCTTACACTGACACTCACTAGACTAATTGTTGGAGACAAATGACCTTTATCAAATGTCGGAAAGGATATTGGCAGGATTTGAATCCATGACTGCCAGATTGACAGACTCCAATGTTAGAGTATTTGTTATGGACTATTTAAGTTTTCCTGTCTCTGTGAAGACTTATTATTTACAGAGATTGGCCAGACAATCTTGCTTTGTTGCAGAGTGAAATTCTTGTGGAGAATTTAAATTCAAACCATCTGTGATAACACTTTCCAGACTACAATCTGACACTTCCCTTCAAAGAAGAACAACCTCCAAAAACATTGAGGGAAAAGAAGAAAATGAAGTCATCAAGATTTTCTCCTTTTGCACTAATATATTTGAAAAAAAAAATCCATCTTAATCAGCATCCATTTTGTTCTCTGCACTCTGCAGTGGTTAAATTTGAGGTGTAAAAGATCTTGTTTGGTAAAGGTTTTAAATGTGCTGTAATATGATTAGGGTTTTTGAGACTATCACTGCAATTGCAGGAATTTGAAATTAGCCTATATTTCCTGCTTCACAGGAATGCATCTCTTACCCTTTCTAAAATGAGACGAGGGGCCAGTTTCATGAAAACATTTAAGACATATTTTTGACTTACCGATGTCTTACGACACATTTGGAGGAAGAATAATGTACGCCAATCAACCAAAAGCTATGTAATGCGATTGTCAATGTTTCAAAGCGTTTTATAAGTCGTCAGTAAGTCAAAACTACATCTTAAATAGTTTGATGAAACAGGCCCCAGGGGTCCCTATTATCAATGATCTTACGACCATGTCATTGTGTATAATATGTGTAAGAATTAGACATCTGATTGCACGAGAAATCAGATTGGGCCAATCAGGTTTGTTGTTACAAGTAATAATTACGCAACAAAGCATAGCGGAACTGTTGATTCTATGAGCCCCTGGTTTTTAAGTGTTGAAATGAGAACTTTTAGAAGGGAAAACATTGAGGCAAAAGAAGAAATGCTATTAACCAGCTTTTTCTGCTTTTACCTGAATATTTCCATACTATACTGTGCTACATTAAGTTTCATCTCTATCAAAATCCATTTTGTTGTCTGCTGCAGCTTTCAAATTGAAACAGTCCAAATATTTGCCAGTCAGGAAAGGGTTAGACAAAGGTGAAAACCCTCCTTTCTTTGAAAATCATATTTCAAATGCATTGGCTTGAATCTTGTCAAATGGCTTAATTAATACTTTCTGAAATAATCAGGTTTAGACCTACTGAGAATGTTTTGGAAATGTGTTTAGTTTTACAAAGAAATTCTTGGCAAGTTTTAAAGCATTTTTTTTCCAAGTATTCAAGAGCAGTTTGTTTGTTAGTAAAGCTGCATAGAACAAAGCTTTCATTGTTTATTCGGGAGTATTTATGTTTACTTTGCTTTACTTTTTCCCCCCAACTGCAAATTTTAGACCAGTTCCAACCTGAAAGCTGCTGATGTAGATCTGTATGATATAGGTCAGAAGATAAAAAAGAGGCAAAAGGAGAAAATTATTTTTATCAGAATTTTCTCCTTCTGTCTCAATGGTTTCTCAAGCTTTTTGGTTCCGCTGTAAGGGATGCCAAAGCTTGGGGTGTTTTTGAAAGGGTAAGAAGTAAATCCTGTTTGATCTTTTAATGTTTGTAACAAATCTAGATGCTTTCAATTGCCTTCAATGAAAATCATGGAATCATGAAATCTTTACCTTTGATTTAGTTTTTAGCTCACCTTAGCATGAAGTGCTGAGGGTGAGTTATTGTGATCGCTCACCATCCGTTGTCCGTCCGTCCGTCTAGACTGTCCACAATTACTAAAAAATCTTCTCCTCCCAAACTATATTAGGCCTAGAGTCTTGAAATTTTGTATGTAGCATCATCTCAAGACCCTTTACCAAAATACTTCAAATTATTGTGATACAAGGAAAATTGGCCCTATGTTTTGGGTATCGAATTTCGTATAGAGATAAAGAAGGAAATCTTGTACAACCTTCTACTCCTGAACGGTTTGGCCTAGAGCTTTGAAATTTTGTGTGTAGAATCATCTTTTTAGGCCCTCTACCAAAATACTTCAAATTATTGTGATACAAGGAAAATTGGCCCTATAATGTTGTGGGTATCGAATTTCATATAGAGACAAAGAAGGAAATCTTATACAATCTTTTTCTTTTGAACCGTTTGGCCTAGAGCTTTGAAATTTTGTGTGTAAATCATCTCAAGGCCCTCTACCAAACTACTTCAAATTATTGTGAAACAAGGAAAATTGACCATATAATGTTGTGGGTATCGAATTTCATATAGAGACAAAGAAGGAAATCTTGTACAATCTTCTTCTCCTGAACCGTTTGGCCTAGAGCTTTGAAATTTTGTGTGTAGAATCATCTCAAGGCCCTCTACCAAAAATACTTCAAATTATTGTGATACAGGGAAAATTGACCCTATGCTGTGGGTATAGAATTTCATATAGAGACAAAGAAGGAAATCTTGTACAATCTTTTTCTCCTAAACTGTTTGGCGTTAGGCTTTTGAAATTTGGTATGTAGAATTGTCTCATAATGATACAATCTTCTCCAATTCTGTTTATCAGAGATCCTTAAGGTAAAATTTGCACTTCCCATGGTGCATTGTTTAAATTGTTTCCTTTAATGAACATTGTCCAGAAGTTGTGTATGTAAGATGAGACAAAAATTATCATCTTGATGATCTCTACGGTGAGCGATATAGGGCAATCTAGGCCCTCTTGTTGATAGGTAACTCTTTTATTATTTTTTACCTGTTACAAATCAACTCAAATATTAGAGTTTTGCGTCTTACGTGGACTTCGACTGTGGACATCGGACGTGGACTTTTTATCGGGGGTCGTCTCAGCCTTTTCATATAACGGTACATGTACTGGTATGGGGTTTAAAGCAAAATATATTAAAATTCAGTTTAATGCATATATTTTAGATTTCGTTTTGCTCGAATATAAATCTGGCTCTCAAAACAGTGAAGATATTTTGAATTTGATAAATCTATTATAATTGTTTAATTGTTTTCAATCATTATACTTTTTCTTGGCATTCTCTTTCAAATGGCGTATTTAAGGAATTGGTTCGTCTCCACTGCAGAAGCAGCTTGATCAGGGTGATCACGAGATGTCCCAAGGAAAACGGTCTTGGATTTGCCACACTCCTACAAAGCACATCTAACTAATTCGTCGGATGAGCAAATAACCTCTCAGAATTCAAAATTATTCCTTTATCGTTTTTTTCTTCTTTTCGTTTGCAGAACGACAGCTTTAATGTGCATATACATCAGCATGCACAGAAAAGGTTATGAACTTTGAGTCATGTATTTATCATGTTTACAAAATAAATTCGCTTATTAAGTAATCATTATTTCTGAAAAGGTTTTCTTCTTGGCCATAAGATGTTTCTAAAACTGACTTACATAACTATCATTAAATAAATGAATAACTCACAAGTTGCAATAAGTCTAGGCAATGGTAGCAAAATATGACAAGAATTATACAGTAAATGAAGAAAGCATGATATTGAGCAAATTCAAATCGGGAACGTGTTAACAGATTTATTGAAGACTTTTTTTCAATTATGCTCCGGATAAACGAAATATGAAAAACAGCAAAGGACAATAACTAAAAAAATAAGCAGGACAGAGTTATGGTTCTTATTCGCTGCATTTCTCCTTGGTGAGATCTATCCACCAATGAAGCTTCATGAACCTAGCTATTATACTTTGAGAAATGTACTCATGACAAACTTGAAGAATGACAAACAACAATAACTAAAAATTTTGCCAGGCACAGTTATTGTTCTTATACACTGTACTTCCCCTTGGTCAGATCTATACACCTATGAAGGTTCATTATCCTAGCTATTACACTTTTAAAATATACTCCGGACAAGATACAAGTATGAAAAGCAACAAAGGGCAATTTAAAAAAGTGGACTAGGTAGAGTTCTTGTGCACTGCACTCTGCAATAATGAGAAGGATATAACTACAAAGTTTCAAGTCAATCGGACATAAGGTGACAGAGTTATGCTCCGGACAAAGAAGTGACCGCTGCCCGGACACACAGACGCCGCACACTGGACGCCACGGGTGATATCATGATACGTCCTATTTTCGACTGGTATACAAAAAGGAAAAGTAGTCTGTCGTTACATACATTGTTTAATGAACCCATGTTAATTTACGCAATCTGTATTTATTTACAACTTTCAATTAATTAACTTGTAATTTAATAAAGTTCACTTTTTAAACGGTACAAATAAAAACCAATTGAGTGGGTCTAAGATAATGAACACGAGTCTATTCGCTTTCGATTTTGACCGGTACATTTTTACATGTACCGTTATATGCAAAAGGCTGAGACGTCCCCCAATAAAAAGTCCACGTCCGATGTCCTTTGTCGAAGTCCACGTAAGACGCAAAACTCTATTAGGACCAATAGACTTTTCAACATAGCTGCATATATTTTTTGTTTGAAAGGAAACTTTAGGTAATTATATAAGCCTTTAATTTGATCCATTAGAAAGCATTGAGGCAAAATAAGAGAATGCTGACAAGGAGCATTTTCTTCTTTTGCTTCAATATTTTCTTTGTTGTAAATGTATGGTACTTTTAAATAATTCCACCTTTTTCAACATGTTTTTCACTGTCTGCAGCAGCGTTTAAATTGGACTGCTCCAAATTTAAAGATGTTGCGGAGGACAATTCAAGTGAATGAATTTGAAAATTAATTGCTTGTCACAATTTTTTTCATTTTCCACTATGTTTTCCAAAGCCTTTATCTTATGGAGAGTCAATGTGTTGGAATGGGTTGAAGGTTCGTAGATATTTTTATCTGCGTAATTGATGATTATTTCCCCTGCATGTGCGAATAATCACTCATTGCAGAAGCATTTAAACCTTTCCTGCACTGCCAAATGTTAGACTTGCCTATTTTGAAATCCAATAATTGCAGACGGCAAATTGCGTGTTTATTAAGATATGATTCGTGCACAATATAGCGCAGTAAATATTGAGACAAAAGGAGGAAATGCTGTTCATCAGCATTTTCTTCTTTTGTCACAATATTTTACCAAACTATTAAGAGCAGGAATTGTATGGGAAAGTGTAAATCCCTCATTACCAAGGCTGTTAAGTAGGGGATGAGAGGTATGGAGGCCCACTTTGGGTATCTGATTGGCACATGGAATAGAGTAACAGATACTAGATGATTTAACCCTTTCCCAAACAAGACCAGAGACCTGTTTTGTCAAACCATTTAAGACATATTTTTGTCTTACCAATGACTTGGGGAATGCTTAAAACAACAATTCCATGATCTGATTGGTGATATGCGATTCTTCTCCAAAACATGTTGTAAGTCATCAGTAAGACAAAAATACAAATGTCATAAATGTTTGGTGAAATTGGCCCCTGGTTTTTAATGTCCATGAAAGAATAGTAAAATGTTACGTTACATGAGCTCAGGTTAAGTCTTACTGAACGCAGGGCAGGTCTTTCAATGGAATTGAACTTGATATCATTTGACAAGGCACATTCATATTGGTCAATAGGGAACGATTTTATCCAGTTAATTGTGACGTAAATTCGGACAAACAAACTGGTATTTCGTTGGTGTTGTTATGAAATCTAGTAACTACGGCTGGATTCAAGCCGTAGTTACGAGATTTTATAACAACACCGACGTTTTATCAAAACATAACGGTAAACCTAGTCTATTGTTAGCACAAAATTCTTTGCCATTGATTTATGGTGGGGATTGAGCCTTGTTGACCACTCATTAACAATTTGATGTTAACATCATTCAGCAATGTTTTGAGAAAAAAATATTCTCCAAAATGCTAGCTAAGGTTATCATATATGAAACTGTTCATGTACACTCCATAGACAACTGGTAAAGTCATCTTTCATTCACTTGATTGACTCGGCAAGCTGTGTGAGTTAAGCAGGGGGCAAAAAACCTGCATTATTTATACAAAATTATGAAAAAAGCTGGAAAACCTCTACACATATCTTTGATGTCAAGACAAAATGGGGTTTGTTGAACATGTAAAATGTTTGAAATATACATTTTGTAGTTTTGAAATAAATTGTTTTTGGTAACAACTCCTTAATTTTCACTATAGTCTGAAATTTCACCGTTAGGCAAAGGAGTGAACAGTTTTCACCGTTAGGCAAAGGAGTGAACAGCTAAGGTTGTCGTCGACTTTCAAAAAGCAGTATGGCCCTAAAATGCCAATGGTGTTTCACAAGTGCCAAAATGGGGAGTCTAAGAGCACTAGAAGGGGCTACCGGATGTCAGCCAGGCCGCTCTCTGATGCTCCCCCCCCCCCCCCCCCCCCCCTTACTGTAATGAAGGTATTGTAATATGATGCCATCTGCCATCTGCCATCTTTTTGTTTGTACATCCATATCTTGTTAATTCATTTCCTACATTTATGGCTAAATTGAGATGGAAAACTCACAGAATGTCACCAAGTTTATATGTGCATCATGTCTTGAAAGATGTTTACATTGTGTCATACAAAAATGGTCTATACTGCTGCGGATCCAGGATTTCTGTGAGGGGGGTTGAATATGTATAATAAGAAGGTTTGTTTGCATAGTATGACATAATTTTGACTGAATTTCTGCATGAAATCAGGCTACAGAGGGGGGTTCATTTGTACATGTATATCTCTAATGTTTTTATTTTCAGGATTTTCCCTGGTATCCTAAGCCCATCAATGAGCTTACAGAGGGGTCACCATTACAGCTGAATGAATCTGCTTGTCTTGTACTGTTTGTCGGTAAGAGCTCTCATTCATTTAACCCTTTCCCAAATGAAGAAAATTTAGATTTTTCCAATTTAAAATCTGCTGCAGATGACAAGATTGATGTTAAAGTGTCTGCTGATAAGCAAAATTTAACTCTTTTGTCGAAAAAAAACCCCACCTTTCTAATAACCAAATATCAAAGTTTCTACAATTTTCAAACATTACAAGTGTTTTTATTTCGTCTTTTAAATTGGATATTTTGGTCCTTTCCAATCTTTACCGAAGAAAAAACACTTAACTTTCGATTTGAAGTTATGACGTCATACCGGCCAAATAATGATGTCATTGCGGGAAAAACGGGAAGTCATGGGTAATTTCCCGGAAAGCCTGAGATTTCTGACAAAGTTAAATGTCCGACTTTTCCGTCATAAAGCAACTTCCCCAATCGATACTCAAAACACAGAATTCATCCTTAGTAAATGTTAGAAACAAGAGCCGTCACGGACGGATTATGCTCCCCGAATATGTGTTTGTCACAAAATAAAAACTATCATACATTAAGCCCCCTTTTCCCATGACAGCTTTTTTGTACACACATTATTTATAGAATATGGTCTAGAACATCCTATTTATTACATGAGCACAAAATTTCATTAAATTCTGCCCATTAGATGAAGAGAAATAAGAGAAAAACTAATTTTTACACTAAGGCCCCTTTTTCCATGACGCAGCCTTAAATTTACAAACAGAGAAAAAGGTCCCTAGGTATTGACCCAGGGAGTTCACATGTGATGTTTCATTGAATTTGGTCCAAGGGTTGCTGAGATATGGCTGTGGACGGACGGACGGACGGACGGACACACGGACGGACGGATGGACGTACGGACGGACAGCGTGGCGACTATATGCTCCCCCGAAATTTTTTCGGGGAGCATAAAAATGTTAAAACAGTCTAAGAATATGTCGTTAGTGAGTGAAGGAATGTGCCAAAGAACGCTTTAACCCTTATCATGCTGAATTAATTTTGACTAGTACACCTCCGTACCACTGAATTAATTCACTGTGCACAGCGTATAAATGGGGTGCACCTATTCCGACACTATAAATTGAATATATGAGGCATTTTAGCCCTATAAACCCTCGCCCAAATTCAGTTTAGAGGCGCCACTAGGGTCTGAAATGGTCGAAAAATTCATGTCATCAGAAACGTTTCCCATATTGATATCTGAAAACAAGTATATCTGACGTTACATATTTCGATGTTTTTGGATGCAACTTGATCTTTCCATCGGAATTATTGAGCATCGAAAATGGGTAGTTTCAATCGCTTTTTTAAAAATATCGGGTATCTTTTAAATTAGAATGTGAATCTTATTAGAGGGAGAGACAAACTGCTTCGAGTTGTTAATCAATACCAATAATCTAGTTAACAATATGCCGTTTAGATTTCAGCTTCTGACGTGTCCATCTCTACAGAATTTTAAACTGAAACAAATTAAATTTCCGTTACCAACTTGAAATTTCCGTTGTATGTATACTTATGTCTTTTGTTCTGTCCTTCTAACGTGTGGATAGAATGAGTATCATCTTTTGTGATAAAAGAGAAGTATCAATTCGTGAGAATCTCGAACTATGTTGAACTTGTAATATGCAATGAAATATTTTAGTTGCATTAACTGTAAAATACAACCATACGTTTTCTGTAACGATGAGCACATTATTATGAGAAAATAATATCAAAGACGACTTAGAAATTTAGCAACTTCACATTGGTAAAATCCAGTACCGAGTATTTATGCTTTGGTCACGTTTTGAGACATGTACAGCTGCATTTGCCTTACTAAATTTCCGTTACCTATTGGTAACGGAAAATTTACTCATTGAAAACAGACTTTTCATGATTAACTCTCGCAAATTTATCTAGAATACACCAAAATTCGTTGGACATGTGTATTTTACAGATATTTGTCAGTTGTAGAGGTAAGTGCATAGTGATAAACATTGCCGAAATACCATGTGAAAATGCAAATACCTTCCCTACATTAAATATGAAATATGTCTTCCAAACATGAACACTGAACTGTGTTTACAGTATTGTGTAGTTAGTTCAATGATATGATAGTCATACCCTACGTTATAGATCATTAGCACCAAATTGCGCATCTGTTTTCCATTGAATTTAATTTTGGTATCGGAAATTTCAAAAATGGTATCGGAAATTTGGTATCGGAAATTTCAAAATTATCACATTTTGTCCTGTGTTTTCTATTATATTGCCATTATGTACAAATAATTTAGCAGTATACCATTTCCTTGATAGCATTAACACTTTTATCTATGAATTATCAAATTATATTGCCAAAAGAGCACTCAGTTTAGTGTAACGGAAATTTCATGTTTTTACTTTTTATGAGGGGTACCTCGCTATTGCAGCATTTATCAATTTTATTTCGTAAAATATCAACCTGGTTTATGTCATTCTCAAAAAATAATTATATGAATCAAAGTGTAAGCAAAATGACGACGAAATCTATCGGAAAAACTGTGTTTAAACCAAGTGTCAAATTAAGGTAACGGAAATTTCTTCAACCTTTGGAAATTTGGCGACACTTACTTGACCTTAATTATTTTTGTTTTTATGACGGACAAATAACAAAAGGGGTACTTTTCAAAAACTAAGTTCATTGACGGATGTTTTTAAATGCATATACAGTGGATAAAATGTATCTATTTGTGAGAAAGTACCACATTTATTTACTCTACTGCGTCTGGCGACATCACGGAAATTTAAAAATACGACCTATTTTTTTATATTTTGAAGAAACGAGTCTTTCGATTTTCTTGAAATTTTAAACAAAGTTGTAAAGTGATCTGTACTAATATAAGGACTATCAAAATTCAATGCACTACGTTTCTTCAGTTAGATAAATACCGGCGACAGGGGTGGCGCCTCTAAACTGAATTTGTGCGCCAGGTATGTTTTTGAAAGAAGACTACATACCGTGTAGAATCATCGAGTATTCCGTGTTGTTGATTCACTTTGACCCACTTAAATTGCATCATAACAAATCCGTTGTCAATCAAGCCCGACCCACTAAAAGTGACAGTTGGTTCGTTCCGCTATCGGGGCGATTATTCCATCGGTATTTAACACACAAAGTCCAAATCTACGATATTTTGTTCCAAATATATTTCTAAACATCACCACTATAGTCACTTTCCGTTTAAAAGTCACTATCATCAAAAATTCATGCACAACTTCATCAACATGCTTGCCTTCTGAGCGCCGCCATTTTGGATTAGGGTTTTCCCAATTTCACTCTTGAATATTCAGTGCATCATTATGACGTCTAAGGCTTTTGGTTGGCTGATATTTTTACAGAATTGACCTTCACTAAGAGTGTCCTACTAAATATAGCTCAAAACTTGCATAAAACGTGATCAGTTCGTGAATACGAGGCTCATATTTGGGAAACCCCTTTAGCGCGACCTAGAGTCGCGCTTAGCGGTGGCGAATGGGGTAGGGCAGCGCGACCTGTGGTCGCGCTTAGCATGATAAGGGTTAAGTTTGTCAGTATTACTCTGAAGATCGAGAAATGGATAAAAACTGAGAATGCTTTATGACAGAAAAGTCGCACACTTTATCTTTGTCAGAAACCTTATGCTCTAGATTGCGGGTGGAGTCAAGCCATTGTATGACGTCACTCTGTGGCAATTTTACGGAAATTGCCGATCTTTATTTTCTCGAAAATCAGTATTTATTAATCCAAGTAACAACGTAAAGAAAAGCAAACAAAACTTTCAAAACAACCAAGCTTTTATAAAATACGTTAATTATGCCCCCTTTCGAAGAAAATGGGGGTATATTGATTTGCAAGTGTCGGTCGGTCGGTCGGTCGGTCGGAAGGTCGGTCGGTCGGTCGGAAGGTCGGTCGGTCGGTCTGTAGGTCGGTCGGTCTGTCCGTAGACCAAACCTTGTCTGGAGCATAACTCGAAAAGTATTAAAGGTAGAATCATGAAACTTCACAGGTGGATAGATCTCATCATGAAGAGGTGCAGTGCACAAGAACCGTAACTCTGCCGATCAAATTTTTGGAGTTATTGCCCTTTGTTGATTTTCAAACTTGATTCTTGTCCTGAGCATAACTCAAAAAAGTATGTTAGGTAAAATCATGAAACTTTACAGGTGGATATATCTCATTATGGAGAGGTGCAGTGCACAAGAACCGTAACTCTGCTGATCATATTTTTGGAGTTATTGCCCTTTGTTGATTTTCAAACTTGATTCTTGTTCGGAGCATAACTCAAAAAGTATGTAAGGTAGAATCATGACACTTTACAGGTGGATAGATCTCATTATGGAGAGGTGCAGTGCACAAGAACTGTAACTCTGCCAATCTAAATTTTTGAGTTATTGCCCTTTGTTGATGTTATAACTTGATTCTTGTCCAGAGCACAACTCAAAAAGTATGTAAGGTAGAATCATGAAACTTAACAGGTGGATAGATCTCATTATGGAGAGGTGCAGTGCACAAGAACCGTAACTCTGCCGATCAATTTTTTGGAGTTATTGCCCTTTGTTGATTTTCAAACTTGATTCTTGTCCGAAGCATAACTCAAAAAGTATGTTAGGAAGAATCATGAATCTTTACAGGTAGATAGATCTCATTATGGAGAGGTGCAGTGCACAAGAACCGTAACTCTGCTGATCATATTTTTGGAGTTATTACCCTTTGTTGATTTTATAACTTGATTCTTGTCCAGAGCACAGCTCAAAAAGTATGTAAGGTAGAATCATGAAACTTTACAGGTGGATAGATCTCATTATGGAGAGGTGCAGTGCATAAGAACCATAACCTTGTCGATCAACTTTTTGGAGTTATTGCCCTTTGTTGATTTTTACACTTAATTCTTAACCTTGCCTATATCTCATGTATTTTTACACATACAGACTTGATATCTCACACATAGATACCTCCTATCAACATCATTCACATTTGACCATGACCTTGGACCTTGTGACCTTGACCTTGGAGTTTGACCTACTTTAAAAAAATTAAACCGGGCATATATCTCATGACTTATTACACATACAGCCTTGATATTTCACACATGGACACCTCCTACCAAGACCTTTCACAATTGACCATGACCTTGGACCTTGTGACCTTGACTTTGGAGTTTGACCTACATTTTAAAAACTTTAACCTGGCCTATATATCATGTCCTTTTACACATACAGCCTTGATATTTGACACATGGAAACCTCCGACTAAGACCTATCACATATGACTATGACCTTGGACCTTGTGACCCTGACCTTGGAGTTTGACCTACTTTTAAAAAAAATAAACTGGGCCTAAATCTCATGTGCTATTACACATACAGCCTTGATATTTCACACATGGACACATCCTACCAAGACCTTTCACATTTGACAATGACCCTGGACCTTGTGACCCTGACCTTGGACTTTTACCTACTTTTATAACATTTTAACCTAGCTGATATATCATGTCATTTTACACATACAGCATTGATATTTCACACATGGTCACTTCCAACCAAGACATTTCACATTTGACCATGACCTTGGACCTTGAAGTTTGACCTACTTTTTAAAAACTTAAACTAGGCCTATATCTCATGTCCTGTTACCTATACAGTCTCGATATCTTACACATGGACACCTCCTACCAAGACCTTTCACATTTGACCATGACCTTGGACCTTGTGACCTTGACCTTGGTGTTTGACCTACTTTTTAGCTCACCTGAGCACAAAGTGCTCAAGGTGAGGTATTGTGATCGGTCGTTGTCCGTCGTCCGTCTGTCCGTCCGGCCGGCCGGCCGGCCGTCCGTCCACAATTTCTTTAAAGATCTTCTTCTCCCAAACCAGTTGACCAATTTTCTTGAAACTTGGCAGGAATGATACTTGGGTGAAGGGCTTTCAAAGTTGTTAAAAGAATTTGATTCCATCAAAGACTCTGGCTGCCGCGGCATGAGAAAAGGGGAAAATAGCCAAATATTTTAAAAATCTTCTTCTGCATAACCAGTGGGCCAATATTCTTGAAACTTCACATGAATGATCCTTGAGTGAAGGGCTTTCAAAGTTGTTAAAAGAATTTGATTCCATGAAAGACTCTGGCTGCCGCGGCATGAGAAAAGCGGAAAATAGCCAAATATTTTAAAAATCTTCTTCTGCCTAACCAGTCAGCCAATATTCTTGAAATTTCACATGAATGATCCTTGAGTGTAGGGCTTTCAAAGTTGTTAAAAGAATTTCATTCCATGAAAGACTCTGGCTGCCGCGGCATGAGAAAAGGGGAAAATAGCCAAATATTTTAAAAATCTTCTTCTGCCTAATTAGCAAGCCAATATTCTGGAAACTTCACATGAATGATCCTTGGGTGAAGGGCTTTCAAAGTTGTTAAAAGAATTTGATTCCATTAAAGACTCTGGCTGCCGCGGCATGAGAAAAGGGGAAAATAGCCAAATCTTGTAAAAATCTTCTGCCTTCAACTAGTTGGCCAATATTCTTGAAACTTCCCATGAATGATCCTTTGGTGAAGGGCTTTCAAAGTTTTTGAGAGACTTTGATTCCATCAAAGCCTTTGACATCCGCGGCATGAGAAAAGGGGAAAATAGCCAAATCTTTTAAAAATCTTCTGGCTTACTACATGTAGTGGGCCAATATTCACATGAATGATCTTTGGGTGAAGGGCTTTCAAAGTTGTTATAAGAATTTGATTAATATCAAAGCTCTTAGTGCAGTGGCATCAGAAAAAGGGTAAAAGAGCAAACACCTTTGAAAAGGCTGAATTTTGTTTCATTCTTTTGAAAAACTAAGGAAAAGGGGCTTTATTGCAAAATTCTTAATTTGCTGCTATACAGGTCAAAATGTTTATTTCAACAAGGCAAGAAATTTCAGGTGAGCAATCTAGGGCCATCATGGCCCTCTTGTATAATACATTAACCTGGCCTATATTTCATGTCATTTTACACATATAGCCTTGATATTTCACACATGGTCACTTCCAACCTTTCACATTTGACCATGACCTTGAATATTGCACCCTGACCTTGGAGTTTGACCTATTTTAAAAAACTTAAACCAGGCATGTATATCATGTCCTTTTACACCTATAGCCTTGATATTTCACACATGGACACCTCCAACCAAAACTTTTCACATTTGACCATGACCTTGACCTTGGCATTTGGCCTACTTTTAGAAACTTTAATCTGGCCTATATTTCATTTTACTTTTACAAATACAGCCTTGATATTTCACACATAGACACCTCCTACCAAGACCTTTCATATTTGACCATGACCTTGGACCTTGTTAACTTGACCTTGGACTTTGACCTACATCAAATGTAGGCACTTGAAGGGGGCATATATGTTTTACAAACATCTCTTGTTTAATGATTTTCTTCCAATATACAGTGAAATCAACTGCCTAGCTTGGTAGCCTTTAATCAAGGTTGGATCTGTGTACAAAATAGCCCAGAAAATATTGAGGCAAAAGGGGAAAGTGCTGATCATCCACACTTTCTTCTTTTGTCTCAATGTTTTCCCAAGGGTTTTCCATAAGGGACGTCAAAACAGGTCTTGTTTGGCAAAGGGTTAACTCATTCCCAAACAACAAAATTTTAGAGTGTATAGACAGAATTTGTGTACAGAATAGTGCATAAAATGTAAAGGCTAAAGGAGAAAAAGGTTGGCTATTTATTGATTTTTTTTCCCTTTGTTGATTTTCACAGCTCAATATTTGAGTTTGTCCAAATTACAACCATTGTTATTTGTTACATACAACACATTTCTAGTATTTTAGATAACCATTCCTATAGATTGCTTAAATTTGTGGTATTTTAAGACACATATAATAACATTTTGTTTTGTTTCCATGGCAACAGAACCAGATGACGAGGAAGTGGACAAAGCTCGTGATTTACTGCTGAAACCCGCGACCGAGGAACACGAGAAAGGGGAACACAGGGACCTACTCTTCTTTATAGGGGCAGATGTAAGTACGTAACCCTTTCCCAAACGACAAGATTTTGGACTTTTTCCTTAGAAAAAAGCTCCAGACATCAAAATGGATGTTCATAAAGGCAGGATCTGTGTAAAATACAGCACAGAAAATATTGAGACAAAAGGAGAAACTGCTGGTTATCAGCAGTTTCTTCTTTTGTTTCAATGTTTTCTCAAGCCTTTTGAATTAGGGACGTCAAAACCCGGTCTTGTTTGGGAAAGGGTTAACCCATTACCAAACAACAAAAATTTGAACCTGGTCAAAATAAAAGAAGTTGCAGACAACATTTTCAAGTGATGGAATTTTACATTTTGGTGACTTTAAGGCTAGAAAGCATAGTGGAAAATGAAGAAATTGCTTGTTACATTAGCAATTTCTTCATTTTCTACAGTATTTTCCAAAGCCATATGGAGTTAAAAAGATTCACTGTAGGATAATGAGTAATGGGATAATAGGTTATCAGTCAAGGTCAAGGTCATTTTCAAAGGTCAAACTAGAATGAAAGGGAAAATATAAGAGATGGCACAGATAAAATTCAACATAACATTAACTTGTGTAGGAATTTTCTTACTAGTCACATAACTCACGTAGGCCTACTACTTGTGACAATACAATTCCTTTTGTTCATTGGTCAAGGCCATCTTGAAAGGTCAAATTACAGCAAAATATTTATATTTTATATGTTTCATTAATTAAGAATGGTAAAATATAGAGTCTACATATTCAATTTGTGTTTTTCAAATGGCAAGGTTTTTATACACCCCTTAACAATTTAAAGGAAACTGTATTGAAATTATATTGTAGGTGGGATGTCAAAACCTGGTAACTATAGTCTTTTCAAGCTGTAGTTAGGAGGTTTCGACCTCCCACCAACAATTTATTTCAATACAATTTTACTGAGAAGGCCCCTAATATGTGTATATCGACGGTACGGTGCTATGACAAAATTGTGTAATAGAAATTTTTCTCGAAAACCATTTTTTTGAGGAGAGCCAAAAACGTTTTTGCCGCTTTAAAAAATGTTAAAAAAATATGCCGGCAAAATTGCGTAACTCGATAACTACATGAACAATTCAGCTTCTTTAAGGTAAAATAAGGTGATTGAACATAACTTACGGTTCATTTATTGGTCAAAGTAGAAGAGATACAGAGGAGAATGCCATTTTTCAGCCTTTTATTACTCTCGTGTAAATAATTTGTCTACGTATAACGCATTTTTGTCAGCTAAATCGAGTTACGCAATTTTGTCACATGATAATTGAAAGGGTTCTAATAGGTGTAGAAAAACACCGTTTTGACAGGATATACGCTCCTACATACTTAGTAGAAAGCATTTATAAAAAAAAAATTGACAAAATTGCGTAACTAATTTGTCATAGCACCGACAATATGTGCTGCTTCGCAAAGCTCTTGTTTCTCAATGTTTTCTAAAGCTGTCTCTACTCAAGTCTTCAGACTTGGTTTGGGAAGGGACTATCTGTTTAGTTCTTTCCTCCTACAGAGCTATGGATATGAGGTGGTTATGGCTTTTCAATATGCAATAATTCATTCATTGTTCATCAAACCCTATGTTGTTGGTACTCATTACGTCTCAAAGACGATTCAAATGAGTAGCAATATTATGGGGTTTGGATTTAAAATGAATTAACCCTTTCCCAAACAGCAAAATTTTAGGGTGATCCACTTTAAAAACTGCCACAAATGACTAAATGGATGTTATTGAAGATATGTTTGTGTAAAAAATGACACAGAAAATATTGAGACAAAAGGAGAAACTGCTGGTCATCAGCAGTTTCTTCTTTTGTTTCAATATTTTCCCAAGCCATTTCTATTGGGACGTCAAAACCAGGTCTTGTTTGGGAAAGGGTTAAGAATACCTTCACTCCCTCTTATTCTGTTGTTCCACCCATATCATATGTATGTGTCTCATTATTTGTTTTCCAGGATGAATTATGTGATCCGGTGCGAGTGTTCGCCAATCTCGGTGATCAGACACCACTATTGACAATATTGGACTTTCCCGAACAGAAAGTGTACGTGAGTGAGGAGAAAAACATTACCACGGAACTTGTGAACAAATTTGTGAAAGGATATTTGGACGGAACATTGCCATCACGGCCCTGTCGACCGTGATTTGGAAATATTAACCCTTTCCTAAAAAGCGACACTTTTGACCAGATATGCAAGAAAAGTAGAAAATATTGCAGGTTCCTACTTGATTTAGTATTAATTTTGTCTTTTGAAACTCTTTTGAATTTTGACTGGTCTACAATTTTGTTGTTTGGAGAAGGGTTAAGTCAAGCTATGCAAATACTGCTATTCTTAATCCGAGTCTTCTCTGATGTAAATACGCTCTTTGATATTTTGATTTTTCGCTATTTACATAGCGAAAAATCAAAATATCAAAGAGCGTATTTACATCAGAGAAGACTCGGAGTATGCTATTCTATGCCTTGGTGATTGATGACAGAAATAAACGCAATATTAGGTGAATTGGAAAAAGAGGCTCTAATAGCATTTGAAAACACCATGGAACAAGATAAGCTAACCTATTACCTGACGACAAAATTTTAGGTTGATCTAAATTCAAAAGTATTGCAGATGTCAATATTAAGTGGTAGAAAATTTACTTTTTTTGTTCTTTCCGAGTAGAAAACATTGCATTATGAATCTTTTTTTTTTAATTTCCACAATATTTTCCAAAGCCTTTTTTCATTTGGGGAGTAAAAAAGAGTCAATGTGTGGTAATGGGCTAAAAATTTCAAAACCAAATTTTGTCATTTGCAAAGGGTTAAGACTATTGTGTCTATGCGCATCTAGATAAACCCATTACCAGACACTAGCAGACAGAGACGCCTTTTGACGACCCACAAAACAGAGGCTTTTGAAAACATTGTGGAAAATGAAGAAATGGCTTGTGACAAGCAACCAGTGTTTTCTACAGAAAAAGACTGAAAAAGGTTAAAGTTCATTAACTTCAAATCATCATCTGCAACATCTTTGAATTTGGACAAATGAAAAATTTTGTTGTCTGGTAAGAGGATAAAGGACTTTCATTGTTCTCTTGGTTCTGTTAGGTATGAGATAGTTGTAAATAAATAGGTGTAATAATTCTCATTTATCATTATCATAGATAGCTTAAAAAGCTTGTCTTTAATATTTTTAAAAAGACCTACACATAGAATACAATTGGCATGTCGTTGCTTTCCAACAAAAACCTTGTAACGATTGCTTGTTTAACCTTTCCCAAACAAGACCTGGTTTTGACGTCCCAATTAGAAAAAGCTTGGGGAAACATTGAAACAAAAGAAGAAACTGCTGATAACCAGCAGTTTCTCCTTTTGTCTCAATATTTTCTGTGCCATATTTTACAGATATTATATCTTTAATAACATCCACTTTGGCAATTGTGGCAGTTTTTGAAGTGGATCACCCTAAAATTTGGTCGTTTGGGAAAGGGTTAAAGCTGTAGTTACGAAGTTTTTGTTGAAATTCAGCGACTCGTTACCTTGACATCATACAAGTCAAATTTCTGCTTAAAAATCTCATCCTGTCCATATGATTGATATCAAAACTTTTCGAAATAAATATAGCCATTGAAATATAGCTGGAAAAGGATAGAAATTGCTCGTCATCATAGAACCAGATTTTGACTATGGTTGATACTTTTCACGTTTTCCATATGGTCCTTCTTTGTGAGAAGGGTCACATTGTGTAGAAATGACTCAACAATTTTATATTAGTAATCAACAGACTATTGAAATGAAATAGAGTGCTTTTTAGAATTGTTTAATATATTATATACCTACATGTTTTTATATGTTATATGATAACATAGTGATGTGGTTTGTTTTTGTAAACTTTGGCTTGTAAAATAAGCGAAACATTAAACACATTTTTATATGTCTTTAAATAAGAGTTTGGTATTTATGTATCTTTACCTCTTTGGATAACAGATTCCACCCCAGGTCACTGCAAGTATATTTACGACATTATCTCCCCTTAGCCCTTGGGGTCACAGAATAACCAATTACCAGACGGCAGAATTTTGGACTGCTCCAATTTGAAAGATGATGCAGACAGGCTTTTAAAATTAATGGTTTTTTTCCTGCTCTTTTTGGGTAGAAATTATTGTGGTTTATTTTCCACTATGTTTTCCAAAGCTTTCATCTTGTACCTACCCTGATGTCTTAAAATATCGATGTGTGGGAATGGGTTAAATATTGTCCGTGTAAATGCAAAACCTCGTAATATGTCGATTCTTGCAATTTTCTAAGTACAAAGTTGTGTGCCCAGTTTAGACAATTATCACATTTGAATTTGAAATTGGATTTGAAATATTCTTACTGATCAGTATTAATGGCACATTATTTGTGAACAATATGTCAAAATTTCAAGTTAAACATTTTAGTTTGGGAAAAGTTATTACACTTTTTAGCTCACCTGAGCAGGAAGTGCTCGAGGTGAGTTTATTTGTGGTCACTTCTTGTCCGGCGTCCGGCAACATTTGGGGTGTTTACACTCTAGCATCCACAAAAGTTAGGCAATCTTGATCAAACTTGGCCAAAACAATTAGGATCATGTATGTTTTCTGACAAGTTCGATTATGGGCTTGATCGGACCAGAAAGTGCCGAGTTATCTGCCCTTGAATGTCAAAAAATGCTGTTTTTAAGTTTGTTTACACTCTAGCATCTACAATTATTATTGATCAATCAAGACAAAACATAGATATAATGTTGGAGATCAAAAGATCTTGAATGAGTTCGATTTTCAGTCTGATCTGACCAGAAAGATGAGTGTAATGTGCCTTTGATGGGCAAAATTGCCATTTTTGGTTGTTTTCAACCTTGTTTACATTCTAGAAATTACAATTATTAATCAATCAAGACAAAACTTAGACACAATGTTGGGGACCATAAGATCTTGCATAAGTTTGATTTTCAGTTTGATCGGATCAGAAAGTGGAGTGTTATGTGCCCTTGAATTTGACAAAATTGCCATTTTCGGCTGTTTTTCGACCTTGTTTACACTCTAAAATCAACAATTATTGACCAATCAAGACAAACTTGGACACAACGTTGGGGACCATAAGATCTTGCATGAGTTTGATTTTCAGTTTGATAGGATTAGAAAGTCGAGTGTTATGTGCCCTTGAATTTGACAAAATTGCCATTTTCGGCTGTTCTCGACCTTGTTTACACTCTAAAATCAACAATTATTGACTGATCAAGACAATTCTTGGACACAATGTTGGGGACCATAAGATCTCAAGTGAGTTCGATTTTCAGTCAGATCTGACCAGAAAAGATGAGAGTTATGCGCCCTTGAATTGGGCAAAATTGTCGTTTTTTGGATGTTTTTGACCTTGTTTACTCTCTAGAATCTGCAATTATTAATAAATAAAGACAAAACTTGGACAAAATGTTGGGGAGTATAAGATCTTGGATGAGATTGATTTTCAGTCTGATCTGACCAGAAAGTCGAGTTATGTGCCCTTGAATTTGACAAAATTGCCATTTTCGGCTCTTTTCAACCTTGTTTACTCTCTAGAATCTACAATTATTAATCAATCAAGACAAAACTTGGACACGATGTTGGGGAGCATAAGATCTTTGATGAGTAGGATTTTCAGTCTGATGTGATCAGAAAGTCAAGAGTTAAATGCCCTTGAATTTGATAAAATTGCTGTTTTTGACTGTTTTCAACCTTGTTTACACTCTAGAATCTACAATTATTGACCAATCAAGACAAATCTTGGACACAATGTTGGAGATCGTAAGATCTCAGATGAGTAGGATTTTCAGTCTGATTTGACCAGAAAGACGAGAAAATGTGCCCTTGAATTTGATTAAATTGCCATTTTCAGCTGTTTTCGACCTTGTTTACACTCTAGAATCTACAATTATTAATCAATCAAGACAAAACTTGGACACAATATTGGAGAATATTAGATCTCAGATGAGAATGATTTTCAGTCTGATCTGACCAGAAAGACGAGAGTTATGTGCCCTTGAATTTGATTAAATTGCCATCTTCTGCTGTTTTCGACCTTGTTTACACTCTAGAATCTACAATTATTTAAAAAAAAACAATGTTGGGCACCATAAAAACGTGATTGAGTTTGATTTTCACGTTATTGACCATAAGTTCATATTCAGTCTCAAAGTTATAAATATCAATTGAATTGAACATAAGTGTTGCTCATATCATTTTGGTTCAGGTGAGCGATATAGGACCATCATGGTCATCTTGTTTCCCTCCCCTTTAAAATTTTCCAAAAACGAGATATGAGGTTTTGCATTTACAACGACAATATTTCGGTCACAGCAAAATGTATAATGTTTTCTTTTCGATATTTTAATACCATAGGTGGGTGAATAATTGTAAACCTAAATGGTATTAGCTCCAGACCTGCAGGCTTGGAAGAAATCCATGCCCATGATGGTAAGATGTTCCAGCCATTATGATTTGATCGAAATGTTATTACAATCGTATTAACCCTTTCCCGGACATAAGAAAATAGGCTAGGGAAAACATTGTGGCAAAAGAAGAAACTGCTGATACCCAGCAGTTTCTCCTTTTGCCTCAATATTTTCTGCGCTGTACTGTGCACAAATATGACCTTTGATAGCATCTATTTTGTTGCCTGTAAAAGCTTTCTAATAGGATTGCTAAAAAAATTTGTTGTTTGGGAAAGCGTTAAACCCCATGGAACCCTTTTCAAAATGTTGAAATTTTAAGGTGGTCCAGGTCCAAATTTGAAAGTTCCTTCAAATGACTAAATTGATGTTGATAAAGATGAGATTCTTTCAAAATGTAGCTAAGGAAATACTGAGGCAAAAAAAGAAAATGCTGATTATCTTTCTTCTTTTACTGCAATGTTTCCCAAGCCTTTTCAATTAGGAAGGTCAAAAACAGGTCTTGTTTAGAAAAAAAAATTAATGTATGAATCAATCAATCCTTTAGTCATGTTTGTAATATCTGTGACTATTAATTTGGGAATCTTGCTTGGCAGGTATTCCAAAACTTCACGTTGGTAGAGCATCTGCCTCTCATTCAAGAGGTCTGGTGTTCGATACCCGGCCGCGGCAATTACCCTTTCTGACAAATTGTCACCCACCAATAGGTTTGAAATCGTTAACCTAAGTGGGCGAGCAGCTGGAGGCTCAGTAAAGGTGTTGTGGTAATACTGGTTTGAGAAACAACAGGAATTCATGGGTAGGTGCTCCAGGCGCCCCGATATGACCCTGGCAGTTAAAAACGGCATAAAACCACAATAAACTCAAACTCACTTCTGTGGTACGAGAAATCATTTGAGTTTGGATCTGGAAAAAGGGGTGCATAAAGCAAATGAGACCAACATGGGTCCAGGTCAGCCTGCATAGACATGCAGTCTGATCAAGATCCATGTTGTTGTCTTTAAAATTCTTCATGACCTGTGAAGAAGGTAAGAGTAGCATTGCTTCTGATCAGCTGCAATATTGTATGCTGAAAACTTGAATTGGTTAAAACTGTGACACTTATCCGATCTATCCATATTTTTATCATCTTTGCAAGCCAAGGGTGACATCTATGATGTAACGTCGTTTCTGTATTCACCCTTGGCATATTAAGTTCAATTTTCTTAGTGTCCTGGAAAGCATTTTAATTGGTTCCAGCGAGACCTCGCTGGAACCAATTAAATTGATCGATACATATATTTTTTATGAGTAAACAATTCATGACAACGGGCGGGACAACTCAACCAAAAAGCAGATATTGTTTACCTTATCCGTATGGCGTAAAACGCAAAAGACAATGCGCGTTATTGACGTCATCATTAATGAATGAAATAACGTCAAATGCGTTTAGAACTTGTTTGATTGGTTGCTACTCCATAACAACCATCAGGTCAACCACTAGGCGGCGTTTCGCAATTTCAAGAAAATCGGACGAAATCACCAAGGGTGAATACAAACATAGGTGGGTTCAACCTTGGCTAGAGATGTATTTCTATCTACAGCAGCTTTCACATTATGACGGTCAGACTTTCTACGATTTGGAAAAGGATTAAGTATAGATGCATAAATTCAAACAGCATTATCAATAAATAATTTATTTACTATTCATATACATGTACAAAAAATTCACACTCATACATAACAATTTCTCTTCATGATTCAAGTAACATACAATGGACAGTAAGGTGAGCAACTATTCTGTAACAGTAGTTTCATTAACCCTTTCCCAAACAAGACCCAATTTTGGTGCCCCTACTATGATGAGCTTTGGAAAATATTGAGACAAAAGAAAAAATGCTGATAGCATTTTCTCCTTGTGTCTCAGTATTTTCTGTGGTACAATGCACAAATATTCTATTATCTACCTAAATGTTTTGTCTGCAGCAGCTTTCAAGTTGAATCATCTTATAATTCTGTTATTGGGAAAGGGTTGAGAGACAGGGGCTAGATTTACCCACATACTAGTGATGAAAATAATGTATAGGGTTGATATGGAAAACAGTGTAGGGTTAATATGAAAAACAAATGAATTTCCTCGCCCTCTTAACGTTGAGTACTGACTGGCCAAAAACATAAAAGTTAGTGAAACCTGTTAATGGAATATTGTGAATTACATTCCAAAACTTAGTAACTGCAGCTTATCTAAACTGTGAATTCAACAGTTTTGAATGTGACAAGCAATATGCTTCATTAAGGAAATAGATCTGCTTTTGACAAATAATTGCTGTCAACTGAATGGCTGAAAAACTTTCCATACATTCACTGGACAGATTTCAATCAGAATACTCTTTCTTTCAAAATAATAACACAACATACTACCTATATTTTGTTATAAAGTAAAATGTACACAAATTTTAAAATCCTAAATGATATTTACAATGTTGCATATGATGCTTAATCTATTGAAAGTCTTGTATTTATTTTAATCTTTTCCCATACAACAAAGATTTAGACTGCTCCAATCTGAAAGCTACTACAAAGGTGTTGCAGACATCAAAATTAATTTGACTGTCAGAACTATATTTCTCTTTTACAAGTTTTTAGAAAATGGTAATTGTTTGGGTAGGGGTAAGAATGTGCGGTACCATATGCCAATCAGAATACAAGGCTGATCAATACAAGAGCCGTCATAGACGGATTATGCTCCCCAAATAAGTGTTTGTCACACACAAAAAAAACTCATACATTAAGCCCCGTTTTCTTATGACAGATTTTTTGTACACACATTATTTGTAGAATATGGTCTAGTACATCTTGTTTATCATACAAGTATAAAATTTCATTAAATTCTGCCTATTAGATGAAGAGAAATTAGAGAAAAACTAATTTTTAGCTCCACTGGCCGAAGGCCAGCAGGGCTTATGTCATGGCCCCGTGTCTGTCGTCCGTGCGTCCGTCCGTGCGTAAACTTTTTCTTTAAACATCTTTTTCTCCATAACTATAGGACCAATTTCAACCAAACTTCACAGGAATCTTCCTTGCATGAACCTCTTCCAAATTCCTTCAAAAAAATTAATTCCATGCTGAACTTGAATTTTAATTAAATAAATTAAACCAAATTTTCGAAAAATCTTAAAAAATTCTTCTTCTCCAAAACTACTGGACAAATTTCAACAAAACTTCACAGGAATCTTCCTTGCATGAACCTCTTCCAAATTCCTTCAAAAAAATAATTTCGTGCAAAACTTGAATTTTAATTAATTTAATTTAATTAAATTTTCGAAAAATCTTTAAAAATTCTTCTTCTCCAAAAGTACTGGACCAATTTCAACCAAACTTCACAGAAATCTTCCTTGCATAAATCTCTACCAAATTCCTTCAAAAGAATAAAATCCGCGCAGAACTTGAATTTTATTTAATTTCAATTGATTTAAATTTTCGAAAAATCTTTAAAAATTCTTCTTCTCCAAAACTACTGGACCAATTTCAACCAAACTTCGCACGAATCATCCTTGCATGAATCTCTACCAAATTCCTTCAAAAGAATAAAATCTATGCAAAACTTGAATTTTGATTAATTTAATTGAATTAAATGTTCAAAAAATCTTTAAAAATTCTTCTTCTTTAAAAGTACTGGACCAATTTCAACCAAACTTCACAGAAATCTTTATTGCATAAATCTCTATCAAATTCCTTCAAAAGAATAAAATCCGTGCAGAACTTGAATTTTAATTAATTTAATTGATTTAAATTTTCGAAAAATCTTTAAAAATTCTTCTTCTCCAAAACTACTGGACCAATTTCAACCAAACTTTACATTAATCTCTTCTTAATTCCTTCAGAAAAAAAAATCTATGTAGAACTTGAATTTTGATTAATTAAATTAAATTAAATTTTCGAAAAATCTTCATCTCCAAAACTACTGTACCAATTTTACCCAAACTTTACACGAATCTTCCTTGCATTTATCTCCTCTAAATTCCTTAAAAAAATAATTTCAGTGTAGAACTTAAATTTCGATAAATTTAATTAAATTGAATTTTCGAAAAAACTGTTAAACAATCTTCTTGTCCAAAACTACAGGACCAATTTCAACCAAACTTCACAGGAATCTTCCTTGCATGAATCTGTTCCAAATTCCTTCACGATCGGATGAAAAGCTTGGCCGTTGTAGGCTAGGTTTTTTTTCGCTATATGAAACAGTGTAATTTTAAGAAAATTTTAAAAACATTTATGCTCCTTAATCACTTATTGGATTTCATTCTGGTGTAGCATTAATCTTCTTTGAATAGACCTCTATTGTATTCCTTGAAGAAGTTTGTAGTCTAAATGTCTAAATGCCAGTGGAGCGATACAGGGCCATCTTGGCCCTCTTGTTACATTAAGGCCCCTTTTTCCATGACGCGGCCTTAAATTATAAAACATAGAAAAGAATCTCTAGGGAATGTCCCAGGGAATTCACATGTGAAGTTTCATTAAATTTGGTCCAAGGGTTGCTGAGATCTGGCTGTGGATGGACGGAAGGACAGCCGGACGGAAGGACAGCATGGCGACTATATGCTCCCCAGAAATTTTTTCGGGGAGCATAATAACAACTGAAAACTTCATTGTGAATAAATGATATGTAATTTATCACAGACAACTGAGGCCTTTCCACAAATAATTATTCCATTACCAAACGACAAAGTTTTGGACTGTCCAAATTCAAAGGTGTTACTGACAACAATATTAAGAGCACTGAATTTTACATTTTTTTGGTGATTTTTTTACACAAAACATTGTATGTAGTTAATGAAGATATTGCTTGGTACAAGCAATTTCTTCGTTTTCCACAAGGATTTCCCAAGCATTTTTCTCGAAGGGTGCCAAAAAGTGTCATTATGTGGTAATGGGTTAGTAGGGAACAATTTTATCAAGTAAACAGTGACGTAATTTCGGACAAACAATAGTATTTTGTCTGTGTTGTTATAAAATCTCGTAACTACGGCTTGATTCAAGCCGTAGTTACTAAATTTTGTAACGACACCGACGGCTTGTCAATACATAACGGTAAACCCGGTAAATTTTTAGCACAAAATTCATTGCCATTGATCACCAAAATTTCTGTAGCACTAACAAATATCCAACAAAGAAGAGTATAGAGACAGAGACCATTCCAAACACATATTCTCTAGTCTCGGAGATGTATCGATATCGGCCCGTTAACGGATAAAACAAGTTGTCCCAACAACGATCGCCGGGACACAGCTCGGGGTCATCTTCTTCTGGGGTTTCATAATATCTATAAATAGAAAAAAAACATAATAATTATCTGCAAATAGAAACATAGATGAGCCAGGATCGGGAAAAACATCCTTTATGGCATTTGAGAACAACCTGAACCCAGATCAGCCTGTGCATACGAACAGTCTGATCAGGATCCATGATGTTCTCCAAGAGCTTGTTTATGACCAGTAGCAATTGTTAGTCAGTAGATTGGATCCATTTTGGACTACATTTAACCAAAAACCCTACCTTGAAACTCAATTATCAAAAATGCTATAAGGGCCCTTTTTCCAGAGTCCGGCTCAAATAAAATAATACTTATTATAAGTTAACCATCACACAAAAAACAAATGAAGAACAGTCCATGCAGATGGGTTTCATAATGCTTTCTTACAGATGACAAAAGAAAAATGGCTTTATCGCAATGGAAAACATTAAAACCAACTTCTAAACAAAATTTGCTTTATTGCAATGGAAGACATTAAAACCAACTTCTAAACAACAAAATTCTAGAAAGGGCCAATTATAAGCTGATAGAGACAACAAAGTAGAGAAACAACGGAGTTTGAGTTTATTGGGGTTTTACACCGTTTTCAGCTGCCAGGGTCATATCGCGGGAGCTGGAGTACCTAACCATGGATTCCTGTCGTTTCTCAAACCAGTACTACCGCAACACCCTTACTGAGCCTCCAGCTGCTTGCCCACTTAGGTTAACAATTTCAAACCCATTGGTTGTGGGAAAAGAAGAAATTGCTTGCCACAGGTGATTTCTGCATTTTCCACAATGTTTCTGTAAGCCTTTATCTTTAAATATGTCAAAAAGCGTCAGTGTATGGTAAAGGGTTAATTTAACCCTTTCCCAAACAAGACCTGGTTTTGACGTCCCTGATAGAAAAGGTTTGGGAAAACATTGAAAAAAAAGAAACTGCTGATAACCAGCAGTTTCTCCTTTTGTCTCAATATTTTCCATGCCATATTTCACACAAATCACATCTTTAATTACATCCATTTTGTCATTTGTGGCAGTTTTTGAAGTGGATCACCCTAAAATTTTGTCGTTAGGGAAAGGTATAAGGTAATTCTAATTTCTTTTCCCACAATGATTACTTACTTGGCCACTGGTTCGGGTTCCTGCGGAGGAATCTGCGTAAACTTGACAGAACTGGTGAGATAAAAACCCTGGGTTTCACCGCTGCTGCATACTCCACCATTCAATCCCGAGCACTTTACTTCCCATGTTGTATTGGAGTAACTGAAATATCAAATATTCTTCCATTTAAATATAGATCTACTTGATGGAACTGGTGAGATAAAAACCCTGGGTTTCTCTGCTGCTGCATACACCACCATTCAGTCCCGAACATTTCACTTCCCATGTCGTATTGGAGTAGCTGAAATATCAAATATTCTTACATTTAAATATACTTGACAGAACTTGTGAGACAAAAACTGATGCTACACACTCCACTATTAAGTCCTGAATACTTAACTTCCCATGTCGTATTGGAGTAACTGAAATATCAGAGATCAAAATTAACTCTTTCCCAAACATCGAAATTTGAAACCAGTCCAATTTAAAAGCTGTTCCAGACTACAAAGTCAGTGTTGATAAAGAAAGGACTTGTGTACAATCAAGGAGAAAATGCTGGTTATAAGCATTTTTATGCTCCCCGAAAAAATTTCGGGGGGAGCATAATTATAGTCGCCATGCTGTCTGTCCGTCCACAGCCAGATCTCAGCAACCCTTGGACCAAATTCAATGAAACTTCACAAGTGATCTCCCTGGGATAATCCCTAGAGAATTTTTTCTCCTCCATTTAATGGGCAGAATTAAATGAAATTTTGTACATCTGTGATAAATGAGATGTTCTGCACCATACCCTATAAATAATGTGTGTACAAAAAATCTGTCATGGGAAAAGGGGACTTAATGTATGATAGCTTTTATTTTGTGAAAAACACTTATTCGGGGAGCATAATCCGTATATGACGGCTCTTGTCTTCTTTTACCTCAATATTTTCCTAAGCCTTTTCTATTAGAGGTGTCAAAAACTGTCACTGTTTGGGAACGGGTTACAGGCCTGTAGGAAGCAATTTCATATTCTGGTGGCTAAAGCCCAAGTGTCCCATTATAAAGGGGGGGGGGGGGCTAAATTGGATTTTCCCTAAACTTTCACTGTAAAATAAGGAAAATTTGGCACTTTAAGCCAACTTTGGTGGACTTAGCCTGACAGGCACCAGTTAGTGGTCATCTTTTATGACCTTTTTTTTGACCAATCAAATAAACATGTTCAACATTTTGTCTTCTACAAGGACACAAGATTTCAGTGCAGAACCATCTGTTTGCGTGTGCTTGTCATGGAAAATTATGTTTGATACAAAATTTGATCAGTTGGAGTAAATATAGCAAATTTCAGTTTTCCAAGTTCACAGAAGATGACCACTTAATAGTGCCTGTCAGATATTAGACACCAGATTTTAATCAGAATGTGTTAAATCACTCTCCAAGTTAAACGTTTTGGTCAGACTGTGCATTCAACACAAATTCAGTTAAGTCAATAATTCTGAATTTGTTCGTTTTACATTATTTGGAACACAAGCCTGAAGCTTTTATTATTTCTTGAAGCTTTAATTATTTCCTCTTGATTCTGTTTTTTTGAAATACACCAGTACTAGTGATGAGTAAAGTGAGGAAATGAAAAGATCACATGTTTCTTGCACTAAATAATGATACAAAGTTATATGCAACTTATAACTTTGATTGGGTCACCCAATTACCATTACTGCAAAATTTTAGACATGTCAAAATTCAAAAATCTTGCAGAAGACAATTTCAAGATTTATCCAATTTTACGCTTTTGGCCAACCTGGGTAGAAACATGGGAAATGAAAAAATTCCTTGCCACAAGAAATTTCTTCATTTTCCATATTTTTTTCTTGAGGGGTAAAAACAGGATTAACTGTGTGTGTATGGTGATGGGTTAAGTCAAAGTTTCTTAGTAGTTTAACCCTTTCCCAAACAACAAAATTTTAGGGTGATCAACTTCAAAAACTGCCACAAATGACAAAATGAAGTTATTAAAGATAGAATTTATGTAAAATATAGCATAGAAAATATAGAGACAAAAGAAGAAACTGCTGGTTATCAGCAGTTTCTTCATTTGTATAAATGTTTTCCAAAGCATTTTCTATTAGGGACGGCAAAACCAGGTCTTGTTTGGGAAAGGGTTAAATCACTCTACAAGAAAAATGCAATGACTATGGTTAGACTTGTTTATGCAGATTGAGTAAAGCCAACATCTCTTAAGTACTTTAACCTTTTCCATAACAGCAAGAAATTCGGCTGTATCCATTTGAAAGCTGCTGCAGACAACAATATTGACGCAAATAAAGAGAGGATATGTGTTTAACATAACATAGAAAATATAGAGACAAAAGGCGAAAATGCTGATGATCAGCATTTTCTTCTATTGTCTCAATATTTTCCCAAACATATATTCTAAGGGATGTCAAAACAAGTTCTTTTTTGGAAAGGGGTTAATCATATTCATTTAAATCGATTGGGATGAAAGCTTGAAGCTGATTTATTCCCTCTCAATTCTGCTTGATAGGGTTGATTAAAATCAGAATTTAATTTCTTACCCCACTTTACTGCCAAGAACTTCATATATGGGATAACCATTGGATCTCCCAGTTTCTGCGTAGAAGATGTCTAGATGTATCCCGTTAGTAATGTTACGACAGATTCCAGTACGATTGTCTACCGGACTTAAACCAACAGGAAAATATTCACTGATGATGCATAAATCATCTAAGTTATCTCTGAAAAAGAAAAACAAGACATTTTTGACAAAAACCTCTAAAAGATTCTGGGCAGGCTTGTCCCAATTGCCAAATATCAAGGAGAGTGTAATTTGAAAGCTACTGCAGTTGGAAAAATACATGCAAGGAAAGACAAAGGACGTTTTCTATTGGCAATGTCAAAACAAGGTCTTTTTTGAGAATGGATTAAAAACTGTACAAACTGAATTATTTGATTAATTCCTTGACCCTTTCTTATTCAAAACTTGGTTTTGACAGACCAGATAAAACATGCTTCTTATAAACCACCTGCATACCAAATACATGTATGAGATTTGCATTGTACAATTAAAGGGTTGAGAAGTTAGTAAAATTGTTAATTTTCATGGTATCTTGTGCAGAGAATATTTTTTTGAGTCTAAGAGGGGGGTAAAGACATAAAATAAAACTTATGATCTTTGCATTTTAAAACCTCTTACCACCACTTAACCCTTTCCCAACAAAAAAATTCAGGGTGGTCTAGTTTGAAAATTACTGCAATTACTTCGTTTACCTGTTATTACACAATTTCCATGAAAATGAAATAATCAGGCAACAGAGGGGGGTTCGTTTGTTTGAACCCCCTCTGGATCTGCCACTGAATGAACACTTTAGCACAGAAAATATTGAGACAAAAGAAGAAACTGCTGGTTATCAGCAGTTTCTTCTTTTGTCTCAATGTTTTCCCTAACCTTTTCTATTGGGGATGTCAAAAGCCGGTCTTGTTTTGGAAAGGGTTAACTGTAGCTGTGCCCTTACCTGAGAACATCGACCCAGTAGCCTTTATTATTCTGGTCATTATATCCCCTCCTTCCTAACACATCTGACGGCATTAAAGCATTCAGTCGGTTGATTATCAACTTTCTGGAATGAAAAAAAAGACAGATTTAAATTTTTACCAAACAGTAAATTCAATGGCTGGTCTTAATTCATTTAGATCAAAGGATTGATTGTATGGTGTTTTAAACATACCTTTTAATACTATTTCTGTAATATCATGGAGACTGCAGTCCCGAAAAAGGCCAAGAATTGCATTAAATTAAATGCCAGAAGAACAAATCTTTGCATAAAGACTGATATTATGGTCATAGAAGCATGTGCAAAGTTTGCAAGCAATAGCTGTTACAGAAAAAAGTTATCACAGATATATATGGAAATTGCATGTAAAAACTTAATCAAGAATTTCTAAATCCAAAAGGGTAAAAAATCCACTAGCTTACAAGTTATAGTGATGTATCTTTGACTAGAAGCTGATATCATGGTCACAGAGGCATGTGCAAAGTTTAAGAGCAACAGCAATAGAAGCCCCCCCCCCCACCCACCCCACCCCATTTCTATGAATAGTTGCCCTAAAAATCAAAAGATTGAATAGAACGGATAGATAGCCTTGAAGTAAAGGAGAACTGTGTCATATGTATTTACATCAGTTTTGGACTTTGTTTTTTTTTCTTTTCATATTTTCTGTAAACAATGAGCTCTACATACCTTAATGTAGAACAATCTGAGAACTCTGCTACTCCCAGCATTAGTCTACAACTATTTCATTTTTAAGGCATCAGTATCAGTATGCAGGAAAGTGTTAACCCATTACCAGAAAGCCTAATTTTTAACCTGCCCAAATTCAAAGATGCTGCAGGTGACAATTTCAAGTGAAGAAATTTTATCATTTTACTTTTTTTGGTATTTGTGAGTTAAAAAACTTTGTGGAAAATAAAGAAATTGCTTGTCACAAGCAATTTCTTCATTTTCCACAAGGTTTTCCCACACATATTTCTTCATGGTAGTCAAAAAGCATCACTGTGTGGTATTGTGTTAAAACTCTACATACCTTAATGTAGAACAATCTGAGAACTCTGCTACTCCCAGCATTAGTCTACAACTACTGGTCACATCTTCACCAAACATGATGTCTCGTCTACCAGCATTCACACATAAACTGTTGGCAGCTGAAATTATATGAGCAAAGATCTGAAAAAAGTCCCTTATAGAATTTGAGGCAGCCATATTTCAAGATCGACCTGTGCCAAAATCGAGCCTTGCAGAGACCCATGTATGCATTTCTTTTATGATCGCTGCAGGTCATGAAAACACTATTGGAAAACAACATGGTTCCTTATCAGACTATGTGTATAATAATTAATTATGCAGGCTGGTCTGGAACCATGTTGGGCTCAAAAGCTGTAAGGGACCTTTTTCAAGACTGGCTCATATGTATAACACATACCCCAGTGTTCTAACCAGCTCAATAAGCTGTTTCCAACCCACTACAGCTTCATGCTTCAAATTATTCTTGTGGACTAGCCTGCAAAATCCTATTACATGTATAGTCATTGATATATACTGTAACTAACTTCATAAGGTCATTTGACTAGAAATTATATTCAACATTACCATTGTGAAAGGTACTTTGTCCAGATGCCTCATTTAAACGTGGTACAAAAAACCCAGTTTGCTTAAAATCGAAGCTTTTTCAAAAGCTCAGAATTGCTAAAAGACGAAAATATGATTTTGAAGATCTAGTGCAAAATACAAAATGTGATAACTCTTATCAAATATTACAATACTAAAATAACATCATAAAGGGACGTCAAAAACAAGTCTTGTTTCAGAAAGGGTTAAGCCATGTAAAGT
The DNA here is from genome assembly GCA_963680895.1 of Fragum sueziense. Taxonomy (NCBI): domain Eukaryota; kingdom Metazoa; phylum Mollusca; class Bivalvia; order Cardiida; family Cardiidae; genus Fragum; species Fragum sueziense. The sequence goes on from OY804603.1 coordinate 49,436,655, forward strand.
TTTATACTTACAAGATCCAAACACGGCCATTTGTCGTGTAGAGTTGGTATTCACATACTGGAACTGTGGAGGTGTAAGTGTCATGTTGTTTACCACCGATCCACTGAACAGTTTCTTCCCCTTGTCATAACCCACTCGTCCAGATCTCTCGTACGGAGCGTCCGTGATGTTGTTAAAGTTATCCGTCGATGCTTCATGGACAGAAACATTCTGATGTACATAGTTCACCCTGTATTTCTGTGTCAGGGTATTATAGCCACCCAGACTGTTTAAGAAGTTAATGTTGGCTACTGTAATGGTCGCATCTAGTTGTGCGATTCTGCTGACGTTCCAGGATATCAGATATTCGACATCAATCACCACATTGTTACACGTCTCGTTGTTTACACCAGATATAGACGGCCCTGTCGGAGTCTGTGACGGACAGTCAGGTAGAGTGGTCGGTGTCATCGTCGGATCTGGATTGGTCAGATTGTTCAGATCTATACAGATATCATTTCCACATACATCCTGACATGCAGGGTCCGATGGTAGATTGTAATTAAACAAGGAAGCTTGAGTGTTATCAACATTGAGGGATGTTTGTGTTGACTTAAGATATGCGGAGAGAAAGATAGCGTCCGCACATTTATACACAACATTGGTTGTTGCTATAGTACCTGTGGTACCTAGAGATTCTTGTAAAACACTAAAGAACTGGACGTTACTGCCAGTCAGACTTGATGCCTGTACATAGAACAGCTCACTCAACACCGACGCTGACGAGCATAATGACTCTGTCACTTGGTATGTGCACTCAACATCCAGCTCTCGTAGATATCTGACAGGTGCGGAGAGTAGACACTGACCAGTCAGCGAGGGTTGGGGAATGGTCAAGATCCCGGTCTGAGCTAGAGATCCATTACCAGATGGTCGCCCACTTTTTACACTCACTCCATATCTATATATAACATCAGAGTCTACCACTGTCCTTGATTCTGTTTCTCTGAAGAAAACAAGACATATTTTATCAAACAAACATTCACCCTTTCCCATACAGTCAAGACATAGACTATTCTAAATTGAAAGCAGAATCAGACAACAAATGGGAGCTTATAAAGACTTGATTAGTGTACAAGAATGGTACAAAAATATTGAGGAAAACGGAGGAAATGCTGATTTTTAGCATTTTTTTCTTTTACTTCAATGTTTTTCCAACCCTTTTTTTTACATAGGGACATCAAAACAGGTCTTGTTTGGGAAAAGGTTTAAAGAGAGGGTGGATGAAATCTAACGCTAGTTATTTCAAATCCAAACCTGATTTTAGAGGCCCACAAGGAAGACTGGGTTTATCCCAACTGTGCTGCCTCGTTAAATAAAGGCTTTATTATTATTATTATATTATTATTATTATTATTATTATTATTATTATTATTATTATTATTATTATTATTATTATTATTATTATTATTATTATATGGGAACTTATTGGGATGGTCTTGACTTGAAAATCTCAATAAATTCAAGAAATAAGGTTAAAGGCATCAAGAAAAGAAGAAAATGTTTGTTTAAAGGCATGGTATAGAAAAAGATTACTTTTCAATTCAGCATGACAAGAACCAATCCTTTCCCAGGGGGTGACCCATTTTTACAGTGTTAAAGCTTTCAAAAATATTTCCCCAATAGTTTCCATCCTATCAAAGAGAATATTTAATCTTATTCTGCATCATTTTTTTCAAATTGGACCCCTCAAAAATGAAAAGAAGCACCAAGTAACGGAAATGTTTTCCCTATCTCCAAAACATATTATGTTGCAAGAACATAATCATATATGGAACAAAGACATATGATATGTATAGTTTACTCTTAACACTGCTGAAAGCTTACACCATTCCCAAACAACAAATTTTTAGTTGATTAAATTTGAAAGCCGCTGCAGACAACAAAATTGAAATGGAGGCTGATAAAGACAGAATAAGATAACAAAATACCTGTGCATAGTTCAGAAAATAATGAGACAAAAGAAAACAAGAGCCGTCACAGACGGATTATGCTCCCCGAATAAGTGTTTGTCACAAAATAAAAACTATCATACATTAAGCCCCCTTTTCCCATGACAGCTTTTTTGTACACACATTATTTATAGAACATGGTCTAGAACATCCTATTTATTACATGAGCACAAAATTTCGTTAAATTCTGCCCATTAGATGAAGAGAAATAAGAGACAAACTTATTTTTACACTAAGGCCCCTTTTTCCCATGACGCAGCCTTAAATTTACAAACGGAGAAAAAGGTCCCTAGGTATTGACCCAGGGAGTTCACATGTGAAGTTTCATTGAATTTGGTCCAACGGTTGCTGAGATATGGCTGTGGACGGACGGACGGACGGACACACAGACACACGGACGGACGGACGGACAGCGTGGCGACTATATGCTCCCCCAAAATTTTTTCGGGGAGCATAAAAAGTCTAGCTGTCAGTATGTTCTTTTGCCTTAATGTTTTCTCAAAATTTCTAACCCAAAACATAACCTAGTTTTGATGTCTCTGATGGAAAAAGCTTGGGAAAACATAAAGGCACAATAAGAAAATGCTGACAACCATCATTTTCTCCCTTTGCCTCAATATTTTCTCTAAATAACTGTACACAAATCCATATCTTTGTTAACATCCATTTTGTCTGCTTCAGCAGTTTTTTGAATTGGACCACCCTAAATTTTGCTGTTTGGGAATCTGGGAAAGGGCTGGGTGATGTGTAAAGCCATATTATACCTATATGAGTAGAAGAAGACTGACGCGAGCCTGTCAAGTATGGCGGGAATGTTGCTGGCTAGTTTATACTGCCAGTCGTAGAAATACCCCAGAAACGCGTTGTACTCAAACTCCACACATAGGAACGGGAACCAGTCCTCTGGATTAAAGTGTGTGGATTCACATTTGTATTGCTGGGTCTCCGCGTCCTGCCTGCCTTGCAGAAACGGGATACAGCCATCAAATGTCTGCTTCTGATCATCTGTGCACTCCTGGAGAAATAACAATTAAACCTTTCCCATAAGACAAAATTTTAGGGAGGTTGTAATTAAAAGATGCTGTAGACGACAAAATTGATATTAAAAAGGAAGGTATTCATGAACGTTATAGCACAGAAAATATTGAGTCAAAAGGAGAAACTGCTGACTATCAGCAGTTTCTTCTTTTGTCTCAATGTTTTCCAGAGCTTTTTCCATTAAGTGCATCAAAAGGCATCACTTTTGGGAAATGAAGAATAAGTGTTTGTGCACAACGTAACACGGAAAATATTGAAGCAAAACGAGGAAGCTTTTTTCTTCTACAATCTAAATGTCTACATCAAAAAGAGTCATTGTTTGGGAAAATGTCCCTACCTTGTTAAGCTTTAGAAATCATTGAAACAAAAGAAGAAAATACTGAAAATCAGCATTCTCTCCTTTTGCCTTAATATCTTCAGGGTTACAACTTAGCTAAATTGTAAGGTTTCAAATTTGCTTACCCTGAAATTTTGCCATTTGGAAATTTATGTTAACACTGGAAATTTATGTTAACACTGGAAATTTATGTTAACACTGGTTTATGTTTACACTGGAAATTTATGTTTACACTGGAAATTTAATTGTGTTTACACTGGAAATTTACTTTAACACTGGAAATTTATGTTTACACTGGAAATTTATGTTAACACTTACATTATCGCAGCAACACCTGATATCACACGTTCCTAGAGTCAGATCACATGGGCACGGTGAGATGTCTTCAAATGCTGCATTACGAATCACTGTCTCCGTACCTGGAAATGAAGGATACAGATAAGTAGGGGTGAAGACATTCTTTCTTATTTCAATTCCAAACCCTATGTTGTGAGTACTCATTTGAATTATCTCGATGACCTGAGGTCTGACAGAAAATAGTGTCCAGTCAGACCAAATGTCTGACACACTGCAGGGTTCTCCCTAGAATAATTTGAAGCCGTAGTGGCAAATTATAAGTATTGGTAAACCTTGAAAAGCATTGTGTTTCTGCAAATGATTATGAATAAAAAGCATAATGGGAAAAGAAGAAATTGCTCAATATGAGCAATTTCTTCTTTTCCCATAATGTTTTTATACAGAATTATTACATTTTGATGTATAATAATGCATTATTTGTAAGTTTTTGACATGAGATACCTCTAATTGTCTCTATTTTGTGACAATTTGAAGAAATTAAGCTGTAGGGGTAATTTTGAAGCTGTAGGGGCATTACACTGATTTACATGAAGCTGTAGTGGGGCCGATACAGCTTATTAGGCTGGGGAGAACACTGCACAGGGTTCCCACACTCCAGCAGTTCCAACATTCCCTGACATTTCCCTGACAAGAAAGTGATTTTGCCCTGACATTTTATAGACGTTTCAACCGATGTTTCCCTCTTCATTAACAATTTTATCAAAGAATTACCAATGCTATTAACCCATTCCCAAACGACAAAACTTTACGGTTATCCACTTGGAAAACAGCTACAAATGACAAAATGGATGTTATCTAAGATAAGATTTGTGTAAAATATGGCATAGAAAATATTGAGACAAAAGGAGAAACTGCTGGCTATCAGCAGTTTCTTCTTTTGTTTCAATGTTTTCCCAAGCAGTTTCTATTAGGGACGTCAAAACCAGGTCTTGTTTGGGAAAGGGTTAAACATATAATAGTTATACAACTGCTGCTTTGAACCTACTCATTTTGAATAAACAAACTGAAAAATCAGCAATTTAAGCCAAAAACATCAGAAACTGCCTTAGCCTTGAAAATGACTTCAATAAAAAAAATTCCCTGACAGTCTGTTCAAAATTCCCTGACATTTCCCTGACTTTTGCCTTATTTTTTAAATTTCCCTGACACTCATCAAAATTCCCTGACATTTCCCTGACTTTTACATAATTCGGAATTTCCATTTTTCCCTGACTTTTCCCTGACATGTGGGAACCCTGTGACAGAGTGGTGTTGAGTTTCGGGAAGTCTGGCATTTGGCGACAATGGCCATCGGCAGTGCCAACCCTGATAGTTTTGTGGTGCCACATAAAACTAATTAATTAGCAGCTAGGCAACAACACAACAAGTTTTTGATTGATCAACTATTGCGATTTACTTTTAAACCAGCTGATTGCGCAGGAATAGGCACAGTCTTGTCTTGATTCTAAGTCTTTTTGGACAAAATTACAATATTTATTGAATTAGATTGACATATATTGATCACTTTTTGATTCTGCTTCCTGGAAAATGTACCAGTACTTAAGACAAATGTGTGGGCCAATGGAGAGCTCAAGAACAACCTATATAGTAGTCTGCTTCGGTACGGCGTCTATTACGGTACCGCGGTATTCGAAAGAGAGTTCATTTGCAAATGAAGCATCACCTAACAACTGCGTGCATTAGCAAAACTAAAAGCAAATTTAGTTACTATAATCTTTGGTGATTATTTTGAACCTTATTTTGTCTGCATTGCATTCCAGTAGAAAAATAAAACATGAAATGTTTTCATGTCCACATTCATCATTTATTTTTTCATACACCATTAACTACCGCGGTACCCAAGAGAACCACCCTATTACCCTGGATCTAGTTGCAATAATGTAACCGAAACCATTTTGAATTTTGATAGATCTGGGTTTCGGTTACAATTCCTTCCTATTCATTGCAATGGAGCAAGTGCTGGAGGGATTCATTCCAGCAAGTTTAGCATCTATCAAACTTCAAAATAAAGCTATCGAATTTAGTGAAAATGATACCTGACAACAGGTTAACCATTTTTCTGTCAATCCAGCGTAGTTTTAGGTTGAAATCACTTTCAAAACAAGAGCCGTCACAGACGGATTATGCTCCCCGAATAAGTGTTTGTCACAAAATAAAAACTATCATACATTAAGCCCCCTTTTCCCATGACAGCTTTTTTGTACACACATTATTTATAGAATATGGTCTAGAACATCCTATTTATTACATGAGCACAAAATTTCATTAAATTCTGCCCATTAGATGAAGAGAAATAAGAGAAAAACTAATTTTTACACTAAGGCCCCTTTTTCCATGACGCAGCCTTAAATTTACAAACAGAGAAAAATGTACCTAGGTATTGACCCAGGGAGTTCACATGTGAAGTTTCATTGAATTTGGTTTAAGTGTTGCTGAGATATGGCTGTGGACAGAAGGACACACGGACGGACAGACAGACACACGGACGGACGGACAGCGTGGCGACTATATGCTCCCCGAAATTTTTTCGGGGAGCATAAAAAGTTCAATTTAATTTTGAAACTGACTACCCACCCATTCTATTCTACTGAGACTTGAATTTCCATTGGAAGAAAAAATTGAAAACAATAATAGTTGATAGTTTTTCACCGAATTTGTGACATGGAATATGTTTTTATTAGGGATGGTAACGAGTACCAATTTTACTAATCGAGTACTCGATCACCCTTCCGATCGAGTACTCGAGTACTCGGAAAGAAACGATGTCTTTTGGTTATAGTATCGGTGTTTTCCGACATTTTCATAAGCGATTTATGCAGCATATCTTCGGTAGAAATATCTCTTTGGATGACATTTGACCAGTACTTTATTTGAGAAAAGTGGACAATTGTTAGATATGTAATGAGAATTACAGAAAGTGTCAAAATCTTTCCATTAAACTCATGAAAAAAAATCTGCAAAGTTGTTGTTTATCTCCAAATAAAAACGTTCGTAATATTTACGCATGCTGTGAGATATACAAAAGTCACTATAGACTTAGAGGGAGGCATTTTTAGATTTTCTTGAATTTATTTGCGTGTAATCGGGAATGAGATGCTTCTTCTTCGAGAAACAAATAGCAATAGAATGAAATCTCAACAACAATCCAATAATCGGCTGATCGAATATTGCATTAACCAATCAACTCTACGGTAAATCTTACGGACGTCCAGTTAAAATGCATCGCCCGAAATCAGAGTAAAGAGCGGAGAAGGTGTGAAGATTTATGACACTGTTTGACAGCGAGAACAATAGCTGTTGGCACTTGATTGCAAATTAGGACAATATCGAGGGATTAGATAATCGGTAGACGACCGGGTGTTACATAATCTACCCTTTGTACGGTACAGTGTTGGAAAAGAGCGATCGAAATTTTCAACAACTTGAGTTTGGAAACGAAATTTCATTTTTCTGCTGATATTATTTTTTCTTTCCGATTACTCGATTAGTGATTTTGGTAATCGATACTCGGACGTTCGATCGAGTACTCGATTAATCGGGTATTCGTTCCCATCCCTAGTTTTTATAGGATTTACTTCTGATAACATTTGTTGCCAAATTGTTGGTATTCAAAAATTTATGCAAAATAATGTGTTTTCCACTTGTTTGTCTTACTCCAAAGAAAGGAGAGAGCGGACTCATGGCCACAAACCGATACCCATCATCAAGTTTGTGGCTACGATATCGCAGCTACCCTGGATCAACTCAGGAGCCTGCACAGGGGTGACTAGCTGCGATATCGTACTCCACGAACTTTGATGATTTTGTTGTGTTCATGGCTACAAGTCCACCCCATTTTTCCAATGGAATGTGTTTTCCACTTGTTTGTCTTACTCCAAAGAAAGGAGAGAGCGGACTCATGGCCACAAACCGATACCCATCATCAAGTTTGTGGCTACGATATCGCAGCTACCCTGGATCAACTCAGGAGCCTGCACAGGGGTGACTAGCTGCGATATCGTACTCCACGAACTTTGATGATTTTGTCGTGTTCATGGCTACAAGTCCACCCCATTTTTCCAATGGAGCAAGATCAGAAAAAATGAAAAGCGTTTTCTTACATAAATTTCTCAACATCTACACAAGCTATCATAAATAAATCCCAAACGAACCTATCTCAAGTCACAAATCAGGTAAAAAAGCATAAAAAATTAATGTGTTTAAATGCAATACACTTTTAATTCCCCAAAAGAAAGCTTCCTGTCTCGAATCGATCACATGATTTTTTAGCCGGCTTGCCTCTCCCATATATATGGCAACGTTTACTCAATGTTTACAAACAACGTGTGGATTAACAGGTGCGTGAAAACGAAATGGAGACAGGTCTTCTGCAACTGCGGCAGCCATGCAAACACTTCTCTTTTTCGTATATTATGTTTGAATTGATTGACCATTGTTCGGTTTTATTTGTCAGGCTTTGAAAACCATAGCGATTTTTACTAGTTATCTCGATCACGTTTTTCGATGTTTGCCATTTTGAAAAATACTATGTTTTCCAAATAAGGTAATCGACAGCGATTGGCTGTCCTTTCAATCAGTAACTCGATTTTGATTGGTCAATGAGCAATGATATTTCTCGTACTTAGCGAGATCTCATTCAAATGGCGACCACCAAGGTTAAAGTTGATGGGAATTACGATTTCGAAGTAAAAAGTACTTTAATGGATTATGATTTTCAAGATGAATATGTATCAGATTGACTGAATAATGGTTACGCTGTTCCATGGTAACATTCATTTTACGCTCTTTAACCCTTTCACTGCCATAGGCGATTTTTGTCGACTATTGGGGGTCCCTGCCATAGGCGACTTTTGTCGACAAATTCATGGGGACGAAATATATGAGTACCAACAACATAAAAAAGAAACAAGAGCCGTCATAGACGGATTATGCTCCCCGAATAAGTGTTTGTCACAAAAAAAAAACTATCATACATTAAGCCCCCTTTTCCCATGACGGATTTTTGTACACACATTATTTATAGAATATAGTCTAGAACATCTCATTCAACACATAAGTACAAAATTTCATTAAATTCTGCCCATTAGATGAAGAGAAATTAGAGAAAAACTAATTTTTACATTAAGGCCCCTTTTTCCATGACGCAGCCTCAAATCAAGAAACTGAGAAAAAGGTCCCTAGGTATTGACCCAGGGAGTCCACATGTGAAGTTTCATTGAATTTGGTCCAAGGGTTGCTGAGATCTGGCTGTGGACGGACGGACGGACGGACGGAAGGACGGACGGACAGACGGACGGACGGACAGACGGACGGACGGACGGACAGCGTGGCGACTATATGCTCCCCCAATATTTTTTCGGGGAGCAAGTATAAAAAAAAGTAAAGTATGATGTAGAGCATTTCATTTATCACACAAGCATAAAGTTTCATTACAGTGGGCTAATTAGATGAAGAGAAATTTGAGAAAAACTAATTTCTACATGAAGGCCCCTTTTTCCATGACGCAGCCTGATGACAGGCTGTGTACAAGTATAAAAAAAAGTAGTGTATGATGTAGAGCATTTCATTTATCACACAAGCATAAAGTTTGATTACAGTGGGCTAATTAGATGAAGAGAAATTTGAGAAAAACTAATTTCTACATGAAGGCCCCTTTTTCCATGACGCAGCCTGAAATTCAGAAACGGAGAAAAAGGTCCCTAGGTATTGACCCAGGGAGTCCACATGTGAAGTTTCATTGAATTTGGTCCAAGGGTTGCTGAGATCTGGCTGTGGACGGACGGACGGAAGGACGGACAGACAGACGGACGGACGGACGGACGGAAGGACAGCGTGGCGACTATATGCTCCCCCGAAATTTTTTCGGGGAGCATAAAAAATATTGTCATTTCATAAATTACCTTCAAATTTTGGTCACATATAGGTGCTTAATTTGTCTGTATGTGCTGAAAATTTGAAAGGAATCCATCAAATGAGTCAAAAGTTATGCATGTTTTTGTGAACAGGGTATTGATTCTTGGAAATTTCTTCGAATTAATTCAGCAGTGAGAAACATGTCCGAAAAAAATATTTGGCAGTGAAAGGGTTAAACATTTACATCTATTTTGACGACGCTAAAGTTGTTGGAATGATTCGTTCCAGCAGCTGCTCCATTGCGAGATATACAATGGCATTGTAACGGACTCCTGATAGGATGAAAAAAGTCTGTTACATTATTGCAACTAAGGGGTGACGCTCTATGTTTCCACCATTGACACAAACATCTTACTTTGAAAATCATTAAACGTATAAAGAACAATACTTTTCTTCCACGATTAACAAACTCATGTAGCCGGCCCAGGTATTTGGTGATAATTATATCGTATGGCAATGTCGACATGTGGTTCGGTAGCTCAGTGGTTAGAGTGTAGGAACGGTATTCCTGAGGCCCTGGGTTCGAATCCCGGTCGAGCCACGATATTTTTCACCACCTGTTGCATTTGGCGCCCACCGAGGGACGGTGGTTATGTATATAGCTACTGCTTAGGCACCTTAAGAACGTTTCACAATTGTTCTTTCTCTCCAGAATTCGGGACGAATTCTTAATTTGGAGGGGGTATATGTAGCTGGGTACATGTATTTGGTGATAATTGTATCAAAATTCCCTGACATTTCCCTGACTTTTGCCTTATTTTTCAAATTTCCCTGACACTCATCAAAATTCCCTGTAAATGTAACAGGTGGTGAAAAATATCGTGGCTCGACCGGGATTCGAACCCAGGGCCTCAGGAATACGGTTCCTTAATCCGAGTCTTCTCTGATGTAAATACGCTCTTTGATATTTTGATTTTTCGCTATTTACATCAGAGAGCGTTGCTCTTTGAAAAAATCAAGAAGTTCGCAACAAATTGTTGCGCATCGTTCACCGTCCGATCTTAAACGCTATCGTTAAAACCCCTGATGATATCGATAAATGAACCATTTATTGTTATGGCTGCTGAAAAAAATACTACCAAAAAGTATTTCTAAAAGGTTCAGTCTGCGAATTTGGCCGGTAGTCCGAAGCCCGAGGCTAGTAAAATTTGACTCGGGCTAGTAAATGTCACTACGCTGCTAGTCCGACTGGCTAGTAAAAAATTGTGAAAGTGACAGTGTTTTTCCATTTACAGTTTTCTCTTTCAACTTATAACACGGTGGGTAACCCACGTGACTTTTTGGAAGCGTCCACACGGAAAAATCGCCCGCTTCAAGGTATGTTTTGTTTAATTTCTCAGCGTATACGCTACGGATTTTGAAGAGATAAAGTGCACGTAACGCGCCTTTGAGAGGGCTATTCCCGGTTCTAACTCACTCTGCCCTAAATCCAGTGGTTTCTTCAAACATTCGAGCCAAAGTTTTTTTAAGTGCAAACCGAACGCGGGAAGCGTTCACATTTATAGTCCTAATGGTCAAGTTTTAGTTTTACAAGCCCATTTACGCGAATAAATTGTGTATGCACGTACCGTCTAGTTAATATATTCTTTAAAAATCCAAGGGTTTTTGTCAGAAAAGCGTCAATTATGATGTGATCATTAAAATAACGAAATGGGAAGCGTACACATCTGGTTCAAAATGGTAAGCGTACACACACAACACGCTGAGAAGGGAAGCGTACACACCGATGTGTTTCCCTTTTTAACGTCCTGGGTAATATTTTTAATAAAATATAACTAAAATAAAACCATATTTTATTGATAATGGCTACAATTATGGCGTATGAAACAGCTCCAGTTTAAGAAATTGGATTGGATGGAATTTTTACGCCCCGCTCAACAGCTAAGATCATATAAATTTTGTAACTCGGTTTTTATATCTCATTCGAAACATTGTTTATTTAGTCCAAAAGAAGTTAAGCTTCAGGGTGTGCATGCTTAAGAAATAATCCAATTTCTACCGTGATCTCTCATCATTCAACAACAGTTCTGTGTACAACGGAACAATTAATAATCTACGAAGGCGATAGCCCGAGTGGGTAATTTATCGAGAAGCCTAATTAAGAATAATAGTTAAATAACAAAAGACTACGGTAGAAATTCTATTATTTCAATTATAATATGAAAACATAAATAAATCTTTGAGAAAATTAAGAAAACGCAAGTGTGTATTAATTTCACTAATTCAGACTTACAACAGCTCTCAATGCAAGTAATCAAGTGACGCAATATTTGGTGAAAATAATTTTGATAGTAATTATAATTACCTGTTTGAATTTGAATTGAAGCATGGATGGGTGAAAAACGCCGGGAATTTTCTCGATGTAGTAAATCATTTGAACAACAGCTAATAAAGAAATATTGAAAAGCATATAACAATTTATTTCTCTGAAACATTTTTATCAGGTAGTGTTTGAAAGATTAGTCACATCCATATACTAGTAATCTCTGGCGTTTTCCACCATCTTTGCTTCACACCAGTGTTGTTGTGTCAAGTGATTTCTGTAAGTATTTCCTTTTTTCCAGAAAGATGAGGAAAAAGTCTAGGTTACACCTCAATAACGGTAAAGGGAAGAAACATAAAGTATCCACAAACCAAAATTGACAGTGAGGTATAATTCATTTTTATTCATCTTTCAGAGTGTGGCTAAGCGAAGAGGTCATTCAACGAGTTTACTTCTCGATACCTTGGTTGATATAAGAGAAAAACGTGCGGCACGAGCATGAACACATTTCGAAATTGAAAGAATGTGCAATTGAAAAATGTGTTGTTGTAAAACCTCGTAACTGCAGCCTGATTCACGCTGTAGTTATAATTAATGTTTTGCAATAATACCGACGATTTACCGCTAAGCGAGAAGGCTGTTTCTCCTCAAGCTTAAATGTAATGAACCGTTTAATAGGCTCTGCCCTTTCTCCCGAATAAAAACAGAATATTCCGTTTTTATTCACCTGACAGGGTGTGGCTAATAGTTGGGTCCAATACCCCAATCCCGTGACCATTCTCTGGCTAATATGTTTTGACGATTGATTTGACATCTATAGACCTTTTAGAAAGAATTTAGAAACCATGCCCCTCGAGATTTTGCTGGCGTTTTTTGCTACAGGGCCAAATCCAAAATGGCCGCCGGCGCCATATTGAAAAATTAACTTTTGAACCAGATCACCTACAATCAAGTGTAAATACACTTTTCAGACTGAATTTATCACAAGAAGTCCGTTTCTGACATTAGTTTTACACTAAAATGTTGTTTTGACCAAAATTTTCAAGATGGCCGCCAGTGTAATGTTGAAAAAATAAAATTTAAATAACTTATAAAGTAAACAGCCTAAAGTCAAGCGTAAATACACTTTTCTGACTGAATCTATTATGAGGAATCATATTCTGACATTATTTGTACGTTTAAATGTCACTATGACCAAAATATACAAGATGGCCCCCAACACAAATTTGAAAAAGTAACTTAAAAATGCTTAATTTTGAAGCAGATCACCTACAATCAAGCGAAAATACACCTTTCATCCTGAATCAACCACGAGAAATCCGTTTCTGACATTAGTTTTCCACTAAAATAATGTTTTGACCAAAATGTTCAAGATGGCCGCCAGCGTAATGTTGAAAAATTAAAATCAAAATAACTGTTGAGGTAAATAGCCTAAAATCAAGTGTAAATACACTTTTCCGAATGAATCTATCATGATTAATCCGACTCGGACGTTTATTTTACACTAAATGTATTTTTGACCAAAATATACAAGATGGCCGCCAATGCAAATTTGAGAACAATAACTTTGAAATGATTATTTTTGAACCAGATCACCTACGATCAAATGTAAATATATTGTTCACACTGAATCAAATATGGGAATCCTATTCCGGCTAAATTTTGATGCTAGAATGTCGTTTTGACCAAAATATCAACGATGGAAGCCAGATGATGGAGTGAACAGAAACACAAAATGGCACCCTGGCAATTCGTTGTTTATAAAAAGTTCTATCTAGCTCTAGTAATTGCAACCACATGATATCAAAACAAACTTCTGAAACAGTTAAAAGCTGTCACGCTGTCTAATCTGAATCGGAGCTTTCAGAGTCAATGTATTCCATAGAATCAGATTCCGATGAATTATCGCCCCATGCTCATCATTTGATCTGTCATCATCCGATTCACACTCGCTTTTATAAGCCTCCTCGAGTGCAGGCATGGTAACCGGAAGAGCAGGACGTGTATACATGTAGCGGACAGGGCGACAGCAGCCACCCACCAACTCCCATCCATGTCCAAGTGGAGAGGGATGCTGCTTCACGGCAGGGTGACGCATGAGATAGGCCAAGTAGTTGGCACGCAGCACATGTTGAAGGAGGCTATATCCATCAGGAGGGAGTCGCATAAATGACTTCTTTTTCATGGTCTTCCACTTACTGGCACGAGCCTCAGCCATAGAGGGGCTTTTCTTATCCCCGTAGACCACTTCTCGCGTAAACTGGAAGAGTCCATCTATCACTATAACACAAAAGAGTAAACTCCTTCAGAAGATGTCTTTTCAAGTCATAAATCTATCAGAACCCTACACCGCCATCGTCGATATGGGGATGGTATGGCGGATGGCAACACCGTTAACAGAAGATCGTCAAAAACAAGATGGTACATCCTACAAGTGGCTGGACTATTTGGAGAAGCTGACATCCTTCATACTTTCTCGACATTAATACGCTTCACGTAATGACCCTGTTGTAATTGATGCAGCTGATACTGATGCATATGTAGCGGCTGCATTCCTCTCAGATCAACTACCTGGTGTGCTTTGCATTAAGAGAAAACAGGATATGATCTCTTGTAGAGGACTGGTTGCTGACGAGATAGTAGACTGTGTTGTGCAGTTGCATTGTATGACTGGTTGTGATGCAAACTCCGGTTTCTACGACAAGGGTAAGATGTCCCTAAATGACAAGGTGGCGAAGAGCCCTTTAGGGAGACAGCACTCGAAGAAGCTTATAAAAGCGAGTTTGAATCGAATGATGACAGATCAAATGATGAACATGTGGACGATAATTCGTCGGAATCTGATTCTACGGAATACATTGACTCTGAAAGCTCCGATTCGGATTAGATAGCGTGACAGCTTTTAACTGTTTCAGAAGTTTGTTTTGATACCATGTGGTTGCAATTACTAAAGCTAGATAGAACTTTTTATAAACAATGAATTGCCAGGGTGCCATTTTATGTTTCTGTTCACTCCATCATATGGCTTCCATCGTTGATATTTTGGTCAAAACGACATTCTAGCATCAAACTTACACCGGAATAGGATTCCCCATATTTGATTCAGTGTGAACAATATATTTACATTTGATCGTAGGTGATCTGGTTCAAAAGTAATCATTTCAAAGTTATAGTTTTCAAATTTGCATTGGCGGCCATCTTGTATATTTTGGTAAAAAAATACATTTAGTGTAAAATAAATGTCCAAGTCGGATTAATCATGATAGATTCAGTCAGAAAAGTGTATTTACACTTGATTTTAGGCTATTTACCTCAACAGTTATTTTGATTTTAATTTTTCAACATTACGCTGGCGGCCATCTTGAACATTTTGGTCAAAAACATTATTTTAGTGGAAAACTAATGTCAGAAACGGGTTTCTCGTGGTTGATTCAGGATGAAAAGTGTATTTTCACTTGATTGTAGGTGATCTGCTTCAAAATTAAGCATTTTTAAGTTACTTTTTCAAATTTGTGTTGGCGGCAATCTTGTATATTTTGGTCAAAGTGACATTTAAACGTACAAATAATGTCAGAATATGATTCCCCATAATAGATTCAGTCAGAAAAGTGTATTTACGCTTGACTTTAGGCTGTTTACTTTATAAGTTATTTAAATTTTATTTTTTCAACATTACACTGGCGGCCATCTTGAAAATTTTGGTCAAAACAACATTTTAGTGTAAAACTAATGTCAGAAACGGATTTCTTGTGATAAATTCAGTCTGAAAAGTGTATTTACACTAGATTGTAGGTGATCTGGTTCAAAAGTTAATTTTTCAATATGGCGCCGGCGGCCATTTTAGGTTTGGCCCTGTAGCAAAAAACGCCAGCAAAATCTCGAGGGGCATGGTTTCTAAACTTTTTCTAAAAGGTCTATAGATGTCAAATCAATCGTCAAAACATATTAGCCAGAGAATGGTCACGGGATTGGGGTATTGGACCCAACTATAAGTAAAGAGGTTATTCGACGAGTTTACTTCTCGATACCTTGGTTGATAGAAGAGAAAAAACGTGCGGCACGAGCATGAACATATTTCAAATTGAAACAATGCGCGATTGTAAAATGTGTTGTCATAAAACCTCGTAGCTACAGATTGATTCACGCTGCAGTTTTAATGTTTTGCAACAATATCGACGAATTACCGCTAATCGAGAAGGCTGTTTCTCCCAAAGCTTTAATGGAATGAACCGTTTACTAAGCTCCGCCCTGTCTCCCGAATAAAAACAGAATATAACGGACTTTGCACACGAAAAATAATCAGTATCAGTTTAATGTGGTCAAATAATAGGTCAATATATCGATACAATATCACGCGCAACGAAGAATTTATATAAAAAATGGGGTGTGGCATTTTTTCTGATCGTCCATTGGCTTATCGATGGTTTTGATTGACAGCGTGCGTTTGGTCAATTGCATTATTGTATTCATTGTTCAAGTATGAAAATCATGTGAAACAGATAGATACTTATGAACACAGAATATCAAACATTTTAATTGTGAGAAAAATACATGATATAGGTCCATGGTGATTCCGAGTCTCGAACCTGTAACATTCGGAATCGAACGCCGATGCTTTAACCATTACATTGCCAGGTACATTGATATACAGGATGTATTGAACGCAATTTATCCTGTTATTTAAATTGTTCTTTGGCTCTTTGTAGCAACCGTTGATACGGAAACATACGAAATATTCATCAATATATAGTCCGTCAAAATTAGCACGGAACAATTTAATTTACGTGCGCAGATTCCGTTAGTTGAGGGTCCTATAATTTATTGATTTCATCAGGGAGTTCCGATTGGTTGAGAAAAAATTGTCATACCTCCATGAACAAAAATGCCAGAACTAGGTACTTTCCCTGTCAAACATTGAATTACGCTGCATTATTTTTTAGTCTTAGACTATCAAGTTATAAGAAATGAATGAAATTTTATTTACAGAGTTCATGCAGATATGAAAAAGAAAATCTAATCATCTTTTTGTATGAACCGCTTCGTGGATTCATACAGTGTGATTACATTTTCTTTTTCATACCTGCATGAAAAAAATGCATTCATTCCTTAAAACAAAACATTGCCGAATTTTGGTCATTACAAATGCAGATTTCCCAGGTTAATGTTGTTGGACTACTTCAGCTATAAATATGGTTTTGCTATTTTCATCAATATTATTTCGTTGTGATCAATAGCAATGAATTTTGTGCTACGAAAAATATACTGGGAAAAATAGACTGGGTTTGCCGTTATATTTTGATAAACCATCGGTGTCGTTATAAAATATCGTAACCCCAGCTTCGGGTAAGAAATTGTGGGTGCAATTACTTTCTTATTTCTACGTCAAATTTCAAGCGGATTGTTGCATATACACCGCCTCACTGACCTCTTTACTCAAATGTATGACATATTTGTAACGTTATTTTACTTTATCAAAAAAATCCCAACCGGCTAGATAGAAAATGGTAACACTGCGACCAAAATAGCCCCGCTTCAGGTCAGAAAATGTGCAATAACTTTCTTAATTCTGCGTCAATTTGTGAGCGGATTTTTGCATGTACCACACATTACTGATCTCTTTCCTATGGTGTGTGACTTATTTGAAAACGTCTGGCACTTTTCCCAAATTCGATCCAGACCGAGCAAAAGTATGTCCTGAACCTTGTGTCGTCTTTTCTGGTCTATTGGGATCATTTTTAAGCTGTATTCATTTTTGACTCATACAGCAGAGGAACTGCAACAATCCACTTGAAAATCGACGCAGAAATAAATAAATTTAGTGCACAATTTCTTACCTGAAGCAGGTCAAGTTTTGCCTTAGTTCTTATCCACCCCGCGATGCACAATCTCCACCGTGTTGTGTGTAGGTCTGTAAATAGGTGACTAAATCAGTGACTATGCGACCAACCCAAAAACCAACAGAGTGTACGCTTCCCTTCTCAGCGTATTGTGTGTGTACGCTTACCATTTTGAACCAGATGTGTACGCTTCCCATTTCGTTATTTTAATGATCACATCATAATTCATGCTTTTCTGACAAAAACCCTTGGATTTTTAAAGAATATATTAACTAGACGGTACGTGCGTACACAATTTATTCGTGTAAATGGGCTGGTAAAGCTAAAAATTGACAATTAGGACTATAAATGTGAACACTTCCCGCGTTCGGTTTGCACTTAAAAAAACTTTGGCTCGAATGTTTGAAGAAACCACTGGATTTCGGGCAGAGTGAGTTAGAGCCGGGAATAGCCCTCTCAAAGGCGCGTTACGTGCACTTTATCTCTTCAAAATCCGTAGAGTATAAGCTGAGAAATTAAACAAAATATACCTTGAAGCGGGCGATTTTTCCGTGTGGACGCTTCCAAAAAGTCACGTGGGTTACCCACCGTGTTATAAGAGTGTAGATCAATCATGCGAGTGTATTCATTTGATCAAATTTCGTGTTTATAGCCCAATTTTAAAAACAGAAATATAGGTCAGAATTCAGATTGTTATCATCCATACTGTAGATTTCCGGAAAATGCCAACAGTTTGTAGACTAGCTTAACTCCGGTGCATGGAAATACCGGATTAATTATTCATACCGGATTAACAGGATTATACCGGATTGATTTTCAAAATGATGAACTATGGCCAAATAATGTTCAAAATGTTGTTTAAAGTTGTATAGAATGGAAATGCTATGTTAATATGCTTAAATAATTGATATTCTATACCATCAAATTTTATTTATGAATAATTAATCCGATATTTCCTCTCACCCGCTTACTCTATCCAAGACCTACTTGTGACGTCCTTATTGCTTTTGAAAAACAATAAACATTGAGGTAAACTCGTGAAAACCAGCATATTCTCCTTGTGCCTAAGTATTTTCCATTCTCTAATTTGTACAAATATTTACATTTACCATCATTGAAGTTTGTTTTGGAAAGGTTAAACAGTTAACCACCGAGAAAAAAGTCGTAACAAACCAGCCATCTACAGATTGTTCATGGCAAACAGGATTTTGGTTTAAACAAATTCTTACCTTTAGAATTAAACAAATAAAATGTCCATCAAAAGATTTACATTTAGATCTTCATGTGTAAAAGTTTTTAATCAGTCTATAAATAGATACAGATTTCTTTGTGTTAGAGCTACAGACGAGTTGACCTTGAAACCGACTTTTACATGACGTCATGACCCTTACCTTTCATGCACCATTGATCAATCTTTCAATTCTTTGTTACTTGGAGCTCAATTGAATTTTATCAGCTTTACTTCACCCTATTACCGGTTTTCTTTCTTTTTTAAATGTGCTAATAATATTACATTTAAGATTTCTTTGTTTTTTATTTTTGATGCAAACTATTTTTTTTTAGATTTGTTTAAATCCCAAATACAAATGAATAAGGTATGATAGAATCAACACACCTTTCTGTTTACCCTTTTTATTGAAATTCTCAGACAAATCTAGATATATCCATTTTTAGAAGAAAAAAAAATACATTAATGTTTTCCAATTAAGTCCAATAAGTTTCAATGACCTTGTTAGAAAATCTTTAAAATCATTGGGGCAAGAGAAGAATGGTAAATAACAGCATTTCCTCTGTTTTTCTCCATACTTTCTGTGTTTGATTCTATAAATAAAGCACCTCCTATCTACAGCTATTTTGTCATTTGATACAGCTGCTTTCCAAAAGAGCAGTCTACACTTTTGCTGTTTGGGAAAAAGTAAAGAGGAAAATACCGCAACTCATCATAATGTTATCTTGGTAGCAAATAAAAAAGAAGTATTTTTTGTGCGGTCTATCATTGATAAAACAAACTATGCTCAATTCCTATAAGTATAAGAACAAAACGCTAAGATGAGAATATTTTTCGGGCTAGTAAAAGCTCATTCGGGCTAGTAAGATTTCAGATCTTGGTAGCCCGACTGGCTAGTACTTTTAAAAGTTTATCGTGAAGACTGAAGCAGAGCTTCAGATTGTTTCAGAGACCTGTGGGTCACAGGGCCCATAACACAGGATTTTGAGGGGTCATTTTCCAAAACAATGGGCCACAGTTAAGCGTTCACATCCAAACTTGGGATTGGAGTAAATGACTTATTTGCTGTGAATTCATCATTGTATTGTTGTTATTTGAGTGGATGCATATAAACATTGTTAAAATTAAGAATATTTCACTTCATTTAACAGCGTTCTCAAAATCAGCCGGCGGCCGCCGATATCGCCATCTATGCTGCCGGTTTGCGCCGTCTACTTTTTGATTGAAAAAAAAACAAGAGGGCCAAGATGGCCCTATATCGCTCACCTTAGAGATCACCAAGATAATAATTTTTGTCTCATCTCACATACACAACTTCCGGACAACGTTCATTAAAAAAAAACAATTTAAACAATGCTGGTAGTAGAGAGATATACTACCATGGGAAGTGCAAAATTTACCTTATGGATCTCTGATAAACAGAATTGGAGAAGATTGTATCATTATGAGACAATTCTACATACAAAATTTCAAAAGCCTTACACCAAACAGTTTAGGAGAAGAAGATTGTACAAGATTTCCTTCTTTGTCTCTATATGAAATTCGATACCCACAACATATGGTCAATTTTCCTTGTATCACAATAATTTAAAGTATTTTGGTAGACGGCCTTAAGATGATTCGTCACACGAAATTTCAATGCTCTAGGCCAAATGGTTCAGGAGAAGATGATTGTACAAGATTTCCTTCTTTGTTTCTGTATGAAATTCGATACCCACAACATAGGGCCAATTTTCCTTGTATCACAATAATTTGAAGTATTTTGGTAGAGGGCCTTGAGATGATTCTACACATAAAATTTCAAAGCTCTAGGCCAAACAGTTTAGGAGAAGAAGATTGTACAAGATTTCCTTCTTTGTCTCTATATGAAATTCGATACCCACAACATAGGGCTAATTTTCCTTGTATCACAATAATTTGAAGTATTTTGGTAGAGGGCCTTGAGATGATTCTACTCACAAAATTTCAAAGCTCTAGGTCAAACGGTTCAGGAGAAGAAGATTGTACAAGATTTCCTTCTTTGTCTCTATATGAAATTCAATACCCACAACATAGGGCGTAATTTTCCTTGTATCACAATAATTTGAAGTATTTTGGTAGAGGGCCTTAAGATGATTCTACATACAAAATTTCAAAGCTCTAGGCCAAACGGTTCAGGAGAAGAAGATTGTACAAGATTTCCCTCTTTGTCTCTATATGAAATTCGATACCCACAACATAGGGCCAATTTTCCTTGTAACACAATAATTTTAGATATTTCTGTAGAGGGCCTTGAGATGATTCTACTCACAAAATTTCAAAGCTCTAGGCCAAACGGTTCAGGAGAAGAAGATTGTACAAGATTTCCTTCTTTGTCTCTATATGAAATTCAATACCCACAACATAGGGCTAATTTTCCTTTTATCACAATACTTTTAAATATTTCTGTAGAGGGCCTTGAGATGATTCTACTCACAAAATTTCAAAGCTCTAGGCCAAACGGTTCAGGCGAAGAAGATTGTACAAGATTTCCTCCTTTGTCTCTATATGAAATTCGATCCCCACAACATAGGGCTAATTTTCCTTGTATCACAATAATTTTAAGTATTTTGGTAAAGGGGCTTGAGACCATGCTACATACAAAATTTCAAGACTCTATGCCTTATAGTTTGGGAGGAGAAGATTTTTTAGTAATTGTGGACGGACGGACAGACGGACGGACGGACAGACGGACAGACAGACGGACGACGGACGGTGAGCGATCACAATAGCTCACCCTCAGCACTTCGTGCTAAGGTGAGCTAACAAAACAAAAACAACAATTAAAAAAACCACAGAAATCAGAGTTTCAATTCACGCCAAATTGAAAGAAATAACGTACAAAATTACGGTCCCGTAGGTGATTTCACGCACAAAAATTTTGATCAGCATCTTCAGGTGTAAGCAAGAAAAGAGATATTTTTACAACCAAAACAGATATTTCTTGCGATAGGGAATTCTGTCAACCTATTTTTAGAGCATTTATGGTAGCGAATTGGAACACTCAAATTTTATCTTTTGATAAACGAAATGTGCATGCTGTCTGCTTTGTACTAAATTCACACTCGCTAGTAACATTCATTTCTCAAATAACGGCAGAATTAACTTTTATTTTTCTGAATGTTGATCGCAGATGCCAGTAATTATTAGATCTATATCAACAATCCCGAAAGTGAAACTAAACAAAGAAACTAGAGTAAATCTGTGTTACTAATATGCAATGAGTAAAGCGAGATCAAAGACGCCGCAAACACAGTCAACTGATGACGTAGTAATTTAAGTTTCAATATAATCACGTGATTTTTCTGCTGCCAAATAAGGTTAGGTTTTACTACGATTTGTTTATAAAAGTCGCGCGTGCCGGTGTAAGCGCGGGAAAATGGGTTGAAACAATGAAAACAAAACGCTATCTGCGAAGTAAATACCCTTATGTTAGGTGGTTTTAACACTGACGCGTTACAAGTCTCTTTCTGTCATGCCGACTCGCGATTACACAAAGGATTCTGTAACAGTTATTTGTACATATTGAACTGGTGTGCTTACTCGACCATTTAGACAGCCAATCTATCTTTCGAATTAAATAAAGAAGTAAGTGTTGAAGGTTAACGAATCGAAGGTGAAGGCTACGGAGATCGCCCGAGACTGGCCGACTGCTTGTTTACTGTTTGAAATATGGGATATGATTGGTTGATCAAGTAAGGTCATTATAATAATCTAAAAATAAGTTTATCAAATGGGTCACTTAGCTTGATGTAAATGTATTAGCAAATTACGGGTGCTTTATGTGAAGGTCAATATTGTTTGAAATCTACTATTTCATGATCATACTTTTACTGAAATTCGTGCGCCCGGCTGGCCCACCACTACATAATTTCATGCGTCATATTTTGAAAATATGCGGGATTGGCGCGGGCGCACCGTCAATCTGAAGCTCTGCTGAAGGTTAATAGGCAATGTTTTGCAACAACCCTCACCTGAGCAGCCTTTGTTTACCTTGACCTTCCATTCAAAACCAAAGGTTATACTCATCCAGCAGGCCGATTTGAAATGAAATTTTTGGTCAGTTATGACAAAAAATGATTTATTCTATCTATCTATCTTCTTATACTGCAGCACCCGCTCACGAGTATTATGTGCAGTTGCGCTGTCTGTGCCAAAGTAAAAGAAAGAAATAAGCAAATAGGTGCAAAGTGAGGATTGACAAAAGATAAAAGATAAAAGATGCTGTGTTAGTGAAGAGGAGGTGAAGTTTAAAAGGGATTAAAAACAGCGTAACTGCTTAGGGTGACATGTGGATGATCTTACAGACTCCTGACTTGAAGGAGTTAAGATCATTTAGAAGGACAAGTTCTCGGGGAAGTCCATTCCACAGTACTATCGATGCTGGGTAAAAAGAATGTTGGTAATAACTGGCAGTGGTGTGGATCTGTCTATAGGCAAGGGAGTGCATATGCCAGGTAAATCTCCTAGGTCTCTCATAATATATTGGAAGATTGATGGCAACAAGGCCATTTACAATTTTGTAAAACATTATCATTCTAGCATCAATTCGACGGTTTGCCAAAGATCTCCAACCAAGCTCATGCAATATGCTGGACACGCTTTCATAATAGGAATAATTGGACTTTACCCATCTGGCTGCTCTTCTCTGTACCATCTCAATTTTGTTGATGTTGTATTTAGTGTGTGGGGACCAGACTGGGGATGAATATTCTAACTGGGGGCGTACGAGAGATTTATAGGCCAGCTCTTTTACCTGTTCGTTTTTTGTTTTCACGTTACGTTTGACGAACCCCACTGTTCTGTTTGCTTTGGCTGTAATTGAGGTAATATGGTCATTCCAGCTGAGATCCCTTGAGATAGTTACACCCAAATACTTGGCCGTATTGGTGGACTCAAGTACTTGGCCGTGGAGCGAGTACTGTGTGTTCAGAGGCTTTTTTTGTCTTGTGATATGGAGTACCTGGCATTTGCCGGGGTTAAACTCCATATCCCAGACCCTTTCCCATATCTGCAAGGTATCCAGGTCTGTCTGCAGTGTGTTTCCATCTTCAAGGGAGTCTACTGTTAGGTATACTGCTGTATCATCCGCGAAAAGTCTTACCTGTGACTGGATTTTTTCGGGGAGGTCATTTATATAGAGCAGGAAGAGGAGAGGTCCTAGGACTGATCCCTGTGGCACCCCAGATGTCACTGGGACCTCCGAGGAACTCTCCCCATCCAGCACTACAGCTTGAGTTCGTCCAATGAGAAATGCTCTGATCCAGTTTAATGTACTTCCCCTAACTCCATGTTGTGAAAGCTTAAAGAGAAGTTGTGCATGGTTGACCTTGTCAAATGCCTTACATTGATCTATACCCTACAGTGTTTTACCGAGTGATTCGATATGATACACAAAAACAAAGCTTCAAGTTACTTGTAACGTTACCGAACTTTCCGCTGTTTTCAAAGAGCAACGCTCTCTGATGTAAATAGCGAAAAATCAAAATATCAAAGAGCGTAATTACATCAGAGAAGACTCGGATTAACGGTTCCTACACTCTAACCACTGAGCTACCGAACCACATGTCGACATTGCCAAACGATACAATTATCATCAAATACATGTACCCGGCTACATACACTCATCTTCAGTATTCTTGCAGAATTTGCTTTAATTTATGTAGAAGTTGAAAAAAAACCAACAAAAACAAGTTGTGTCATGAACAATCACAAACTTTTATCTTGAATGAATTTGATTGCAAAGTCACGTCGTACCTTGTGAAATCGCCACTGGAAATATTGACAGAATGCATAACAGAAGCTTTAAACCTTCCATATCAGCGGGAAATGGGAATAAATCTAGAAAATGTCAGAAAAATTTCTTCTTGTCCGCCATTTGTATACAATGTACCCTTTCTTCCTTCTTTTGAAGAGCTTCCATCAAGGACGGTCACTCTGGCAGATTTAAAAAAAAAAAAATGTGCGATGTTGATAGAGAAAACTTTGCCGTCCGTTTTCCAGATGTTGAAGATGCAATTCGAAAATGTGATTTCATTGGTAACCTAGAAAATTTCTTTCTTGTAGGATGTTGAAGAACAGAACGTAATTTATAATGGTCGATTCGTCCCACATACTGTTCGACCAATTTATGTCTATACTGCTTAACCTATCCTTAACAAGGCATTGGTCGCTCTTGATTGGACCTACTCCGAACTATGCAGTCCAGTCACGTGTGTCTGGCCTGTAACAATGTAATTATTGCATACGGTTTGATAATAAATCAAAGTATTTATATGCCCGAAGGGTCGTATAATCATGTTTAGTCCCGGTTGTCCATCCAACTGTCCGTCTGTTAGCAATTTTTTGTGTACGCAACTCCTCCTACAGTTTTGATCGAAATTCAAATTACTAAACTCTACACTACAGACGAGACATTTCCAGAATCACCATGTTTTATAAAATCTATAATAATTTTGTTGCAGTGCCTGTACCAGCTTATCTCGAAAGACCAGTGAGGACCACCTGACATATGCACACAGCATCTTTCAGACAGATCCACACAAATGCAGCCTACTTTAAATATTCTTTTTTTCCCTACACAGTGATACTATGGAACAGCCTTCCAGAAACAATTGTACAGCAACCTGATATTGCAGCGTTCAAAAAGAGTCTCGATTCTTTTCAGATAGTGAGCCGTCCCTGAATGACCAAATTGTTTTATCAGCTCTTTTAATCTAACACTCACAATACTTTTGAAAAATTGACACTCTAACCAATGACAAACAGTTTTTATTCCAGCACAGACGCGCACCTGCCAGTAACAGGGCTAGCGCTGGCTCAAAAAAAGTTTGAGCCACCGCTTGAGCCACTTCGAAAAATCTTGAGCCACATTGGTGCCATTTGAGCCAATGAATTGTGCTGGAGAGGGGGGGGGGGTAATTACATCACCTAATACTTTCTTAGGACGACACTAAAACACTTTAAAACAGTGTTGCCAGAAGAAATTATTCTAAAATGAATACAATTTTCTTTGGTACTTTGTTTTAGGAACATATTTAGTGCATCAGACCATTCTTGAGCTTTAACCCTTTCCCAAACAATGTCATTTTAGAGTGATCCAATTTGAAAGCTATTGCAGACAAAACAATGATAATTTGGTTGTTGATAAAATAGTTATAGGCCATAGAGAACATTGAGGCAAAAGGAGAAAATGCTGACTATCAGTATTGTATTATTTGCAGTGTTTATTTTTAATTTTGGGGGAAGGCGGTCAGGGCCCATAGGTGGGGGAAATTTACGTGTGAACGCCAAAAAAAGGGAAATTTCAATACATGCTTATACTCTCAAATACAGTGTTATAAATGCATTTAACTTGCTTGTACATCATAATGGGACATTCAAACAACCATTAGAACTGTTAGAGATGCCTAAAATCTAAATATGATTTGGATTTTTCTTTGCAAAAAAAAATCTAGTTCCAGGAGGGGAAAATTTCTCTGAAATGGGGGAAAAAAGTATATTCCTCAGAGAGGGGAAAGGGGCCCAATAACGACCGTTTTTTTAAGAAAAAAAATCACTGATTTGGCTTCAATGTTTTCTCAAACCTTTTCTATTCAGGAAGTCAAAACCATGTGTTGGAAAAGGGTAAATACAGAAATCGTGTTTCATTGCACTATAGAACTTAGTTCATCTATCTAGGCCAAGTTTCCATATATTTTTAGCTCACCTGAGCACGAATGTGCTCATGGTGAGCTATTGTGATACCGCTGTGTCCGGCGTCCGGCGTCTGGTGTCCGTCGTCCGTCGTCCGTCAAACTTTGCCTTGTGTGCACTCTAGAGGCCACATTTTTTGCCCAATCAACCTGAAATTTGCTCAGAATGATTGTCTTGATGAAATCTCGGACAAGTTCGAAATTGGGTCATCTGGGGTCAAAAACTAGGTCACGGGGTCAAATCTTAGAAAAACCTTGTGTGCACTCTAGAGGCCACATTTTTTGCCCAATCAACCTGAAATTTGCTCAGAATGATTGTCTTGATAAAATCTCGGACAAGTTTGAAATTGGGTCATCTGGGGTCAAAAACTAGGTCACGGGGTCAAATCTTAGAAAAACCTTGTGTGCACTATAGAGGTCACATTTTTTGCCCAATCAACCTGAAATTTGCTCAGAATGATTGTCTTGATGAAATCTCGGACAAGTTCGAAATTGGGTCATCTGGGGTCAAAAACTAGGTCACGGGGTCAAATCTTAGAAAAACCCTGTGTGCACTCTAGAGGCCACATTTTTTGCCCAATCAACTTAAAATTTGCTCAGAATAATTGTCTTGATAAAATCTCGGACAAGTTTGAAATTGGGTCATCTTGGGTCAAAAACTAGGTCACTGGGTCAAATCTTAGAAAAACCTTGTGTGCACTATAGAGGTCACATTTTTTGCCCAATCAACCTGAAATTTGCTCAGAATGATTGTTTTGGTGAAATCTTGTACAAGTTTGAAATTGGGTCATCTGGGGTCAAAAACTAGGTCACAGGGTCAAATCTTAGAAAAACCTTGTGTGCACTCTAGAGGCCACATTTTTTGCCCAATCAACCTGAAAATTGATCAGAATTATTATCTGGATAAAATCTCGGACAAGTTCGAAATTGGGTCATCTGGGGTCAAAAACTAGGTCACGGGGTCAAATCTTAGAAAAACCTTGTGTGCACTCTAGAGGCCCCATCTTTTGCCCAATCAACCTGAAATTTGCTCAGAATGATTGTCTTGATGAAAGCTCGGACAAGTTTGAAATTGGGTCATCTGGGGTCAAAAACTAGGTCACGGGGTCAAATCTTAGAAAAACCTTGTGTGCACTCTAGAGGCCACATTTTTTGCCCAATCAACATGAAAATTGCTCAGAATGATTGACTTGATAAAATCTCGCACAAGTTTGATATAGGGTCATCTGGGGTCTAAAACTAGGTCACAGGGTCAAATCTTTGAAAAACCTTGTGTGCACTCTAGAGGCCACATTTTTTGCCCAATCAACCTGAAAATTGCTCAGAATGATTGGCTTGATAAAATCTCGCACAATTTTGAAATTGGGTCATACGGGGTCAAAAACTAGGTCATGGGGTCAAATCTTAGAAAAACCTTGTGTGCACTCTAGAGGCCACATTTGTTGCCCAATCAACCTGAAAATTGATCAGAATGATTGTCTTGGTGAAATCTGGGACAAGTTTGAAATTGGGTCATCTGGAGTCAAAAACTAGGTCACGGGGTCAAATCTTAGGAAAACCTTGTGTGCACTCTAGAGGCCACATTTTTTACCCAATCACCCTGAAAATTGATCAGAATGATTGTCTTGATCAATTTTCAGACAAGATTGAAATTGGGTCATCTTGGGTCATAAACTAGGTCATGAGGTAAAATCTTTGTAAAACCTTGTGTGCACTCTACAGGCCACATTTTTTGCCCAATCAACCTGAAAATTGATCAGAATGATTGTCGTGATCAATTCTAGGTCACGAGGTCAAATCTTAGATAAACCTTGTGTGCACCCTAGAGGTCACATTCTTTGTCCAATCAACCTGAAAATTGGTTTACAAAAAAAAGTTATTATATCAGGTGAGCGCTTCAGGGCCAATGGCCCTCTTGTTTTCAGTTGTCTGCATCACGACTTTACAGAAATAAATTTAGCTTAACATTTCATTGGGGACGGTCCCCATTGGACGGGGATGTAACCCATTGGACGGGTGCGTCTCATAAAATAATAGCTTCATAGCCATATCAAAATTCTAAGTCTCTATCTAGACTGACTCCAGATAATGAAAGTGAAGTCAATCACTTTGTTTGCAATTTTTTTAATGTGGTAGTGAACAAGCAAAATTCCAGCAAAGTTTGAGCAAACTTAGTTACCTTTGTTTTATAAGAAAATATCTCGAAACATATCCGACATTGTTGATCTTAAATCTAGTCAACAACTTTCTTTTTTACAAATTGTCATCATCTAGACAAGTTTACCATAATTTGTATCAATCAATAAAGTAATTTCTTTTCAAATGATAATCAAGTAAAAGTCTCTCATCCAGCAAAAAAATGATAAATAAGGGTTAAATATGACTGTCGAGTGTTGTAAACTCTATTGTTTTACTGGACTGAGTTAACAAGTTTACATAATCAAGTGTGTACTGGGTAGATTTATGCAGTGGTTTAAAGGTCATGAGTATTGATTTTTTGTGTATCTCGTCTAGACACTTGCATTTTACACTCTCGTGAGAACTGGACTTGTTAATCCCGAAGTTTGACAGGTAAACAATTAGAGCCACACTTCAAACCCTTGGAGCCACCCTTTGAGCCACTTTCAATTTTTTTGAGCCACATTTTCAAAACTGTCGCCAATGGCTCAAGTGGCGATCGCCAGCGCGAGCCCTGCAGTAATACCCGAAAGGGGAGTTAGGCAGTATAATTATATAGATAAATAAATGTAGAAAAGCACGACTGAGATATATGACAATACTGGGAAGAAACACTGGAAAATGGAGCATTTATATGGGGATGAAATAATTCAGCCAATTAGAGGCTTACCTACCTTTTGTCTACCTTTTGTCTTCTGGGGAACTTGTTAACCCCTTACGGGTTGTCATCCCCTTCTAATATGTGGGTTTTCTTTTCTCCAATCCGGTTGAGCTTGTTTTGATAGTAGTTAGTACACATTTGAGATATCAAAACATTTCTGTATCCATAGATTATCCAGTTTACTCTTGAAAACATCAACTTTGTTAGATGTAACAATGTCCTCAGGGAGATTATTCCATACATTCACCGTACGCCAGACGCCCATATTCCAATAAACACCCATCCCCCAAATCTAAGCTGAAAATATGCATATTTCAAGCACAATTTGAACGGGAAAGGGTGATTCTAATAAACGCCCAATCCCCAATTCCCGATTAAAATGATGGAAGTCATGAAGAAAGATCACTTCCAAAAGCAAAGAAAGAGAGGATTTCCTGTCCCTCAATCTGTTTACAAAGAAGGAATTTCATCCAAAAATCGAATTTTACTGTCCTTGTAACAAAACTTTGCAAACTTTTACTTGATTAACTTGGAGTCCACAGCGTTCCCATTCACGTAATATTTTACGTGAAATACGTAAATTTTTTTGACAGAACGTACAAATTTTCAAAAATAAAAGACGCTCTACGTGACCGGCACGTAAGCTAATTCCCCATGAAATTAGTCAAATTGATGTACATAAAGAGACTCCATGTTAAATGTCAACAAGGCTCCTTGTACTTGATACATCTGCGCATGTCATTTTTCTGAATCTCCGGTGTTTAAAAAAAGCAACCTATCGGAAAACGATTGGAAATCCCCACCAAGTCGTAAATATAACGTGTATTTCCGTAATGGGTGATAAAGTCTTACGGAAATATCCGATTGCTTTTCGGACTTCTTTCTGCCGTTTTCATTAGTGTAGAATCGCATTTACGTAATGTCGTAAATGGTCGAGAAATATTCCGATTGTTGCCGAGTGTTCCCGAATGCTTCTCATTGCGTCATTCCTACCCGTGACGTCATTAAAATATAATTCTTCTGCAAATGGCGACCAAACAAAACACGCTAACAAGTCTGTGGGGACAAGTTCCGCGGCAGTCAACCTCGGCAGACAATCAAACTCCCACACCATCTAAATCTACTAGTGAGATCGTCACAGCAAAGGCTACCGCTAAGAAGGTGAAAAAGTTCCAAAATTCGTGGCTATCATTGTTTTCCTGGTTGCTTTTCATCTTGATCCAGTGATTAGTTTTAGAGTTATGCCACTTTGAACTTTTTAATGGGGGGGGGGGGGGGGACAAAATATGGTGTACCCCCAGTTTTGTCTTGGTACCCCCAAAATTTGAAAATATGGATGTGGAGAGGGTACAGGGAACCCCCAGTTCAAAAAGGCAGTGGGAACACTGAGTCCATGAATTGACATTTGATTTGCACGTTTTGACGAACAAAATTAGAATACCTCTAATAAAAGCCCACCCCAACTTTTCTATGGAGCACTTTTCTAATAAAATGCCCGGGCATTTATTAGAATAATTACGGTATCTGCCCTTGAATTTAAGGACAGATCCTCCAGTTGTTACTGCGCAACTTACTGCGCATATCCTAAATAACAAAAAAAAGCTGTTTCAGTAATTGGCCTTTTTCAGCAAATGTATTTTTTTACATTTAGTTAATGTTTGGTTGATAAATGACAAGACCCTTTTCGGTTATTTCAATTTTCTCTGTTTGGTCAATTAAAGTGTAATAGTACTCGGATGGTACATTTCGCATTTTGTTACGCGTTCAACATGTTGCGTTAGCGATAAGAAACGGAGCACCAAAAGCAAAGTAGTGTCTTTATGAGCTAGTCCGCTTCAGATGGACACAAAAGAAGACACTTTTTATCATCTAAAGCTGGTAAAATGGAAGAAAATGGATAAAAAGTAGTGAAACAATTTCGGACAGAGCTGCAAAAAGTAAAGTAAATTTTACTTATAACTAAGAAAAACGCTTGGTTTGATATATTTTTCTTTCTTTGTTTTTGTAGGTCTGACCAAGCACTATGTCTATACCAAAAAGGAAAAAATTCTTACCACTGGAATATTTTTTATTATCAGAAACGTTGCGAAAAAAGAGTAATTTCAGCTATTTTGAAAGAAGGTTTTACTAAAAATTTCAAAATCATCACTTAATTTTCTCATATTGATACTCATTTAGACACAATAAAACATATTGAACACAATAAAGACTTATTTATGTAATCCTAGTCATTTCAAACACCTTTTTGTGGGTATTTAAGTGATACCCTGTTTTTGCAATTTTAGACAAGAGTAGTCTCCCTTGAAATCCAATAACTTTTTAATTCGCTTGGTGACCTATAGTTTTTAAGTCATTTTTTTACTTCTCATATATTTAAATATCAGTACTGAAAAAATAAAAAAATTCTTACCGTAGGAAATAAATGGAGGATCTGTCCTTAAGGAAAAATGCCCATTTTCTCAAAAATGCCCATTTTCTTGTGTGCACAACTCCTACAGTTTCAACAAGAATTCAATCAAACTAGCCATAATGAATCTCTATGGACCTGGTGTCTGGTTGTGCAAACAAAATTTTGATAACTCATCATGTTTGAATTATCTGCCCTTGAATTAAAAAAAAAATGGCAAATTCTACTGACAAGCCCCTCTTGAGCGTATATGCGCCGCTCTGCGAAGCTCTTGTTTCTCATAGATTGGGAAATGGGTCCGAAACCAGCCAAATTGGGGAAAATGTGTTGTTTTCTCAAAAATTAGGAAAAATGTTGTCCTGTATAATTCAGTATAGCTAAATAAACAGAAAGGAATTCCAGTTAATTCTTGGATATTTTATCTCAAATTTTCTTTAAGAAACAAAGTTGAACATTTGTATTGGGAATTTTCTTTTCATATTTTGGGATAAATGACCCTTTTTAATGACCTATGCAAAATAGGAGTAAAAACACTGTAAAACAAGATAGATTTGGAAATAAATGTTGTTTTCTTGAAAGTTGGATAAAACATTACAGGTTTAAAGGTTGCTACAAGAGTTTAAGTTTTCTGTATGATTTACTAGAAGTGAAATATACAAAACTAAGGAAATTCTAATTTTTCTTACAAGTGTATATTTTGTGCAACATTCAAAAGGGAATGATGAAATTTTCTGTCAATAGTAACAAAGAAAAACTTTTGTTAATTAGGAATTTTCTTTCTAGATTTGGGATAAACTGGGGCCTGTTTCATCAAAACATTTAAGACGTATTTTTGACTTACCGACGGCCTACGGCAAGTTTAGGGTAAGAAACACGTATCACCATTCTATCAAAACCTGTGTTATGCGATTGTTGTTTTAAGCGATTTTTAAGACATTGGTAAGTCAAAAATATGTCATAAATATTTTGATGAAACAGGCCCCTGATTCTTTTTTGTGCTGGGACTGTCAACTGGTCAATTTGGTCTTTTGTAAGATCCCATTCAATGAAGGACAAAAACACTGAGTTCTCAATATTTGATGTATTTCAGCATTTGACACAGAGTTTACTCAGTATTTGATGTATTTCAGCATTTGACACAGAGTTTACTCAATATATGATGTATTTCAGCATTTGACACAGAGTTTACTATTTGATGTATTTCAGCATTTGACACAGAGTTTACTCAGTATTTGATGTATTTCAGCATTTGACACAGAGTTTACTCAGTATTTGATGTATTTCAGCATTTGACACAGAGTTTACTCAGTATATGATGTATTTCAGCATTTGACACAGAGTTTACTATTTGATGTATTTCAGCATTTGACACAGAGTTTACTCAATATTTGATGTATTTCAGCATTTGACACAGAGTTTTCTCAGTATTTGATGTATTTCAGCATTTGACACAGAGTTTACTATTTGATGTATTTCAGCATTTGACACAGAGTTTACTCAGTATTTGATGTATTTCAGCATTTGACACAGAGTTTACTGTTTACTCAGTATTTGATGTATTTCAGCATTTGACACAGAGTTTACTCAGTATTTGATGTATTTCAGCATTTGACACAGAGTTTACTCAGTATTTGATGTATTTCAGCATTTGATACAGAGTTTACTCAGTATTTGATGTATTTCAGCATTTGACACAGAGTTTACTCAGTATTTGATGTATTTCAGCATTTGACACAGAGTTTACTCAATATTTGATGTATTTCAGCATTTGACACAGAGTTTACTCAATATTTGATGTATTTCAGCATTTGACACAGAGTTTACTCAGTATTTGATGTATTTCAGCATTTGACACAGAGTTTACTCAGTATTTGATGTATTTCAGCATTTGACACAGAGTTTACTACGTTGGTGGCAGCAGAGGAAGACAAATCGAGGTAGCCCATTACCAAACGGCAAACTTTTAGACTCATTCAAATTCAAAGATGTTGCAGACGACAATTAAAACGGAATGAAATATTATATTTTTGGGTCTTTTTGTGAAGAAAATATTGTGGGAAATGAAGAAATTGCTTGTCACAAGCAATTTCTTCATTTTCCACAATTTTTCCCAAAGCCATTATCTTGTAGGGAGTCAAAAAGAGTCACTGTGTGGTAATGGGGTAGTATTTATTTTCCAATCGACAAAATTTAAGGTTAATTCAGTTTTAAAGTCGCTAAAGTTGACAAAATGGTTGTTATTAATGAAAGGATTTAATTACAATATAGTACATGTATAGAAAATACTGAGGCAAAAGGAGAAAATGCTGATTATCAGCATTTTCTTCTTTTGTCTCAATGTTTTCCCCAAGACTTTTAAGTAGGAATGTCAAAACAGGTCTTGTTTGGCATAGGGTTTAACAGAGCAGCAGGCCTTGATGCAGTTGGTTGCGGATCAGTCTCTTACATGATCCGCAAGAGCAGCAAATATCCTGTCTAACAAAATTGTCACTTGACAATTGTTTTATATAGGGTTTATTCACGTTTTTGAGGTTGTTAACATTCACAGTGGCCCAAGAAATATGTTAACGCCCTAGTGCAAAGCACGAGGGTCGTTTTCGTATTTTGCGGGCCCATGCGAATGTTAACGACAGAAAAATATGTGAATTGACGCTATTATTGCATAAAAAGCATAGAACTCCAATGGTTACTTACCCCAAACCCCTTGATATGTGCGAAAAATGAACTGAGGTGAGATTAAAAAAATTGTCCCCCATTGTTGTTTTGTTCTTTAAATCTTCCAAGGTTTTTAGCTCACCTGAGCACGAAGTGCTCAAGGTGAGCTATTGTGGTCGCTTTTTGTCCGTCGTCCGTCCGTCTGTCCGTCCGTCCATCTGTCCGTCCGTTCACAATTTCTTTAAACATCTTCTCCTCCTATATCAATGGGCCAAATTTTACCAACTTGGCAGGAATGTTCCTTGGGTGACCCTTCTCAAAATTTGTTCGGGGATTTTTGATTCGTCAAAAAATGTGGGCGTGGCAGGGCGGGGCTTATCAGACTAAGAGAAATCAAAAGAAAATTCTTTAAAAATCAACCATTGGGCCAATTTGAACCAAACTTGGCAGGAATGTGCCTTGAGTCACTCTTCTCAAACTTTATTCACAAATTTTTAGATTTGTCAAAAAATGTGGTCGTGGCAGGGAGAAAGGGGCTTATCGGCTTAGAGAAACCATAAGAAAATTCTTTAAAAATCAACCATAGGGCCCAATTGAACCAGACTTTGCAGGAATGTTCCTTGAGTCACTCTTTACAAAATTTGTTTACAAATTTTTACATTTGTCAAAAAATGTGGCCGTGGCAGGGAGAAAGGGGCTTATCGGAGTTAGAGAAATCAGAAGAAAATTCTTTAAAAATCAACCATTGGGCCCAATTGAAGCAGACTTGGTAGGAATGTGCCTTGAGTCACTGTTTTCGAATTTATTCACAATTTTTTACATTTGTCAAAAAATATGGCCGTGGCAGGGAGAAAGGGGCTTATCAGACTTAGAGAAATCATAAGAAATTTTTTTAAAAATTAACCATAGGGCCCAATTGAAACAGACTTTTCAGGGATGTTCCCTAAGTCACTCTTTTCAAAATTTGTTCACAAATTTTAACATTTGTCAAAAAATGTGGCAGTGGCAGGGAGAAAGGGGCTTATCGGACTTAAGAGAAATCAGAAGAAAATTCTTTAAAAATCAACCAATGGGCCCATTTGAAGCAGGCTTGGTAGGAATGTGTCTTGAGTCACTATTTTCGAATTTATTTCACAATTTTTTACATTTGTCAAAAAATATGGCTGTGGCAGGGAGGAAGGGGCTTATCGGACTTTGAGAAATCATAAGAAAATTCTTTAAAAATCAACCATATGGCTAATTTTAATCAAACTTGAAAGGAATGTTCCTTGCGTCTCTCTTCTCAAAGTTTGTTCACAAATTTTTACATTTGTCAAAAAATGTGGGCGTGTCGGGGAGGAAGAGGCTTATCGGAAAAGAGAAATCATAAGAAAATTCTTTAAAAATCAACCATTGGGCCAATTTGAAAGAAACCTGGCTGGAAAGTTCCTTGTGTGACTTGTTTCAAAATTTTATCTTGTAATTTTTATTTCCTTAAAAAGTATTTTGGTATGGCAGGGTAAGGGAAATTCCATGCATTGAAAATTATACTGTACTATGGGTTGTAATGGAGATACTTAGTTTTCTTGTAAAGTGTTTGGCCTAGAACCTTGAAATTTTGTGTAAGACCTAATTTCATGAATGGCTTCCAGAATACAAGAAGCTGAAGATAAGAGGAGATAATTGCTTTTCAAAAAGCAATATTTTGTTTCAATATTCATGAAACCCTATGTTGTTGGTGATCATTACAATCATCTGCTTGAAAAAAATAATACATTCTTCATAGGGTTTTGATGTAAGTAATAAATTTGGAAAGCTTTTACTATTTCTCTTATCTATTTCTGTTATCAATTTCTCTGGCTGGCCCCATTTTTATCTTATGTAAACAAATAAGAAGGGATTATAAGCCTAACTTATCAGATGGTTTGTCCTCATTTCCTATATTCTTTCAAATCACATACCGAATCTTGCTCATAATATCATAAATAATCAATTTTAACAGATCAGTATGCTTTGAAAATTTGCCCTATGTTGTATATTGCAAAAATAATGAAATAATTATGGAAAAAAACTCAACCATTATGCTAATTCATACCCAACTTTACAGGATCGATTGGAACAAAATTATTACTTAATTGTTTCCAAACAGAAAGTCCTTATAAGTTTCATGCTTTTGAATTTGATAAAATTGCCATTATCAGTCTTGTCATCTTGATTCAGGTGAGCGATTTAGGACCATCATGGTCCTCTTGTTTTTGTTATGCTTGACGTCGTTTTGGCAAAACGACGTTACGTCATAATTTGGTGCCAAAGGCTAACGTCGCTTATTTAAACTAAGACATTGAGAATTTTGCGGGAAAAGATACAATTATTTATTTAGAAGGGTCAAATTGAGGATATTTGAGTGCAAAGCGGGTCCGATATTGCACTGAATAACGACCGTTTTTTCTCGATATCAGCCCGTTTCTTCTCATTATTCAATGCTGATAACGGCCCCGAAAACACACTTTTTATGCAATAATAGTTGTTAATTTACACAGGCGAGTTTTGACATCCCTAATTAGTAATAGAAAAGATACATTTGAAAATGCTGACAAGTTGACACTTAGCATTTCATTCTTTTGGGTCCATATTTTCTGTACTATATTGTTCACAAATCCTGACTATCAACATCCTTTTAAGTGCTTGTAGCTGCTTTCAAATTGGAATAGTCTAAGTTTAGCAATTTTTGAAAGGGTTGACCTAGTATTTGGAAATTGGCCCTAAGCTTTGAGTCTCCTCTCAAATCAAGCTTTTAGATTTTGTGTGTAGCTTTGCCTCCTTTGTCTATTTGTGACTTTGTCTATTATCAGAGTTGTTAAAGATTTACAATTTTCTATTCTGAATATATTTTGAGGCTTGCTCAGATGAGCAATATAAGGCCATCTTGGCTCTCTTGTTTTATTTCACAGTTTGTTTGATGACATGGAGACAAGATATAGAAAGTGCAGAGATAGTGTGTCAAAAGCTGCAATTATCCAATTAGGTAAGCCCCGATGTGTAATCATGTGACTTAGAATTTCTGATAATCTTCAATAACTTTGTCAATGCTTGTCCAATTTGAATTCGGTTTGAAGCAGAGAAGGTGGGAAAATGTCAGGAATAACATGGTTGTGGTAGATTTTTAAAAAATAAACTGATAAAAAAAGTTATTGAAGATAAACCAAAATTTTGGTTTATCTTCAATAACTTTTTTATCAGTTGAATTTTCAAAAATCAACTACGTCCATCTAATGCATGATGTCTGTCCACATTCTCTGCTTCAAACCAAATTCAAATCGGTTCTGTATTAACAAAGTTATTAAAGATATTCAGTAATTATTGTATCATGTGATTATCCACCGTGTAAGCCATCATGAACTATTCTCAAAATTCCTGGTTTTGACAATCATTTTCAAAAAAGGCTTTGGAAAGAATTCACTGGTGGTGAACTCGACTTAAGCGATGGACGTTTTTTCCCGAACAATGTATTGCTTAGTTACAAGATTTATAACAACACCGATGGTTTGCCAATACATAACGGTAAACCTGGTCTATTTTTATAACAAATTCATTGTAAAATCTTTAAACTCACATTTAAACGCAAAATATCTATACCTTGTTGTAGAGAAAAACGTTCCTCGCTTTGGCCGAGTTCACCACCAGTGGAATTGGTAGAATTTAGCATTGTCTCCAAGCTTGGATTTTATGTCCATGGAGCTAATGTGACGTAATGTCAAAACTGTAGTGTTGGTTTTATTTACATAAACAAAACACATAACCTTGTCTATAATTTATGACTTTGAACAGATAGGGCCATGATATTTCACACACGGATATCTCCTACCAAGATCTTTCGTTGATAATACGGGCCCCTGGTTTAGAAAATTAAGTTTTAACAAAGATTAAATTAATAATGACCAGAACAATTGACAAATATTGACAAGGATATTGCCCCATTGTAAAAGAATATGACTATTTTTACAACAACAATAACTTTTAAGGCATACATCGTCAGTATTGTTGCAAAAGCTCATATCTCCAGCTTTATAGGGACAGAGAAATAAGGTTTTGCAATGACATCACCGACAAAGATCAAAATCTCAATATCCTTAAATGTAATGTTTTATATTTGTAGGTTTATCAGCATTTAAAAGGCATCCTACAGATTGTGGGTAAGTAGGTATTAAAATTTAAACTTACTTTAATCTTTCCCAAACAAGCCCAGCTAATGTTGGCATTTTTTCAAATTTTTTAGTCAAACAAAGCTTAGATTTGGTATGTAAACTTCTCAATGATATAATATATGCTTCATACAGTTTGAAAGTTTTAAATGTCAGCCTCTAACCCTTCCTTAACATGACTTTTCTTGTGCATTTCTGTTTCACAAACACATCTGAATAATTTAATTAAGCCAAAATCTAGAAAAAGTCCCTTATAGCATTCAAGAAAGTCATAAATCAGCACCAGGTTGTGCCTGAGTGCTATCTGGCCGGGACCCATGCTGCTGTCTCAAGGTTGCATGTCACAAAGAACATTCTGGAGACCAACATGGTATACACGCAGTCTGATCTTGAACCATTTTGGGCTCATAAGCCTTAAAGTGACATTTCAGAATTTTTTGTCATAAATTTTACTTTTATCTTTATCTGAAAGAGCATAATCCCTTATGAAAATCCTGAAAATTTCAAGCCAAAATATTGCGCCGTTTACGAGAAATTTATATTTTTGTGTTGAAATTGAACAAATTGTTGTGGACAACAGTTCGGATTTATATGCAATTTATCGATCATGTCTCAACTTTAAATGCATGTTTTTCGCTTATTGGCAACAACTTCAAAAAACTAATAGTATCTTTACTCATTAGAATAACCAATCTTGGCATCAAGACATACTTTAAAAAATTGAAATTGAAATGAAATGTCCCTTTAAAGAACATTTTTCCAGATCCTGGCTCAATCAATTTCAGGATCTATGAAGCCAAGACTTTCAACTTTTACCTCTGTCCACAATCCCTGGGTGTTGTGGATACAAGATTTGTATGTCAGGTAACACAATTTTGTAAGATTTTACATTTGCTCTCTTTAACTCTTTCTAAAGCGGCAAAATTGTAGGGTCGTCCAATTCAAATATAACTACAGACGACAAAATGGATTTTTATAAAGATTGGGATTTATGTTTGATATTGTCAAGAAAACTTTGAAGCAAAATGAGAAAATGCGTATCTGCAGTCTCTTTTTTTGCCTTAATGTTTTCCCAAACCTTTCCTTTAAATTCTAAACTTGAATAAATACAAAGATGTTGAAGACATCATTAACAAATTTTACCTCTTTCCTCAATATCTGATACCAGATTCACATGCCAGGACAATTTTGTGGGGTGCCATGGTCTAGTGGTAAGACGTGGGCTTAGGGATCGAGAGGTCCTGGGTTCAAATCCCGCCAAGGTCACGGGAATTTATCTGAGCAAAAAAGTTACCCCACAATGCTCCTCTTCACCCAGGTGTATAAATGGGTACACGGGAGAGTTGAAAGCGGATGTGCTGTGGCTGCCACAGGCGCCGACTGTAAACAGCTGACTCGAAGCTGGATGATCGTGGAGTAAAGTGTGAAAGTCGCGCGGATATGGACCTAGTTCGTTAATTTGAGACTCTAAACCACCTTTACTTTTTTTTTACTTTTTATTATACGCCCGAAGGGTAGTATTATGTTATGGACCCGCTCGTCTGTCTGTCCGTCCGTCTGTCTGTCCGTCCGTCCATTAGCAATTTCTTGTGTGTGCAATTCCTCCTACAGTTTTGATCGGAATTCAATCAAACTTGCCACAATGAATCTCCGTGGTGTCTAGTTGTGCACACTGCTTACGGAATTCAATTTTCTCTTTTCGTTCTTGAATTATCTGCCCTTGAATTAAAAAAATGCCCTTTTTCTTGTGTGCGCAACTCCTCCTACAGTTTTGATCAGAATTTGATCAAACTTGCCACAAGGAATATTCATGGTGTCTAGTTGTGCACACTGCTTACTGAATTTAGATAACTGTTTTCGTTCTTGAATTATTTGCCCTTGAATTTAAGGAAAAATGCCCATTTCTCAAAAATGCCCATTTTCTCCTGTGCGCAACTCCTACAGTTTCAACCAGAATTTAATCAAACTAGCTACAATGAATCTCTATGGTGTCTTGTTGTGCAAACAAAGTTTTGATAACTTTTCATGTTTGAATTATCTGCCCTTGAATTGAAAAAATGGCCAATTTTACTGACAAGCCCCTCTCTGGTGTATATGCGCCGCTATGCGAAGCTCTTGTTTTTTATAGAGAGAGCAGAGATCTTGAAAAAGGGCCCATAAGGCATTTTACTGTTTCTCAAACAAAAACCTGATTTTGACGTCCCTAATAGAAAAGGCTTGGAAAAATATTGAGACAAAAGAAGAAACTGCTGATGACCAGCAGTTTCTCCTTTTGTCTCAATATTTACTGTGCTAAATTGTCCACAAATCCCTTCCTTTTTAGCGAGCCGGGACTTTACGTCCGGGGAGCTAATGTCACAGCCCTAGTGTCGGCGTCGCGTCCCGTCCCGTCCCGTCTTCACTTGAAAAACTTTAACCTGGTCTATATCTCAGGCACTATTAGAGATACAGCCTTGATATTTCATACATAGATACATCTCGACAAGACCTTTCATTTGGGACCATGACCTTTGACCTAGTGACCTTGACCTTGGAGTTTGACCTACTTTTGAAAAACTTTAACTTGGCCTATATCTCAGGCACTATTAGAGATACAGACTTGATATTTCATACATAGATACATCTCGACAAGACCTTTCATTTGGGACCATGACCTTTGACCTAGTGACCTTGACCTTGGAGTTTGACCTACTTTTGAAAAACTTTAACCTGGTCTATATCTCAGGCACTATTAGACATACGGCCTTGATATTTCATACAGAGATACATCTCAACAAGACCTTTCATTTGGGACCATTACCCTTGACCTTGTGACCTTGACCTACTTTTAAAAAAATTGCTGTTTTTGTGACAAGCTCCTGTATAGGCGAGCTATGTTGTCCGCGGACAACTCTTGTTATATGTCTGAAGGGTTGTATTATGTTAAGGCCCCGGTCGTCCGTCCATCTGTCCCTCAGTCCGTCCGTCTGTCCATCCGTCCGTTAGCAATTTCTTGTGTGCACAACTCCTCCTACAGTTTTGTTTGGAATTTGATCAAATTTGCCACAATGAATCTCCATGGTGTCTAGTTGTGCACACCACTAACGGAATTCAGATAACTCTTCGTTCTTGAATTATCTGCCCTTGAATTAAAAAAAATGCTCATTTTCTTGTGTGCGCAACTTCTCCTACAGTTTTAATCAGAATTTGATCAAACTTGCCACAATAAATCTCCATGGTGTCTAGTTGTGCACACCGCTTACGGAATTCAGATAACTGTTTTCGTTCTTGAATTATCTGCCCTTAGATTTAAAGGGTAATATCATAGGCGTCCGATTCTTCTTTTTTCACAAAACAACATCATTGAATAAATAATTTTAGTTAAAACATTTTTCAAATTATGAATGAAAAAAGAAATTATTCAAGATTTTAATTTTCCGTATTGTAATTTGTGCGTAAAATTATCTCCCTTGTAAATTACTTGTAAATTACTTCCCTTAGGTCATATTTTATATTCATATGACCGGGGCACTTGATCGGTCACGTGACTAGTGACGTAATTTTCGAAGTAGAATATGACACTGAATTTCAGCAATATAAGTTTGGTTTATTGGGGGTTTACGCCGTTTTCAACTACTATCTCGTAATGAAGTGATCGTACTAGAGTAAACGGAGGACAAGCACATAATGATTGAAATAATATATATTTTTTTTTTGGAAAAATGAAGGAACGAATGGGGTTTTTGTGCAACCTAGAAAATATTGAAAAGAAAATCGCAAAATTTAACATGCTCACCATCACATCACGATTTCCTCACTAATAAGCAAAAACCATGATATCCGATCAATCGATTGTCGATAAATGACGCAAATTCAAACACGTATCATTGTGGGATGGACGACTTTTTTCTTTTAACTTTCGCTGTCCAGTGATGGGTTAATAAGATGACATGATGTCGTCAAAAATCCAGTTGATCGTATGACATTGACCAATTTTACATCAGTCAATTACTTTAGACATCATCAATTTTTTTTCCATGATCAAGGAAATCAATTCCATTGTTCGTTACTAAGTGTGAAAAACAGATTAGTCAAACGGTCTTACAAAAGAATTTGATGACTTGTTACAAATTAGTATTTGATTTTCGATGACGTTTTCATTTGAATTGACGATTAATCAGGATTTCATTCAACGATATCGCTTTAACCCATTCCATCACAATGACTTCGCCGCTCAAAAAAAGGTTGTGGAAAACATCGTGAGAAATGAAGAAATTGCTTGTCTTGCATTTCCCACAATGTTTTCTACCTCCACCACACACAAAATGAAATAGAAATAATTAACAATAATTCTCTTGAAATTGTTGTCTGCAACACCTTTGATTTCAGACGAGACCAGAGTATTTTTGCCGTTAGGATATGGGTTAATCCTTTCCACAACTACAATGTTTTAGATGTTTCCAATTTCGAAGCTGCAGAAGATCAATTTGATATTGATAAAGAGAGAATTTATTTGCAATATAGCGAGGAGATTCGGATTGTTGAATTAAAAAGGGAAAACTATGATCGTTTTATAATTGGTTTTCACCGGATCATATGTTTTAGA
The DNA here is from genome assembly GCA_963680895.1 of Fragum sueziense. Classification (NCBI taxonomy): domain Eukaryota; kingdom Metazoa; phylum Mollusca; class Bivalvia; order Cardiida; family Cardiidae; genus Fragum; species Fragum sueziense. The sequence continues at coordinate 49,479,998 of OY804603.1, forward strand.
AAAGGGCAATATAATTTTGAAAACTACTTCCAATAATTGCTGTACTGAGTAAAGGGAGCGAATATACATGTGTTTTATGACATCTTTGACACCCGCGTGTTTATTGACCAGTATCTTACACCCGTTTTTTGTAATTAATCAGCTCATTATGTAAGAAGGTGTTTATTTCCATTTAATGTATGTAAAGAAAATCTTTTAATGCTATTTTCGATTTTAATCATTTTTCAAAAAAGTTCCTTTTATTTTCGATGACACAAGGAAACAAAAATAAAATAAAAAATAAATGAATAAACGAATAAAAATAAGAGAGAAAAGGATTAGATGCTGAGGTCACCATTTTCTCCTAACCTTTTAGCAATACTTTGATATCTCATGAAAATTAAAAAAAAATGCCCAAACAATCTTAATTTAATCGCCTGCAACTCATATTGATACAATATTAAATATATCAAAACTGTTCGATAAATGCCTAAAACGATCTTTATGCGCTCTAAACTCTTTCCCAAATAGCACAAATTTAGAGTTCAATTTTATCAGCCGCTGCAGATAAAAAAGGGATGATGATAAAATGGGGGTTCTCTATATGTCGCGGAAAATATTGAGACAAAAGGTGATCACGTCGATTGTCAGCATTTTCATCTTTGTCTCAATGTTTTTACCAAGCCTTTTTGAGCGTCAATACTAGGTTTTGTTAAATGAAAAATTTAGGGGAAAACCAACACACATAGATTGTATTTCTCTTCCACTTCATTTTTTTTCACTCACGAGATAATTGCCTGTTTCGAAACAGAGAATATCGCATTTTTATTTAGGAGCAGCACTCATGAACACGCAATCTAGATAATTATGTTTTAGCACTGCATTTGGATAAAAATTTGTTTGTCATCAAAATTTGCATAATCTTTGAATGACCTGACGGTACAAATTAAGTAGAAGTTGTACGGTCCTGGTTCAATCTCAGAATCCACTTTCGTTTTCAATTTGATTTCCTCGGAAAAGCAACTATATACTACATGTATAATGTTTTATGGGTTACTAAGTTAACATTGCAATCGTAAGTTACACACAACAGGATTTTGAAGCGATATTCCCATAAATCTTTATATCAGACCACTCGATTATCGATAAATGACGCAGTTGTCAATGTAGACAGGTTCGACTATTTCGTATCCAAGGATACAGAATCCAAGGGAAGTAATTGATGCGGCATATTTTGTGTATCGGTAAAATCGATAATTTGGCTGCTGGTTTGCAATGCGTTAATGCTTTCTCTCACGTAATGACTTTTTTGTATTGTTTTTTAAACCATTTCCGAGCGATTTATAAGGATGAATTGCGAACTCGTAATTTTTTTGAGGTTATCCTTTAAGGAAAAATGCCAATTTTCTCAAAAATGCCCATTTTCTCGTGTGTGCAACTCCTACTGTTCCAACAAGAATTTAATCAAACTAGCCACAATGAGTCTTTATGGTGTGTCTTTGTGAAAACCAAATTTTGAAAACATTTCATGTTTCAAATATCTGCCCTTGAATTGACAAAATGGCCAATTTTACTGACAAGCCCCTCTCGGGCGTATATGCGCCGCTCTGCGAAGCTCTTGTTAACATCAATTTTGTCATCTACAACAGCTTTTGAATAGAATCACCCCAAAAATTTGATGTTTGGGAAAGGGTTAAGATTCTGAGTTGTCACATGTAATGAAGAAACTATACATGAGAACAGCATGGATCTTGACAAGTATGTACATATCCTCGCTTTTCAACAAAAACCTGGTATCTGCAGCTTAAAACAAGCTGCAGAACCAAGGTTTTTGTTGAGAAGCAGCGATATGCACAAGCTGATCGGGACCCTTTCCAGTTTCCTGATTGTACACTGACTCTTTTGAAACCTAATAAGAGACAACAAAATTTTAGACTCAATATCAGTATTTTCTTCGTATGCATCAATGTTTTCTCAAGCTTGTCTTAAGAAGGACATCAAAACCAGGCCCTGGTTTCTCGAAAAAACTTCAGTACATGCTCAGACTCAAAACTGAGCACCATACTCAAATCCATGTGAACTTCAATGGAATACCCCTCAATTGGAGAGTATTCCATTGAAGTTGAGCGTGTATTCATGGGTGTGTACTTAAAGTGACATTTCACAATTATTTTTACATAAATATTACTTTTATTCTATCTGAAAGAGCATGTTTTCTTATTAAAGTTCTAAAAATTTCAAGCCAAAATATTGAACCGTTTACGAGAAATATATACTTTTGTGCTAAAATCAAACAAATTGTTTTGGACAACAGATCAGATTTATATATAATTTGTCATTTCTGTCTCAACTTTAAAGGCATATTTTTTGCTTAAAAAGGACAACTTCAAAAAACTGATAGATTTCTACGCATTAGAATAAACAATCTTTGCATCAAGACATACTTTTAAAAAATGAAATAAATGTGAAATGTCACTTTAAGGTTTTTTTTCGAGAAACCAGAGCCAGACCTTATGTTGGAAAGGTTAAAGCCATTCTAAACAGTTTCTTCTTTCGATATATACTTTGTTTTCAGATTTGTTTTGATTAGAATGGGAAAAATCATTTTGAAAAAAGAAATGATGAATGCTTACTTTTACTCTTTTACAGGCCTCCAGTTTGCAGTTCCTGAAACGATACCAGTTTGATTTTAATAGGGTAAGATTGTGACCTTGACCTTTGAGTTTGACTTGCTTCATTGTAGTTTCAGTCTGACTTGTTTTATTGTGGCAAGCTTCAGTATAGGGGAGCTATGCTACCTGCAGACAACTCAGTCTTGCTCTATTTGTTCTATTTTGTAAGGTGACATGTATTTCCAAAATGTTTTTTTTTTTCAAATATTCACATTGAACAGTATGAGACATGATTTTTACTTCCATATAAGCATTAATTCAAGTTATTAGCTGTTTACATTAGGAGTATCAATATTATGTTACAGATCACTTCTTAATCATTACCCATGCAAAAAATGTTTTTATGGCCCCCATATTGAAAGCATGGGGGCATATTATTTATTTCTGTCCATCTGTGTGTCTGTCCTTTGGTCTGTCTGTCTATCCGAAAACTTAACATTCAACATTTCGGAGGCATTCTTGTTTCACATACACATCTTGTTTGATGCATGAAATAGAATATGTTTGGGAAATCATTCTCCTTTAGCCAATATATTTTCAGTCATGTCTTTATCAATATGTATTCTGTAATCTGCAAATCCAATTCCTTTAACTGTATATCACTGTAAACTTTTTCATATAGTAAAGGTTAAATATTCTCTTATATAACATTCTGTTACTATAAATAGTAACATTTTTGGCTAGAATCTGTCAGATATCGGGCGGGCCGAAGAAGCTATATCCACGTGAATCCTTAGCAGCGGGCAGATATGCGATATCTGCCCGCTGCTAAGGAATTTATTCCAAAAACTATAGGTACAGATCTTTTGCATGTGCCTTTCCGTGACGAAAAACGTTAATGACGTCAGAAAAACGCAATGTTGTTTACAAAATGGCTGCCGTCGTAACGTTCTCTGTCTTCACTTCAAATGCATTTCTTGTAATAAATGAATGATATTGAGTTTATTTCAACTGGAACAACTGTGAAAATTTTATTTAAAGGTAATATTTATTAACCCAAGGAAGTTTTTTTGTAACAAAAAGAATGCAATATACAGATTATTACACGTCAGAATTGGGCCGGAGAGTGATATCGGCCCTGACCTTGATATCTGCCCTCGGTCTAAAGACCTCGGGGCAGATATTGCGGTTGCGGGCCGATATCACTCTCTGGCCCTCATCTGCGGTGTAATAATCTCTAAATCTTGAGTAATTTCAAACCTTTCTCAAAGAAGACCTGCTTTTGACATCCTTTAAAGGAAAGGCTTGGGAATTCAGGCTAAAGAAGAAAGTGCTGATAATCAGCACTTTCTCCTTTTGCCACAATATTTGTACAATAATGTACACAAATTTGCAGCAGCTAACGAATTGGACTTCCCTAAAATTGGGTTGTTTTGGAAAAGGTTAATCATGCGTTTCATACAGTTTCCATGCTTCTGTATATGTCCTTTCTTTACAGTTTATATACACAGGAATATCCTACTTGAATGAGGATCAAGAAACATCGCTCAGTAACCATCTAGAACTCAACAAAATGTTTTCTGGCCTTGAAAGGTAATTTTTAAGTCCCAACAGTTATAAGAATCCTAGATTGACCCATCTCCTTTTAGTTAGCCGGGACTTTATGTTCCGGGAGCCAATGTCACAGCCATAGTGTGGTCGCCAGCTTCGGCGTCATATTGCATCTTTACTTGAAAATATTTCACACATATACGAGGGTCATCCAATAATAAGTGAGACTGTTGTCATATCTCAAAAACTGTCAGACAGATTTTAATGAAACTTGGCACTTACATGGCCCAACTTATTAGCTATAGAAAAATTGCGCCAAATGTAAAGAATATAAAACAAGATTTCTGCAATGGGAACAGTCTCACTATTTATTGGATGACCCACATATACCTCCTGCCAAGACCTTTCATTTAGGACTATGACATTTAACCTCTTGACCTTGACTTTACAGTTTAAAAGCTGTTTTTGTGACAAGCTCCCGTATAGGCGAGCTACGTTGTCCGGGGACAACTCACGTTATATGTGGCCTTAAGGTGCTTTTAGTCTGTCAGTGTTATGTATATTCATCCAAACCTTGTAAGAGCAACTGGAGGCTCAGAAAAGATTTCATGCTAGTGTTGGTGAAAGAAATGACAGAAATTCATCATTAATTGTCCATGTTATATTGAAAGATTGAGGGCATATTGTTTTACTGTGTCTGTCTGTCTGTTGGTCTGTCTGTCCGTCTACCTGTCTGTCATTCCAAAAACTTAACATGAAAACTTAACATTAGCATTTTCGGAAACATTACTGTTTCGCAAACATATCTTATTTAAACGGAATATCTATTTTCACAATTTACAGAGATGTTGATGAAAACGCCCTTCAAGAAATCTGTTCACAAGTTGCTGAATGGATGGCCAGGAGCGAGGAGGAAATTGAAATGTTCTTGGATAAAAACAGTATGTAATTTTCTCCAAAGTACAGTTGACACTCGTTATGTCAACATTGGATGAGTCGAATTTTCACTTAAGTCGAAGTTCAGATCTGGTCCCTTCCTCATCAATGGTCATAGTTTTTCAAACAAAATAATTTCCAACAGAATATAGCTAGATTTATTGAAATATAGTAGGAAAAGGATAGAAATTGCTCGAAACGAGCAATTTCTTTCCTTTTCCTACTATATTTCAATAATAATCATACTTGATTAGTTTCAAAAATGGTCAAATATCAACTTTATCGAAGCCCAAAAAAAATGGGATGAATCAAACTCTGGATATGTCGAGGTATTTTGACAGCCCCTCCAACACAACGAGTGTCAACTGTATTTCAACCTTGATAGACTGCAACATTTTAGACTGCTCTGAATTCAAAGATGTGGTAGATGATTATCAAGTGAATGAAATTGTACATGGTTTCGTCATTTTGGGTTGAGAACATTGTGGAAAATTAAGAAATTGCTTGTTACAAGCAATTTCTTCATTTTTATGCCCCCGATAGGGAGGCATCATAAATTTGACTTGTCCGTCCGTCCGTCCGTCTGTCCGTCCATCTGTCTGTCCGTCCGTCCGTCCGTCATTCCGTCCAAAAACTTTAACATTGGCCATAACTTCCTTATTACTTAACATATTCGCTTCATACTTTACCACAACATTCCTTGGTACATTACCTTTCTGTAGGCACATACTTTGGTGACCTTGACCCCTGGATGACCTTGACCTTATGACGATCAAAGCGGTGTCGGGGGCATTGTCATCTTACAGTGACAGCTCTTGTTTGCAATGTTTTCCAGTCTTTTCCTTGAGGTGTGTAAAAAGTGTCAATGTGTGGATTAAACTCTTCTCGGAGAGCCAAATGTGTTCACAAGTTGCTGAATGGATGGCAAGGAGTGAGGAGGAAATTGAAATGCAGTTGTATAAAAATAGTGTGTATTTTTCTTTAAAGTATGTCACCCATTGACACTTTTTGACACCTCTGAAGAGAAAGGCTTTAGAAAACAATATGGAGAATTAAGAAATTGCCTGTGACAATCATTTTATTCATTTTCCCCAAGAAAGACCAAAAACTGTCAATTTTCAATCATTAACGTTGTTTGCAACATCTTTGAATTATGACCTGTCTAGAATTTTGCTATCTGGTAATGGGTTAATCTTTCCCCAACAATAAAGAATGAATAATAGAATGGGTGGCAAAGAGTGAGGTCAAAACTGAAATGTGGTTGGAAAAAAATAGTATGGAGATGTTAGAAAATACTGGATAATCTTAATTTGCTTTCACAAATGATGAAATCGAAACAATTCCAAATGAGTACCCACAACATAGGGTTTGGATTTCAAATAACCATTTTAGAATGTCTTTATCCCCTCTTGTCTGTTCCTCTGTACAGTTTTGCTAATACTGCTTGTTATATACCCTGTAAACAAAGTTTGAGGGTGGTTATATAGGAATCATCCTGTCTGTCCGTCCATCTGTCCACATTTCTCGTAAGGGCAACTTTTGCCAAAACGTGGGACCGATTTTGATGAAAATTCACAGGAATGATTAACTCATTACCAAACAACAAAATTTTAGGTAGGTTCAAATTGAAAGATCCTGCAAACGACAATTTCAAGTCAATGGAATTTTTAATTTTTTAGGTCTTTTTGTATAAAAAACATTGTGGGAAATGAAGAAATTGCTTGTCACAAGCAATTTCTTCATTTTCCATGATGTTTTCCATGGCCATAAAATTTGTGGGGAGTCAAAAAGAGTCATTGTGTGGTAATGGGTTAACCCATTACCACACAATGACTCCTTTTGACTCCTCACAAAATAATGGCTGTGGAAAACATTATGGAAAATGAAGAAATTGCTTGTGACAAGCAATTTCTTCATTTCCCACAATGTTTTCCATTCAAAAAGACCCAAATAGTTAAAATTTCATTCACTCGAAATCGTCGTCTGCAGGATCTTTCAATTTAGACCAGTGTACAATTATGTCGTTTGGTAATGGGTTAACATAACGTGGACCTTTGTGTGAAGAAATTCTGATATCAACAAAGGGGGATAATTTGACTTTGAATTTGTGACTTGCGCAGGCAGGGGTATTTGTCCGCTCTGTGACAATTCTTTTGACAGCCGGAGTGGCGCAGTGGTTAGAGCACTCGACTCGTAGCCCGGTGGTTACGAGTTCGAGCCCCACTCGCGTAAGGTGTGTCTTTGGGCAAGACACTTAATTGTCAGCCCCAGTCTACCCAGCTGTATTGAGTGGGTAGCAGTAAGGTAAAACTTGCTGCCTCTTCTCTAAAAAAAAGAAATAAAGGGCCTATAGAAGCTTGAATTAGCTTATGTACATAGTACATCTGGTCTCGAATACTGTATGAACTGTGTATGAAATTGTTATTCCAGATTTGAGTGATATTCCACCATATGTGGTAAAGAAAGAATTGATGTCAAGATTTACAAATATCTCTGTGATCAACAGAAAAGACAAGGTCAGTATAGTCAAAGGAACCCTTTACCACACATTGGCTCTTTTTGACTCCCCAAAAAGATTAAGGTTTTGGAAAAAATTGTGGAAAATGAAGAAATTGCTTGTGACAAGCAATTTCTTCATTTCCAACAATGTTTTCTACCAAAAAAGACCAAAAGATTTTAAATTTCCTTAACTTGAAATTGTTGTCTGCATAATCTTTGAATTTGGGTCAGTCCAAATTTTTGCTGTTTGGTAATGGGGAAGGAACAATCAACACATTGGTGCACTTGCATCCATTCCCAAACCACAAAATTTTTGACCTGTTGACATTTTAATTCAAAGGTTATGGTTAGGATTATAGCTTTTATCATAGAGTGAAAAGCATTGAGGAAAAATCATAAAATGCTTGTTGTTAGCATTTATTAATTGGTGGCCTCAAAAGGTGTTGTTTTTAATTGGACGTCCGAAAGGACGTACAATTCTTATAACCACTTTTGGACAGGCGAAATGGGTTTTCATTACCAAAAAACCCTTTCTCAGACTCAATTGCCAGTTGACCAGAATTCAAAATAGATTTTGCGATCATACAGGAAAACTGTCGTATCTTTTCCTACTTTCTATGTGTTCTCTAACAAATACTATAAGATTCATTGGCCGATTCAATTCATGCCACGTCTTAACCAACTTTACGATCTTTTTTCGATTTAATCATTTTCTTGTAGATTTTTGACTTTCGTAATATTTATTGTGTAAAGGGTAAGATCTTTAGAAAGCGATACATGCATACACTATGGTTATAATGTAAACAGACACCCTATATCATCAGCAGCAGCGATAGCTCAAACGGGAAAGGATTAACATCGTAACCTTTTTTCAGTTTGAAATTTGGAACGCCGTTGGTTCAAAACCAGTTCGGATTATTTCTTCTGTAAAACGTTTGTTTTTCTTGATGTGTTTACTGAAAACACACATTTTAGAATCATTGATTACCCAATTTAATGCACGTATTGTGTATGATAGGTTCCTTTTCTTTGATCATTGTTGTTTAAGTCTTTGACACATTTAAAGGAACGGGGTTTCCAGGAGACGTACTTTGGAACCAGGGTTTTGAAATCGGGGAGTGAGTTCATTTCGCAACTCGGGTTCGACTCGATGACAAATCGGGGTTCCATCTGAACAGCCTCAGATGAGACACTAGTGAAACCCACCTATTCAGAAAAATAGTTGCTCTTACGAGTTTTTTTTCTCCAGCATCTGTATCACTGATATTCGACAGTATCATGACCTATTTACATACTGATCGATGATCATGACAACAATGATTATTACTAGTATAAGACTAAGTGACAGCGATCTGTATTTATTTCGTTTAAGAGACCCGTTTACGTGTATTGAGCTAAGAAGATGAAGCAATGGGTCTGCAACAGATGGTACCTGGATGATCGTATGAATATGTTTACAGATAGGGACATTGCTATTCTCAAATTTTCGTTGATAGTGATATGAAGATTTAAATTGCTTATTGTACTCCACTGCCATTTTCCCGAAGGCACGTTCCCAATTTCTTCTTTTTATGCACATCTGTAGATGTAAGGATGCTGCGTACTTGTATGAGGAATCCATGGTTAGGTGCTCCAATTCATCTGGTATTTTGTTTCAGGAAAAGTATGTATTGAATTTGTTTTGTAACTACAACCAGGGAAAATTGCTACCGTGTTTTTTTTCTTTTTTTTACTCTAAACAGGAATAAAAATCAAAGTGCTTGGAGCACTATATTTAGACGCCTCTCATTGATTGAGCGTAATTGTATGTAAATGATCGGCGTTTCATTACTTTATTTCGTTGAATTTGTGTTAAGATCGATTCTAAATCACTGCGGTCGTTTTTTCGCCAACGATGGTGGAGAAAGAAGTCGAACGAGAGTGCCATGGTCACAATATACGCCGCCACTTATAAAACTTGAGACAAAAAAAAAAAATGACATTGACAAGGATTTATAAATATTCACACAAAAACCTGTAAAAAGTTGTGTTCACAAAAAGGTTTTTATAAATATCCAGTCAAAAACCTGGAAGGAATTGCGTTCACGAGACTGAAATATAATTAAGCCCTAGAGACTAAGATTGAAGGGGGCATAACTCAGGCAAAAATCAATGAACCATAAAATCCTTACTTCATGCACATCTACCAATTAAGGTAATAACATCCACCAAGTTTCATAAGGATCCAGTCAGAATCTTAGAAGAAGTTTGTGTTGACAAGGCTGCAATTTCAATCAGCCCCAGAAAGTAAGTTTTAAGGGGGCATAACTCTAGAAAAAATCAATGAACCATAAAATCTTTCCTTCATGCAAATCTACCAATTGAGGTGATTGACCAAGTGTCATTAATATCCAGCCATAAACGTAGGAGGACTTGCGTTGACAGGGCTGCAATTTCAATAAGCCCCACAGACTAAGTTTTAAGGGGGCATAACTCCTTCATGCACATCTACCAATTGAGGTGATAACATTGACCAAGTTTCATTAAGATCTAGCCAGAAACTTAGGAGGAGTTGTGTTGACAAGGCTGCAATTTCAATAAGCCCCAGAGACTAAGTTTTTAAGGGGCATAACTCTGGCAAAAATCAACGAACCATAAAATCATTCCTTCATGCACATCTACCAATTGAGGTGATAACATTGACCAAGATTCAAGAAGATCCAGCCAGAAACTTAGGAGGAGTTGCGTTGACAAGAAAAGTGGACGGACGTACGGACGGACGGACGGACAGATGGATGGACGGACGGACAGACGGAGAAGATGACGCCAATATACGTCCGCCTCCGGCGGCGTATAAAAAAGATGATTAAAAAGAACAATGTCTGAGTAGAATACGAACCCAGGGCCTTCCGGATATAACATGTGTAAAGAGTACAAGGTGAGTGCTCTGCTAAGTGAGCTATCGCGGCTTTCATTTATGTAGCGCGTTGGCTTACATTTTGAATAAATTGCTTTGTATCGTACTTTATAAAATCAATGAAAAGTATAACTGACGACAAAACTCATAGTAAACCGAAACAAGAAGACAAAAGTGCTAATCGCATGGCCTTAATTGAATTTGGTAATCAAATTAATAGTGATTATTCATAGCGACAAATCAGTTGTCTTGAAACGGCAATCAAATCAATTTGAAGCCTGAGAAGGGTTTTCTGGTATTAAAGCCGATTTCGTATGTCCGAAACCGATCTTATAGAATTAAACACAGAAGAATGAATAAAATATCTTTCGTTCATGTACAATCCCGCTCAATCAATCAGAGACGTCCAATTACAGTGCTCTCAGCACTTTGATTTGTAAAAGGGATAAATGGGTTTCTCTACAGTTTCTTAGTACACTGATCATGTTAATGGTTCTTGATATAAATCTATAGAAAATTCTTCCGTGAAGGCAGTTTACTGGCATTAAGGACCTCCATATTCTCTACATTTGATAACCAAACAAGGATAGCTCAGTTGGAAATGTCAGAGTCTATCTGATTTCTGTTCTATTTGGAACATAATCCTATATTTATCAACATCTGATTTTGTTGTCTGGAAAAACTTTCATGTAGACTAATCTGACATTTATCAGGAGAGTGTTAATGGGCTGTTTTAAGGTATTTCACCTATCATTAGCATCAAACATCTTTGGGTAATTTCGTCTCCAATTTTGATGTTTTCCATGCCACAAACATAGCCTGGTTGATGTTTCACAAAATGTTTGGTATCTTACGATGGGTTGAATACCTTTTAAGAATCTAATTGTTGGAAATATTGGAGAATTCAATTCATATTTTTTGGCAGACAAAATAAGTGTAGAGTGATTAAATGTTGAGATAAGATTGTCATGAATGCACAATCGCACATAGGTCTGTCTGACTCTTGCATGACTTATGTAGAATAGCAATTTCAGAGTCATATTTATCCTACCTAAGGCTAGCCGCCGCGATATGACCCTGGCAGTTGAAAACAGCGTAAAACCCCAATAAACTCAAACCTACCTAAGGCTACTTGATGGTTTCATTTCAATTTTAATCTAGATATTTAAAATTTTGTCACATAAACTAAAGCTACAAGACTTTGTTACTGAAGACTGCTTAATTTTGTCAATTTAATTAGACTCATAATACACTAGATAAAACTTACTTGACGAATGTGTCATATCTTTTTGAAATATCTTTAAAAACTTTGATATACAAAGCAGATATTTTACTGGATGAAAATGGGATTTTGTCAAACTATTTGATTTTGTCAAAAATTGGAAAATTGGATTCTGACAGTCGATAAGATTTTGCCAAAAAATTGACAGGGATTTTGTCAGTTGATTATATTTTGTAAGAAAATTGAAGAAATAGGATTTTGTCAGTCAATTACATTTTGTCAGAAAATTGAAAAATGAGATTTAGTCAGTCAGTAAGATTTTGTCAAAAACTTGAAAATGAGATTTTGTCCGTCAATTAGATTTTGTCAGAAAGTTGCCAAATGGAATTTTGTCAGTCGATAAGATTTTTACAGAACATTGAAAATAGGATTTTGTCAGTCAATTGGATTTTGCCAGAGAATTGAAAATGGGATATTTTGTCTGTCAATTAGATTTTGTCAGAAATTTGCCAAATGGAATTTTGTCAGTCAATTAGATTTTGTCAGAAAATTGATAATGAGAATTTGTCAATTAAATTTTGGAAGAAAATTGTAAATGGGGATTTTTTTTGGCCAAAAGACATTTTGTCAGAAACCTGAAAATAGTATTTTGTCAGACAATTAGATTTTGTCAGAACAATGAAAACAGGATTTCTTATGGAACGCTAGGGCCAATTTTGTCTGAAATTTGAAAGCAGAATTTTGTCAGACAATAAGATGTCAAAGATTCAAAATGGGATTTTGTCGAGAATTGAGAACTGGAGTTTCTTCAGTCAATAAGAGTTTGTCAAAAACATGAAAGTGAGATTTTGTCCATCAATTAGATTTTGTCAGAAAGTTTCCAAATGGAATTTTGTCAGTTGATAAGATTTTTACAGAACATTGAAAATGTGATTTTGTCAGTCAATTAGATTTTGTCAGAGAATTGAAAATGAGATTTTGTCAGTCAATTAGATTTTGTCACAGAATTGAAAATGGAATTTTGTCAGTCGATAAGATTTTTACAGAACATTGAAAATGTGATTTTGTCAGTCAATTAGATTTTGTCAGAACATTGAAAATGGGATTTTGTCAGTCAATCAGATTTTGTCAGAGAATTGAAAATGGGATTGTCAACAAAACAGACATTTTTGTTAGAAAACTAAAAATAATATTTTGTCAAACAAAATTTCTGAATGAAAGAGAATTTGTCTGTCAATTAGATTTTGTCAGAAATTTGATAATGTGTTTTTGTCAATTAAATTTTGTCAAATAATTGTAAATGGTACTTTCTTGGCCAAAAGACATTTTGTCAGAAACCTGAAAATAGTATTTTGTCAGACAATTAGATTTTGTCAGAACAATGAAAACAGGATTTCTTATGGACCACTAGGGCCAATTTTGTCTGAAATTTGAAAGCAGAATTTTGTCAGACAATAAGATGTCAAAGATTCAAAATGGGATTTTGTCGAGAATTGAAAAATGGGATTTCTTCAGTCAATAAGATTTTGTCAAAAACTTGAAAAATGAGATTTTGTCCATTAATTAGATTTTGTCAGAAAGTTTCCAAATGGAATTTTGTCAGTCGATAAGACTTTTACAGAACATTAAAAATGTGATTTTGTCAATCAATTAGATTTTGTCAGAGAATTGAAAATGGGATTTTGTCTGTCAATAAGATTTTGTCAAAAACTTGAAAATGAGATTTTGTCCATCAATTAGATTTTGTCAGAAATTTGCAAATAGAATTTTGTCAGCCAATTAAATTTTGTCAGAAAATTGAAAGTGGTATTTCTTCTGGACTTTGATATACAAACCAGATACTTTGTTGGATAGATGAGAATGGGATTTTGTCAAACAAAATTAATACAACAAGAAGACTTCAGCATAAAACTGAAAAATGGTATTTTGACAGTCAATCAAATTTGTCAGAAAATTGTAAGTGGGACAAAAAAAAAAACAACAACCAGATTTTCTAAAAAAATTCAAAAAAATAATTATTTTGTCAATTCAAGATTGCTGAGTTTTTCCATTTGAATAGACTGTTGAATTTTGCCTTTCTATTTAGACTGATGAGATTTTCCATTCGAATTAGACTACTGAATTTTGCCATCCTTTTGCTAATCAAAGTAGACTTAATTTGCCATTAACATTAAACTGCTGAATTTTGTCATTAAAAGTAGACTACAAAGTGTTTGCCATTTACATTAGACTGCTGAATTTTGCCATTCAAATTACACTTTTAGAGTTTGCCTTTTAGACTAGACAGCTGAATTTTGCCCCTTTAATTAGACAACTTAAACCTCGTCATTTAAGCTAGACAGCTGAATTTTGCCGTTTGAATTGGACTCCTGAATTTTGCCATTCAAATAATTCTGCTAAACTTTGCTATTCAAATTTGATTGCTAAGTTTTGCCATTTAAGTGCTTGTCTCAGAGAAAATCATGCAAACAGTCCACAAGCACTTTTCACCGATTTTGATGATTTTTGGCATGGTGAACCACCTATAGGCCAAATGTCCATTTGCAAAATATCTTGTCCACATCTCCATGGTTACCTGTTTTATGGAGCGCCATCTATGTCAGGGACCTTAAATATAAGGACCTGACATTTTGACAAAAATTCCTGTCATTTTTAACCATTTTCAGCCAAGGAATTCAGATTTATCCCTATATGACAGTATAATACCATACCATTTACTGAAAGTAACTACTCCCTTCTTCTAATTAAAAGAAACAAATCAAGAAAATTATCTAATATACTGGAGTTATGTCCCCTATGTTGTAGGTACCCAATGCAATATTGCTGAATAAGCACTTTTTGGCTGTTTTCAAGGCATTAAATCTTCTAAGGTAGTGTTAATTGATAGTAATTATTTACATTTATGGATAGTCCTGCCTTTGGTTAACAAGGTAAAAAAATATCTAGCTTGGCCCGCCATAATCGTTACCATGGCAACGCATAGAATAGGGGCATTGTGGTGAAATTTTGAAATTCATTTTATTTCCTTACAAAACCACCCAAATATTGTAACAAAATATTTAACTACCAATTTTGACAGCCAATGATGTGTTGTATCACATACAAAAAAGTAAGCTCAAATAAGATGTACACAAACAGGTTATTTCCAAGATGGCCGGCAAAATGGCCGCCAAAATCATTGAATTTCCCATAACTTTTGTACTGATAGTAACAGCAAAGTAAATTTGGTGTCTAACCCTATGTTTGTGTGGTCTAGGAATCTAATTCAGACATCCTTAATTAGATAAAACAAATATTTATTCAAATAAAGTGAGAACAAGAAGTCTCTGATGGCCTTCGGCTGCTCAACTGAGTGAGAAAAGTCAAATTATTTGCCTTATTTAGCCATTTTTAGCCAAGGAAATCAGACTTATCCCTTTATGCCAGGATAATACCTTACCATTTTCTGAAAGTAACTACTCCCTTCTCCTAATTTGAAGAAAAAAATCAAGAAAATTTACCTATATACTCGAGTTATGTCCCCTATGTTGTAGGTACCCAATGCAATATTGCTGAATAAGCACTTTTTGTCTATTTTCAAGGCCTTAAATCTTCTAAGGTAGGGATAATTGATAGTAATTATTTACATTTATGGATAGTCCTGCCTTTGGTTAACAAGTTGAAAAAATATCTAGCTTGGCCCGCCAAAATCATTACCATGGCAACGCATCGAATAGGGGCATTGCGGGGAAATTTTGAAATTCATTTTATTTCCTCACAAAACCACCCAAATTTTGTAACAAAATATTTAACAATCAATTTTGACAGCCAATGATGTGTTTTATCACATACAACAAAGTTTATTCAAAAATGATATACACAAACGGGTTATTTCCAAGATGGCCGCCAAAATGGCCACCAAAAATCACTGAGTTTCCCATAACTTTTGTACTGATAGTACCAGCAGAGTAAATTTGGTGTCTAACCCTATGTTTATAGGGTCTAGGAATCTAATTTAGACATCCTGAATTAGATGAAACAAATATTTATTCAAATAAAGTGAGAACAAGAGGTCTATGATGGCCATCGGCTGCTCAACTGAATTAGAAAAGTCAAATTATTTAGCCATTTTCAGCCATGGAAATCAGAATTATCCAACATGACAGTATAATACCATACCATTTTCTGAAAGTAACTACTCCCTTCTCCTAATAAAAAGAAACAAATCAAGAAAATTACCTAATATGCTCGAGTGATGTCCCATATGTTGCAGGTACCCAATACAATATTGCTGAATAAGCACTTTTTGGCTGTTTTCAAGGTCTTAAATCTTCTAAGGTAGGGTTAATTGACAGTATTTATTTACATTTATGGATAGTCCTGCCTTCGGTTACCAAGTTAGAAAAATGTCTTGTTTGGTGCGCCAAAATCGTTGCCATGGCAACACATGGAAAGGGGGTAGTGTTGGGATATTTTGAAATTCATTTTATTTCCTCACAAAACCACCCAAATTTTGTAACAAAATATTCAACAATCAATTATAACAGCAAATGACATGTTTTATCACAAACAAAAATAAGCCCAATATGATGTACAGAAACGGGTTATTTCCAAGATGGCCGCCAAAAACTGAATTTCCCATAACTTTTGTACTGATAGTACCAGCAGAGTAAATTTTGTGTCTAACCCTATGTTTTTTGGGTCTAGGAATCTAATTCAGACATCCTTAATTAGATAAAACAAATAACTATCAAAATAAAGTGAGAACAAGAGGTCTTTGATGGCCTTCCGTTTCTCACCTAGGTGTCCCCTATGTTGTAGGTACCCTCTGCAACTTGTTAACCAAAGGCAGGACTATCCATAAATGTAAATAATTACTATCAATTACCCTCTGCAATGTTGCCGTTGCCATGGTAACAATTATTACAGACCAAGCTAGATATTTTGAACTTGGTAATCGAGGGAAGGGCTATCCATAAATTTAATAAAACACTATTAATTAACGCTACCTCTGAAAACCTAAGCCTGAAGTTAAGGCCTTGAAAACAGCCAAAAGTGATTATTCACCAATATTGCAGAGGGTACCTAGAACATAGGGGACACAATTCAAGTATATAAGGCCCTTTCCTTGATCAAATAAAGGATGGGAGTAGTTACTTTCAAAAAAAGTACGATATTATACTGTTATATAGGAAAAAGTCTGATATCCTTGGTTGAAAATGGCTTGTTAAGGCAAAATAACTTGACTTTTCTCACCTAGGTGAGAAACGGAAGGCCATCAAAGACCTCTTGTTCTCACTTTATTTTGATAAATCTTTGTTTTATATCATTTATGATGTCTGAATTAGATTCCTAGACCAAAAAACATTGGGTAAGACACCAAATTTACTCTGCTGGTACTATCAGTACTAAAGTTAAGGGAAATTCAGTGATTTTGGCGGCCATTTTGGCGGTCATCTTGAAAATAACCCATTTCTGCCATGGTAACAATTTTGGTGCCCCCAAACGAGACATTTTTCTAACTTGGTAACTGAAGGCAGGACTATCCATCAATGTAAATAAATACAGTCAATCAACCCTACTTTAGAAGATTTAAGGCCTTGAAAACAGCCAAAAAGTGCTTATTCAGCAATATTGCATTGGGTACCTACAACATAGGGGACATCACGCGAGTATATTAGGTAATTTTCTTGATCTGTTTCGTTTAATTAGGAGAAGGGAGTAGTTACTTTCAGAAAATGGTATGGTATTATACTGTCATATAGGGATAAATCTGATTTCCTTGGCTGAAAATGGCTAAATAATTTGACTTTTCTCACTCAGTTGAGCAGCCGATGGCCATCATAGACCTCTTGTTCTCACTTTATTTGAATAAATATTTGTTTTATCTAATTTAGGATGTCTGAATTAGATTCCTAGACCTCACAAACATAGGGTTATACACCAAATTTACTCTGCTGGTACTATCAGTACAAAAGTTATGGGAAACTCAGTGATTTTTGGTGGCCATTTTGGCGGCCATCTTGGAAATAACCTGTTTGTGTACATCATTTTTTAAATAACTTTGTTGTATATGATAAAACACATCATTGGCTGTCAAAATTGATTGTTAGATATTTTGTTACAATATTTGGGTGGTTTTGTGAGGAAATAAAATGTATTTCAAAATTTCACCACAATGTCCCTATTCTATGCGTTGCCATGGTAACGATTATGGCGGGCCAAGCTAGATTTTCTTTTCAACTTGTTAACCAAAGGCAGGACTATCCATAAATGTAAATAATTACTATAGAAGATTTGAGGCCTTGTAAACAGCCAAAAAATGCTTATCCAGCAATATTGCATTGAGTACCTACAACATAGGGGACATAACTCGAGTATAAAAGTGAATTTTCTTGATTTTTTTCTTTAAATTAGAAGAATGGAGTAGTTACTTTCAGAAAATGGTAAGGTATTATCCTGGCATATAGGGATAAGTCTGATTTCCTTGGCTAAAAATGGCTAAATAAGGCAAATAATTTGACTTTTCTCACTCAGTTGAGCAGCCGAAGGCCATCAGAGACTTCTTGTTCTCACTTTATTTGAATAAATATTTGTTTTATCTAATTAAGGATGTCTGAATTAGATTCCTAGACCCCACAAACATAGGGTTAGACACCAAATTTACTTTGCTGTTACTATCAGTACAAAAGTTATGGGAAATTCAATGATTTTGGCGGCCATTTTGGCGGCCATCTTGGAAATAACCCGTTTGTGTACATCTTATTTGAGCTTACTTTTTTGTATGTGATAAAACACATCATTGGCTGTCAAAATTGGTAGTTAAATATTTTGTTACAATATTTGGGTGGTTTTGTAAGGAAATAAAATGAATTTCAAAATTTCACCACAATGCCCCTATTCTATGCGTTGCCATGGTAACGATTATGGCGGGCCAAGCTAGATATTTTTTTAACTTGTTAACCAAAGGCAGGACTATCCATAAATGTAAATAAATACTATCAATTAACACTACCTTAGAAGATTTAAGGCCTTGAAAACAGCCAAAAAGTGCTTATTCAGCAATATTGTATTGGGTACCTACAACATAGGGGACATCACTCCAGTATATTAGATAATTTTCTTGATTTGTTTCTTTTAATTAGAAGAAGGGAGTAGTTACTTTTAGTAAATGGTATAATATTACACTATCATATAGGGATAAGTCTGACTTCCTCGGCTGAAAATGGCTAAAAATGATAGGAATTTTAGTCAAAATTCTGGGTCCTTAAATTCAAGGTGCCTGACATAGATGGCGCTCCATAAAACAGGTATCCATGGAGATATCGACAAAATATTTTGCAAATGGACATTTCGCCTATAGGTGGTTCACCATGCCAAAAATCATCAAAATCGGTGAAAAGTGCTTGTGGACTGTTTTGCATGATTTTCTCTGAGACAAGCACTTAAGTTAGACTGCTGAGTTTTGCCATTTAGATTAGATTGCTGAATTTTGCAATTTGAATAAAGATTGTTGAATTTTGTCATTTGAATTAGACTGCTGAATTTTGCAAGTTAAATTGGACTGCTGAATTTTGCCATTTAAATTAGATAGTTGAATTTTACCATTTAAATTTGACTACTAAATTTTGTCATTTCTATTAGACAGCTAAATTTTGCCATTTAAATGAGACTGCTGAATGTTGTATGTGACATTGTCATACATTATTTACCCATGCTAAAGACTACTTGGATTTGTTGAATGAAATTTTGGGCTGCACAATTTTATTGCCATAAATAAGGTTGCCTCATGCAAGAATTTGTGGTCTGATTTAGTTGTCATGTGATCATTGCAGCCTCTGTCACATTAATACATTACCAAATGACAAAATTTTAGGGTGACCACTTCAAAAACTGACATAAATGACAAAATGAGAGGTATTAAAGATAGAATTTGTGTAAAATATGACATAGAAAATATTGAAGACAAAAGGAGAAACTGCTGGTTATCAGCAGTTTCTTCTTTTGTTTCATTGTTTTCGCAAGCCTTTTCTAATAGAGGCGTCAAACCAGGTCTTGTTTAGGAAAGGGTTAAATAAGGGCTACAATGTTTTGTCTCAAATGAATATAATTGTCTAATTTTGTTGTCATATGATGGTCTTGTCTAATTTCTTGATTTCAACATCACCTTTAATAAAGTCTCAAGACATTGCCATCTACTGCGAAATTATTGCGAGGAAAACATGTCGTGAAATTTTGCAATTTAGTGAGGGAAATATCAGGGAATTATATTTCCCCTGACCAGTGGCAACCCTGCATCATTTCTATGGATAACAAAAAGAGCATGCAGACCTTTGTCTTTTGAACACCAGAATTTGCACAGAACCTTGTTGTCCATACAGACTGACTAGGGTTGATATCACACTTCCTATAAGGTCCCTTTTAGCATGATGGATCAAATACTCATTTATTTATTTTTATCCTCGTCACACATTATAGCTTCATATCTCAAAAATCAAGGCAGTATCAACGGAAGGTGGAGACAATAACGTAATGACTAATGCTGGATCAACGTCCTAGGGAATATGCTGGGATCTACCTCTAGATACATGTTGGCCGTGGGAGACCATTAACTCATGACTACAGCTTGAAAAAAGCTAAATAGTTATTAGGATTTGATCCCCTACCAACAATATATTCCTTTATCATCATTCTCACATAAAGAAACACAATTCATTATACTGTAACGTTCGTACCATTATCATTCGACTATGATTCTCGTTTTCTTACGATGTTTCGTCGTCAAAACTCAGGCCTGACAAGCGCAAGCTAAATTACGCCGTTATTCCTATTTTATGAGTGTTGGATACATTTCTCAGTAGAATTATACATGTAACATATTGTTATAAGGTTAAACTAGTCAATGTTTACCTTGAGAATAGGTTATTCGAGCTTATTTTGCTGTTTTTACACAGTTTCTCGTAAGATTTTTCAACACCTTCTTTGCATATAGTAATTTTAGCCTTTGCCAGTCTTTAGCCAAGATACTGCGATTTTGCATGGAGATTTTTATATGAAAGCAAGGATAACAATAGAAGCGTTCCACCTATTGTTATCCGCGTGCTGAAATCTCGCATCTTACGAGACGTGACGTCACAACTCTCGTCACACTGTATAAATACCGCGAAAGTTCGAATCCGTTCTCAGAGTTCATTTTGCTCTCGTACAGCGTACATCGCTCACTCCAAAGAAATTTCAAGTTAGGACCATACTCCCAACGACCTACAATAATCCTGAGCCATTTAGTATATATAGACTAACCTGCCAGGATGACCCAAGAGGTATTGAGGGATTAGAGTTCTTTCTTCCTATTGGAGAAATCTGGAGGATTTGCCAGTATTGGTCAATCTCCAGAATTCTCCATATTCTCCAATTTTCTCCATTCATTGGCTCTTGGTAACTTTAACGTAGGCTTTTAGAATCTATTATGAATCTTTGTCAAATTGAATCTTCTATGTACTAACATGCTCTCTCTGTAAACATTAGACCTAAATTAGATTAATTTGTGTCATTGAATATCAGACTTGTATTTCGAGTACCAGAGTCAAACTACCATATTCCATAATATTATTATCCAGAAGCCGGGTCCCGGACGATCCCCAGTAACCGGATAGTCACACAAACAGCCGTCAAACAAGTTTAGGGTTCTAGACCCTTACAACTTTCAAGTTTATTACTTCAGTGTCTGTGCGTGCGAGTGTGAGTCCGTTTCTCTGCCACCAAATATGTAACGGACTCACACTCGCACGCACAGACACTGAAGTAATAAACTTGAAAGTTGTAAGGGTCTAGATCCTAAACTTGTTTGACGGCTGTTTGTGTGACTATCCGGTTACTGGGGATCGTCCGGGACCCGGCTTCTGGATAATAATATTATGGAATATGGTAGTTTGACTCTGGTACTCGAAATACAAGTCTGATATTCAATGACACAAATTAATCTAATTTAGGTCTAATGTTTACAGAGAGAGCATGTTAGTACATAGAAGATTCAATTTGACAAAGATTCATAATAGATTCTAAAAGCCTACGTTAAAGTTACCAAGAGCCAATGAATGGAGAAAATTGGAGAATATTGGAGAATTCTGGAGATTGACCAATACTGGCAAATCCTCCAGATTTCTCCAATAGGAAGAAAGAACTCTAATCCCTCAATACCTCTTGGGTCATCCTGGCAGGTTAGTCTATATATACTAAATGGCTCAGGATTATTGTAGGTCGTTGGGAGTATGGTCCTAACTTGAAATTACTTTGGAGTGAGCGATGTACGCTGTACGAGAGCAAGATGAACTCTGAGAACGGATTCGAACTTTCGCGGTATTTATACAGTGTGACGAGAGTTGTGACGTCACGTCTCGTAAGATGCGAGATTTCAGCACGCGGATAACAATAGGCGGAACGCTTCTATTGTTATCCTTGCTTTCATATAAAAATCTCCATGCAAAATCGCAGTATCTTGGCTAAAGACTGGCAAAGGCTAAAATTACTATATGCAAAGAAGGTGTTGAAAAATCTTACGAGAAACTGTGTAAAAACAGCAAAATAAGCTCGAATAACCTATTCTCAAGGTAAACATTGACTAGTTTAACCTTATAACAATATGTTACATGTATAATTCTACTGAGAAATGTATCCAACACTCATAAAATAGGAATAACGGCGTAATTTAGCTTGCGCTTGTCAGGCCTGAGTTTTGACGACGAAACATCGTAAGAAAACGAGAATCATAGTTGAATGATAATGGTACGAACGTTACATTACAATTGTTTTATTTTTCATCTTCGTCACTCATTCTAGCTTCACATCACAAAAATCCCCGAAAGATCAATAGAAGGTGGAGACAACAACATAGTGCATGATGCTGGGTCCAGAGAAAAAAAAGATGCAGACTAATGGAGATGTATTGGAGAATATGCTGGGATTTACTCTTACATCTAGATATTTGTCGTTGGTGGGGGACCAAAACCTCGTAACTACAGCTTGTAAGCTTAAGTTATGAGGTTTTGATCCCCCACCAACAATATATTCTGTCATTATCATTTTCACAAAAAGAAACACAATTTATTGTGCAATTGTTGCATTCTTTCAAATCATCTTACATTCTAGCTTCACATCACAAAAGTCCCTGAAAGATCAATAGAAGGTGGAGACAACAACACAGTGAATGATGCTGGGTCCAGAGAAGAAAAGACACAGACTAATGGAGATGTATTGGAGAATATGCTGGGATTTACTCGTACATCGAGATATTTGTCGTTGGTGGGGATCCAAACCTCTTAAATACAGCTTGTAAGCTGTAGTTACGAGGCTTAGATCCCCCACCAACAATACATTCTTTTATCATCATTTTCACATTAAGAAACACAATTTATTGTGCAATTATTTCATTCTTTCATAATCATCATCATCATCATAATCACACATTCTAGCTTCACATCACAAAAATCCCTGAAAGATCAATAGAAGGTGTAGACAACAACACAATGACTGATGCTGGATCTATAGAAGAAAAGACACAGACTAATGAAGATGTATTGGAGAATATGCTGGGATTTACCAGGGTCTTCAGGGTTATGAAGGAGGCAAAAAAGGCAAGTATCACACATTTTTAGCATGACTTTTCGAAGAAAATGAGAGCTTATACTGTCACCCGGGCGTTGGCGTTGGCATTGGCGTTGGCGTCTGCTTTGCAACCAAGGTTAAAGTTTTTTCAAACATCAATAACTTCCATACTATCAAAGGGATTCAACCCAAACTTGAAATACTTATTCACCATCACACCCTCTACCTTACTACCAGGGCCCATGACCCTGGCTCCACTATATTTGGAGTTATGCCCCCTTTATACTAAGCAACTTAGAAAGTCGAGCGCGCTGTCTTCGGACAGCTCTTGTTCTACAAATCGTCGCTTTTCTGCAAAAACCTCGTAGCTGCAGCTTAAAACAAGCTGCAGTTACGAGTTTTTCGTAGAAAAGCCACTTAATGCAGATTTATACCAAGCTGGGGCTTTATGTATATGGAGCTTATCACTGCCTTTCAATGAAAACCTTGAAACTGCAGCTTTAAACAATTTTTATACCCCCACCTACTAAGTAAAGCGGGGGAGGGTATATTGGTTTCACCATGTCTGTCTGTCTGTCTGTCTGTCCGTCCTCTTTTTTGTTTCTGTGCTCTAATTTGAGAATTGTTTGACCTAGGACAACGAAACTTTACACAGTTGTTGCCCTTGACCCAAGGAGGTGCCATATTGTTTTGGGGTCATGGAAGTCAAGGGTCAAGGTCACAATTAGACTGTTTAAAATCTGTTCTGTGCTCTAAGTCAAGAACTGTTTGACTTAGAATCATGAAACTTGACACAGTTGTTGCCCTTGACCCAAAGAGGTACTCTATTTTTTAGGGGTCATATAGGTGAAAGGTCAAGATTGGAGTTTGTTTAAAATCTGTCTCCATGCTCTAAGTCACAATTGGGCTTTGTTTAAAATCTGTTACCTTGCTCCAACTGAAGGACCGTTTGACCTATAGCACTTTTCCAGTGACAAGGCGCTCATGGGTATTTGTCCGTTTTGTGACAGTTCTTGTTATCATTTGACTTTGTTATATGACTCAAACCAAATATGATTTACATTGTATCCCTTTACTTAATAAGAAACTGATGATTACCAGCAACTTTTCCTTTTCTATCAATTATTATACACCTTTTCTTCTGTTGGTTTCACTTGTTTTGACCTTTGCAATACCTTCTAATCAAATCAGTTTAGAATTGTGTCAAATTACTTTTTACAAGTGTTGAATATTTTTTTCTTGCAGCCATTGATTGGCCACAACATGTTCATGGATTTGTTGTTGATGTATGACAAGTTTCACAGACCGCTGCCCAACAAGTATACAGACTTCAAACGAGACATTCACACCATGTTTCCTGTGATATTTGATACAAAACATATAACCAGCACAAACAGACGGGTAATGGGGAATTTTATGTTAACCCCTTCCCAAATAAAAAAGTTTTTGGGTGGTCCAATTTTAAAACTGGTGCTTACAACAAAGATTAGATAAATAAAGATAAGTGTGGAATATAGCACAGAAAATATTGAGGCAAAAGGAGAAACTGCTGGTTATCAACAGTTTCTTCTTTTGTCTCAATGTTTTCCCATGCCTTTTGGAATAGGGACGTCTAAATCCGGCCTTATTTGGGAAAGGGATAACCTTTTTCCAAAATAAATGTAACCAAAAGTAAAAGATTTGGATATTTTAATGTAGAAAATGTCTATGGTAAAGGAGAAATACTTCTTTTGAGTATTTTTATGCCCCCTTTTGAACAAATGGCTTATTTTGTTTTGCAATTGTCGGTCTGTCAGGAGGTTGTTTTGTCAGATGGTCTGACAGATCGTCGGTCAATAGACGAACCTTGTCCAGAGCATACCTCAAAAAGTATTTAAGGTAGAATCAAGAACTCAATAGGTGTATGGATCTCATTAAAGAGAAGTGCATTGCACAAGAACCATAATTATGCATATCATATTTATTGTTATTGCCCTTTGTTCATTTTCATACTTAAATTTGTCTGCAGCATAACTCAAAAAGTATGCAAGTTAGAATCATGAAACGTCAAAGGGGGATAGATCTCTTTATGGAGAAGTACAGTGCATTAGAACCATAACTCTGCTGATCATATTTGTTCATGTTTGACCTTTGTTGATTTACATACTTGATAGATACTCCCATTTGACTGCTTCACTTGTAAGATAGCTACATCAAAAGTTTACTCTTAAGAGGGCATATATGTTTTACAAACATCTATGATCTTCCTTTCTCCAAATATTTTGTATTTTACCTTTGCCATTTTGACCTTGACCTTGGAATTAACCAAGTTCTGTTACAGCTTCTGTTGGTGTAGCTGTGTTGCCAGGGATAACACCTGTTGAGTTTTTCCTGATGTTTTGGACGATATTTAAAGGAATTAATGCAAATTTATTAATAAGACATATGTTAAAATCAATTACAAAAAACACATTCATTTTCCCACTAGAACACCCATTTTTTGGGCATCTGTGCTTCTTAAATACACCTTAATTACTTTGATAATTTGTTTGGATGAGCTAAACAACAGGCTCAACATGTTGTCCTTGGACAACCATATAGTTACTCTTTGGTTGTTAACCCATTACCACACAATGACTCCTTTTGACTTCCTACAATATCATGGCTTTGGAAAACATTGTGGAAAATGGAGAAATTGCTTGTGATAAGCAATTTCTTCATTTCCCACAATGTTTTCTACAATATAAGACAATATAAGACAAAAAAATGTTAAATTCCATTCAATTCAAAATGTTGTCTGAAACATCTTTCAATTTGGAACAGCCTAAAATATTGCCGTTTGGTAATGGGTTAAAATTAGATTATAAATTCTATACATTTTACTTGCAGTCCTTGGAACATACTGGACTGCTTCAAAATACAGCTTTAGAACCGTTATACAAAAAATTACACAGGTAGGGACAATGTAGTTTTAACCCATTACCAAATGGCGAATTTTTAGACTAGTCCAAATTCAAAGATGATGCGGACGACAATTTCAAGTGAATGAAATTTTGAATTTTTTTTCCCTTTGGGTGGAAAACATTGTGGGAAATGAAGAAATTGCTTGTCACAAGCAATTTCTTCATTTTCAACGATGTTTTCCAAAGCCATTATCTTATGGGGAGTCAAAAGGAGTCACTGTGTGGTAATGGGTTATCCCATTATTGAACGGCAAAATATTAAACTAGTCTAAATTCATAGTTATTGCAGACGACATTGTCAAGTGAATGAAATTTTACATTTATTGGTCTTTCTGGGTAGAAAAAATTGTTCAAAATGAAGCAATTGCTTTTCACTAGAGATTTCTTCATTTCCCAACAATGGTAACATACTTTAAAATACTGTTTTGAAAGATGATGCTTGCAAAATATTTGAATTACTCTATGATGTTTAACGGATAGATCCTATACATTAATCTATAAAATTTGTTATGGGAAACAATGCCATATAAAAATATTTGTAAAAACGAAGTTGTCAAACAGTTACCAATCAGTTAAATTTGTTCAATCATTGTTTATGGCAGAAATAGCAGAAATATAGTCCTCGCAGAATATAAGTGCTTTAGAGTAGTTCTAAATTCTATGTCCATATGTTTCAGTCGTGAGGGCCGTGAAGCAGTGATACATCAACCACATATAGAACACGGACAGAGTTATCAAAAATACCAAATTGAAGGTACTCTATGTTTGTTTCTATTGTTTAACCCATTACCACACAGTGACTCCTTTTGACTCCTCACAAGATAATGGCTTTGGAAAACATCGTGCAAAATGAAGAAATTGCTTGTGACAAGCAATTTCTTCATTTCCCACAATGTTTTCCATCCAAAAAGTCCTAAAAATTAGAGGTTCCATTCATTTGAAATTGTCGTTTGCAGGATCTTTCAATTTGGACCACCCTAAAATTTTGTCGTTTGGTAATGGGTTAACCCTTTCCCAAACAAGACCTGGTTTTGACGTCCCTAATGGAAAATGCTTGGGAAAACGTTGATACAAAAGGAGAAACTGTTGATAACCAGCAGTTTCTCCTTTTGTCTCAATATTTTCTGTGCCATATTGTACACATATCCTGTCTTTACTTACATCCATTATGTCTTTTATGGCAGTTTTTGAAGTGGATCACGCTAAAATTTTGTCGTTTGTGAAAGGGTTAAACCCTTTCATATTCAGTAAAAATCAGACTTGTCTAATTTGAAAGCCATTGCAGAAATAATTTTAATGTTGATAACTGTAGAATGTGCTTGTACCTTGTTACCTAACATTGTGCATATGTGACCAGTCACGCTAAAACAGACCTTATAGGAAGTGTGAAAAATACCGACACTAGCCTGTCTGCGTGATCCGCGCAGCCAGACTAGGGCCGATACTTTCCAACTCTAATATAATTTTCTAAAAGTAAAATGTTTAACCTATCTTAGCATGTGTTCTTTTTCCAAAAAGACGTCTTCTAGTTGACCTCTGCTGAGCCTGACCAGTTTGTCATTACTTGGATTTTTGAACTTCTCATAAGGTCCCTTTTAGCATGACAGGTCACATATTCTTTGGGTTTTGTCTCTTCAAGCTGTGCCACAGACAATGGGGCTTAAAACGGCAAAAATTTAGACTAGTCCAAATTCAAAGATGTTTCAGACAGCATTTTCAAGATGAAAATTTGCTTTTTTAGGTATTTTGGGGTAGATAACATTGTGGGAAATGAAGAAATTGCTTGTCACAAGCAATTTCTTCATTTTACACAATGTGTTCCAAACCCATTATCTTGTCGGTAGTCAAAAAGAGTCAATGTTTGGGAATGTGTTAACCCTTTCCTAAATAGCAAAATTTAGGAGTGGTGAAATTCAAAAGCTATTACAGAAGACAAAATGGGTGTTGATGGAGGTTAGATTAGTGAACAATATAGCATAGAAAATATTGAGGCAATAGGAGGAAATGCTGGATATCAACATTTTTATGCTCCCCGAAAAAATTTCGGGGGAGCATATAGTCGCCACGCTGTCCGTCCGTCCGTGTGTCCGTCCGTCCGTGTGTCCGTCCGTCCGTCCACAGCCATATCTCAGTAACCCTTGGACCAAATTCAATGAAAC
The DNA here is from genome assembly GCA_963680895.1 of Fragum sueziense. Taxonomy (NCBI): domain Eukaryota; kingdom Metazoa; phylum Mollusca; class Bivalvia; order Cardiida; family Cardiidae; genus Fragum; species Fragum sueziense. The sequence goes on from OY804603.1 coordinate 49,508,374, forward strand.
TTCACATGTGAACTCCCTGGGTCAATACCTAGGGACCTTTTTCTCTGTTTGTAAATTTAAGGCTGCGTCATGGAAAAAGGGGCCTTAGTGTAAAAATTAGTTTTTCACTTATTTCTCTTCATTTAATGGGCAGAATGTAATGAAATTTTGTGCTCATGTAATAAATAGGATGTTCTAGACCATATTCTATAAATAATGTGTGTACAAAAAAGCTGTCATGGGAAAAGGGGGCTTAATGTATGATAGTTTTTATTTTGTGACAAACACTTATTCGGGGAGCATAATCCGTCTGTGACGGCTCTTGTCTTCTATTGCCTCATTGTTTCCCAGGCCATTTCTACTAGGGACGTCAAAACGAAGTCTTGTTTTGGAAAGGGTTGATATAGAAATGGCGGCATATATTGTGACCCTTAGTGCTCATTCTTAACCCATAATTAACAAACAACAAAATTTTAGCCTAGTCCAAACTCATGGGTGTTGCAGATGACAATTTCCATTGAACAAAATTTAACATTTTTTGGTCTTTTTTGGTAGAAAACATTGTGGGAAATGAAGAAATTGCTTGTCACAAGCAATTTCTTCATTTTACACAATGTTTTCCAAAGCCTTTATTTTGTGGAGCGTCCAAAAGCGGCAATGTGTGGGAAAGGTTTAATTAACCATATTTATTTGAAACTTTGAAGAAAGTCAGTAAGCATATCTGAAAAGGCCTTTAGTATGATATTGTTAGGTATTTTCAGTTTCTGTGTTGTTTGAGAAAGAGAATAATTATTTTATTTATTTTTCAGAGTCTAATCTTCCTCATGAGGCAGGCTGGGACTCCTATATGTGTGGTTATGGTGAGTATAACTTTTAGCCCTTTCCCAAACAAGACCTGGTTTTGATGTCCCTAATAGAAATGGTTTAGGAAAACATTGAGACAAAAGAAGAAACTGCTGATAACCAGCAGTTTCTCCTTTTGTCTCAATATTTTCTATGCCATATTTACACAAAGCCCGTCCTTAATAACATCCATTTTGTCATTTTTGGTAGTTTTTGAGGTGGATCACCCTAAAATTTTTTCGTTTGGGAAAGGGTTAAGGCTTCATAAAGTGTCAATATGTGAAAATGGTTAACCCTTTCCCAAACGACAAAATTTTAGGGTGATCCTCTTGAAAAACTGCCACAAATGACAAAGTGGAAGTTATTGAAGATAGTATTTGTGTAACTTTTTGCATATAAAATATTGAGACAAAAGGAGAAACTGCTGGTTATCAGCAGTTTCTTCTTTTGTTTCAATATTTTCCCCAGACTAATTGCTTGTGGGCTTCATAAATTGTCAATATGTGAAAATGGTTAAAGAAGGAAATGCTGCTGATAAGGATTTTCTATCAAGGATTTCTTTGCAAGAAGTTGTTGTCTCTGTTTTCTTTAAAATTTTAGTGTGACTATTCACTCCCGGGCGTTGGTGTTAGTATCAGCATGATGCTCAGTAAAGGTCTTACATGCAACTGCCATGTCTGTGTCTCTACTAATGCTATTGCTTTAAAACTTTGCACTTGCTTTTTATGCCCCCGTATCGAGAGATAGGGGGCATATTGTTGTACTCATGTCCGTCTGTCTGTCCGTCCGTCCATCCATCCGTCTGTCCGAAAACTTACATTTGCCTTTCTCCAAAAGTATTTCACATACAAAGCTCAAATTTGGTATGCAACTTCCTTTCAATGATATCTATCTGTTCCATGCAGTTTGACCTTCCTCAAGGTCATCCCTTAACCCTTAATAACCCTTTACTCCATGAAAACTTAACAATTTAGAAAAATGGCCATTTCGGGGGCATTTGTGTTTCACAAACACATTTTGTTTTGCAAGAAATTGTTGTCTCTGTTTTCTTTAAAATTTTAGTGTGACTATTGACACCTGGGCGTTGGTGTTAGTGTCAGCAAGATGCTCGGTAAAGGTCTTACATGCAACTGCCATATCTCTGTCTCTACTGATGCTATTGCTCTAAAACTTTGCACTTGCTTCCTGTCTCTACTGATGCTATTGCTCTAAAACTTTGCACTTGCTACCTTAACAATTCTATCAGCCTCTTGGCAAAGATATATTTCTCTGATATTTGATTCAGTGGAATTTTGGCCATTTTTAGGGCGGCTATTTGTAGAATAGTGGGGCTATATCTGGCATAATGCTTTGGTTAAGTTTTCATGTGCAATTTTCTCAAATCTCTTTCTACTAATGCTTTTTCTCTGAAACTTTGCACATCTATGACCATAATATTAGCCTCTAGGCAAAGATTTGTTACTCCTACACTGAATTTAATGGAATTTTTACCCTTTTCGTATTTAGAATTTTTCACTATCCAGCACTTGATAGTCGCGCTTTGCTGTCCTGAGACAGCTTTCGTTTGACTTACAAATTTTGGTTAACCCATTACCCATTATCAGATGGCTAAATTTGAGACCAAATTCAAAGATTTTACAGACGACAAATTCAATTGAATGAAATTGTACTTCTTTGGTTATCATGGGTAGGAAACTTTGTGGGAAATGAAGAAACTGCTTGCCACTAGCAGTTTCTCCATTTTCAACAATGTTTCCTGAACCTTTATTTTGAGTGGCATCTAGAAGCATCAATGTGTGGGAATGGGTTAAGTTTTTTTGTGCAACTGTCATATATTTGTCATAACTTTGTTTCCTACAGCTATTGCTTCCAAACTTTGCACATGCTTCTGTGACCATGATATCAGATTTTAGGCAAGGATTCACCACGGAAGTCATGCATTAATCCATTCCCGTCAAGGGATGTTTTTTTATATCCCTGCTGAGAAATGCTTCAGAAAACAATGACTGAGAAAAATGGAGAAATTGCTTATGACAAGCAACCACATCTTTTTCTTACCCAAAATGCAAAGATTTGTAAAATTTCATCAACTTGAAGTTATCATCTGCAATGCCTTTCAAATTGGAACAGTCCAAAAAATATTCATCTGGTAATGGATTAAGATTTTTTTCTCTTTTCAGTGTTCCTAAGAATAGCTCACATTTTAACTTTTCTTGATGTTAAGTAAGTGAACTTATTCCTTCTTGTTACTAATTTATTGTTACTTGATATTCAACATAATCCTTTCCGAAAGATCATAAAGTAGTTTTCTCCAATTTTAAAGCTTCTATAGACAAAATTGATGTTGGAAAGTATTGTTGTATGATATAGATAGAAAATATTACTTAGTAAAGTATTGTAATAGTCATTATACTCCTGCAAAACAAATGTCTGGGAGGGCTATACTGGAATTAGCCTTTCTGTCTCTGTCTGTTTGTCTGTATGTCCATCGGTGTACAAAATACTTGTCAGGAGCATATCATTCTCTGCACATGAAGAAGCTATGACCATGAAACTTCATGGGTAGATGGATCTCACTAAAGAGACATGCAGTGTACAAGGAGCATAACTCTACCTTGTTTATTTTGTGAGTTATTGCCCTTTGTTTTCGACAAAAAACACTTGTTCTGACAAATGTAGTGGCAGGGGTATTTTATCACCTTTTAAAAAGTGATAGATTTCTAGTAAACAATATCTCCTTTTTCTTCAGTTTGTGTTTTCAACCTTCTGTTTGTCCGCATCTTGTTGATACAAGTCCTCTTACATTTATGGATGGATTTGTATTAAACTTTCCCAAATGGCAAAATTTTAGGGTGATCCACTTCAAACACAGCCGCGAATGACAAAGCGAAAGTTGTTAAAGATACAATTTGTGTAAAGTATGGGAAAGAAAATATTGAGACAAAAGGAGAAACTGCTGGTTATCAGCAGTTTCTTCTTTTGTTTCAATGTTTTCCCAAGCCATTTCCATAAAGGACGTCAAAACCAGGTCTTGTTTTGGAAAGGGTTAACATTTTACATTTAGTGTTCCATTCCTAGTCACATGATCATGTGCATATTGTTGAGACACAGCGACTCTTTTTGACTCCCTACAAGATAATGGCTTTGGAAAACATTGAAAATGAAGAAATTGCTTGTGACAAACAATTTCTTCATTTCCCACAATGTTTTCTACTCTAAAAGACCAAAATAATTTGAATTTCTTTCACTTGAAATTGTCGTCTTCAACATCTTTGAATTTAGACCAACCCAAAATCTTGTCGTTTGGTAATGGATCAAGATGCGTCATTGAAAAAAGAAACTTGTCAGAGTTTTAGAAGGGATTATTTGTCAATTCATGGCAGATACTTTTTTTAAAAGCAAGAAAATTTTTAGCCAGCCGGGACTTTAAGTCCGGGGAGCTAATGTCACAGCTCTAGTGTCGGCGTCAGCGTCGGCGTCAGCGTCACGTCTTCACTTGAAAAAAAACTTTAACCTGGTCTATATCTCGGGCACTATTTGAGATACAGCCTTGATATTTCACACATGGATACCTCCTGACAAGACCTTTCATTTGGGACCATGACCTTTGACCTAGTGACCTTGACCTTGGAGTTTGACCTACTTTTAAAAAACTTTAACCTGGCCAATATCTCATGCACTATTAATGATACAGCCTTGATATTTCACACATGGATACCTCCTGCCAAGACCTTTCATTTGGGACCATGACCTATGACCTTTGACCTTGTGACCTTGACCTTGGAATTTGACCTACTTTTTAAAAATTAAGCTGTTTTTGTGACAAGCACCTGTATAGGCGAGCTACGTTGTCCGCGGACAACTCTTGTTTGATTTAAATTTATTTTTCTTGCACATTCTTTTACAGATCTGCTGATGTGATACCATGCCCGTTTCATCGATATTTAAGTTCTTTATCCAAATATACCAACAATATTAATTTGATACGAGGATATTTGAGTCATATTGTGAGTATGGGTATCATTTTAACCCATTACCAGACAGTAAAATTCAGGATGGGTCCACATTAAAAGATGTTGCAGACAACTATTTGATGTGAATAGAATTTTACATTTTCGGTCTCGTGGTAGAAAACATTATGGAAAATGAAGAAATTTATTGTCAATAGTAATTTCTGCAATTTTATACACCCGAAGGGTCGTATTATGTTATGGCTGTCCGTCCATCTGTCCCTCAGTCTGTCTGTCCGTTTGTTAGCAATTTCTTGTGTGCAAAACTCCTACAGTTTTGATCAGACTTTGCTTCAATGAATCACCATGGTGTCTAGTTGTGCACACCACTTACGGAATTCAGATAACTGTTTTCGTTCTTGAATTATCTGCCCTTGAATTAAAGGAAAATGCCCATTTTCTTGTGTGTGCAACTCTACAGTTTCAACCAGAATTTAATCAAACTAGCCACAAGGAATCTGCATGGTGTCTAGTTGTGCAAACAGAATTTTTGACAAGTCCCTCTGGGGCATATATGCGTCGCTCTGTGAAGCTCTTGTTCACAATGTTTTCCAAAGGCTTACATTTATATTGTTAGGCATAAAAGTGTATCATTAAAAGGGAATGGGTGAAAATAAATCCTTACCCAAACAGAGAAATAATAGACAAGTCCAATTTAAAAGGTGTTAGATTACAAAACAATAAATGCCAAAATTAAAAAGATGTATTATGTTAAAGCATGTGAAATATTTGTAGACAAAGAAAACATATTTTTATCGCTCTTGTTTGATTTAAAGCTTATCTTTGTGAGTATGTCTTGGGTTGCCACAAATTCATGTTTCATCCAAATAGCATGACTTTGTTTTGAATTATTAAACTTTTTTTCCATATGGCAAATTATGGAATTGTTTTAAACCTTTCCCAAACAAGACCTGGTTTTGACGTCCCTAGAAGAAATGGCTTGGGAAAACATTGAAACAAAAGAAAAAACTGCTGATAACCAGCAGTTTCTCCTTTGTCTCAATATTTTTTGTGCAATATTTTACACAAATCCTATCTTTAATAACATCACTTTTTGTCATTTTTTGCAGGTTTTGAAGTGGATCACCCTAAAATTTTGTCGTTTGGGAAAGGGTTAATTCAAAGATGTTGCAGGCAACACAGTTTATCCCACTTTCAGGATGAAAGTTCCTTTGATAGACTAGAAAGTATTAACGATCTGGGACCATAATGGATTTCGGTTATTATTGCCGATGATCGGGTATTTACGGCACTCGGTTATTTCCGTGAAACACACTTCGGAAAGATTCGCTTTTGTTCTCACCTCGATTTACATTCTCGTAAACATTAATAGATATCGGGCGTGTAATCTATTTAAAGTGTATTTTTCTGCATAGAGAGAGATAATTCTCGTATTTCTCGTTGTTAATAGCATGAAAAATGCTTAAATATTATCGTTCTGAACACTCTGGCGCTTAAACGTATATTAAACGTACACTCATCCATTAAAATAGGAAATACATGAAAAATACTTCTTCATGTTGTATTATATAAATAGTAACAAAAACGAAAGTGGAAAGTACAGCGAAATAGGGAACGATTTTATCCAGGTATTCGTGACGTAATTTCGGACATACAATAGTAATTCGTTGAAGCTGTTATAAAATCTCGTAACTATGGCTTAAATCAGACTGTAGTTACAATATTTTATGACAACACTGACGGTTTATCAAAACAAAACTTATAACCCAGTCTATTGTTAAAACAAAACCCATTGCCATTCACATGATGATGAATTTTCCGTAGTTTGTTCAATTTCAACATTTCCTTTCATAAATATTTTTTGTAAACATGTGACATAATTTAATAACACAAGTGTTCATGTAAGATTAGCTGAATTTGATTGACAAGGGCGTTCTTATACAGTAGTACATGAGACCAATTTCAACCCTCTTTCCCCCAACGGCGGGGAATCACCTGACAAAATAGTTTCGATATTTTCCAACAATTCTGTCAATAGATGACCGATTTGAAAAAAAAATTTAAGCAGTGAAAGCAGGAACACTCCATGACTTTGCTGAATGCGAAGGGTGATCTTTGAAAAATCAGCTGATATGAAAGTTATTGACGACCAACCAAAACTTAATTTGGTTGTAAATAACGTTTTTATCAGCTGATTTGTAAAAGAGGTACCATACACTTCTGATATCGAGGCTTTACACTTTTCCGCTTCAAACCGATTTCAAATTTGTCAAGTATTTACAAAATTATTGACAATTTTCTGAAAGTGTTGTGTCACATGACTCCCCACCCCCATGTATATGGTGCTATTGTTTTGTTCACAATAGTTTATGTAGGAACTACAGGGAAATGTGACAATGAACATTTGATTAGATAGTTTCTTTATATCAGTAACTATAAAATAAGGTGTTGTTACATTTGACCTTACAATATTTGCTGAAATTGAATGACCTATTTTGAACATTTTGTCCTTGCTTTGTGCACCCCTACTAAGTTTGAATGCATAAAAAAATAAAATTTAACGGTAACCTTTTCCCATTCTTGTTTTATTTGCACAAGTATAGATTAGAGATATTTTTGATGTAGGTTTCATATCCTGCCAGTCAAAATTACAAAAATTATAGATCAAAGAAAAAAAGTTCATTTTTCATCAACGTAAAAAAATACAGTCGCAAAATCATAAAGCTTATGTATAATCAGGTGTTTTTTCCTCAATTTTGTTTTTTATAGTTTTGTGTTAGCTTATTTGTGGTACATACATATCTGTTGTAGCATACAAGCTGAAAAAATATCAGATATTATTTCACACCCGAAAGTAGTAAACCAATCAAATCGCCCCATTCGTACCACGTGAGTATACAATACCTAGAGCCGTATTGCACGCACGAGATAATTGCGTGGACGCACGGGATTCTCGATATTCCAAAGCGGCTAGATCGATATTGTACGATGCACCGGTTGAACCGTCCAAATATGCATTGCACTCATTTGAACCCTACAAATATCGATTGAACCGTACAAATATGGATTTTTTCCCAAATCGAGGCTGCAGTACAAAATATCCATATTCGCATCGAAGAGTAATCTCCCTTCAGTAGAGTTCTCGTTTGCAAAAGCAAAATTGTGCATTAGAGTTGAATGTTTGTTTCAACATGATATTTTGAATTCACTGTCCTAAACAAGACATAGCTTTGATTCTGTGATTGAAAAAACACATTGGCAATACATTAAGACAAAAGGAGAAAATGATTTTAAACATCACGAAAGAGTTTATTTTCATTTCAAAACATTTCTGAATTGTAGCGCATTTAATTTGCAGCAATGATAAAAATCACACTTAACCCTTTCCCAAACAAGACCTGGATTTGATGTCCATTAAAAGGCTTGACAAAAAAGTTCTAAGAGAAAAGGAGATTTGCCGTTTATCAGCAATTTCTCCTTTTCTGTCAATGTTTACATTGTTGATTTACGCATGACATGATAGATAGTTAAAATGACACATTTCATGTACTATCAATCTTTTGAGACAAACATAAATCGATAAATATAGATTTAATGTCAGATACCATGTATATTTCACAGCGTTAGAAATGTACATGAGGCCTACATTTTTTTCATGACACAGGCCTATGTTGTTTTCTTCCTTTTTATGCCCCCGTATCGAGAGATCGGGGGCATATTGTTTTACTCATGTCCGTCTGTCTGTCTGTCTGTCCGTCTGTCCGTCTGTCTGTCCGTCCGTCCGTCTGTCCGAAAACTTAACCTGAAAACTTAACCTTTGCCATTTCTCCAAAACTATTTGACATACAAAGCTCAAATTTGGTATGCAACTTCCTTTCAACAATATCTATCTGTTCCATGCAATTTGACCTTCCTTAAGGTCATCCATTAACCCTTATCAACCCTTTACTCCACGAAAACTAAACATTTTCGAAAAATGGCCATTTCGGGGGCATTTGTGTTTCACAAACACATCCTGTTTCACGTTGGAATTCTATTTAAAAGTAATTAGATCTAGATCTTAATTTTATACAAAATTAATCTTTGTCATGTTTTGTGTGAAAAAAAAAATGATGTGAAATAAAGAGGTCATTTAACATGTCTTTGTACAATACCGAATTCTATTGGATTCATACTTTGCAGAACAAGTCTATATTTAGACTCGCCTATCGGCTCGTCCAAATATAGCCTCGTTCTGCAAAGTATTCATCCAATAGAATTCAGTATTGTACAAAGACATGTTAAATAACCTCATATTATCATATTCTGCAAAAAAATGAGATTTACAGAGTTGGTGCTTCCCATTTTCCCGCCATTTTTGTAAAATGGGGTCAGTAACTAAAAATAGATATAAAATTCAAATATATCGGTAAAAATGTTTATAGTTTCATTGTTACCTTCGTCTTGTATCATAGAAATAATATATAACAATACTTTTTGTATTTTCAAAAGTGTCTATTATGGTTCCAGACCGTTAAGGAATAGGGAGAAAATTCTTGAATAGAGAGAAAATGCTGGATATCAGTAATTTCTCCCTTTTCTTCAATATTTTCCAAAACTGTATCAAGTAGGTTTAGAAAAGAGTTAAGATACTTTGTTATGATTCCGAAAAAATTTAGGGGAGCATATAGTCCGTCCATCCATGTGTCCGTCTGTCCGTCCACAGCCAGATCTCAGTAACCCTTGGACCAAATTCAATGAAACTTCACATGTGAATTCCCTTGGATATTTCCTAGGGACCTTTTGTTTCCGTTTCTTTATTTGAGGCTGTGTCATGGAAAAGGGGGCCTTAATGTAAAAACTAGTTTTTCTCCAAAAATATGGGTCATGGGAAAAGGGGGCTTAATGAATGATAGTTTTTATTTTGTGACAAACATTTATCTGGGGAGCATAATCTGTCTTTGACGGCTCTTGTTTTCTGTTGCAGTATTTAGCAGGAGCAGATCCTATAACTCAGCGGCCTGATCTTCTCTACTTCTCACATAGAAAAATGTGGCAAACTTTGGATGTGGAACAGGTATGTCCTGGTATTTTAGTTAACCCTTTCTCAAACAACAAAATTTTAGGGTGATCCACTTCAAAAACTGCTACAAATGACAAAATGGATGTTATTAAAGATAAAATTTGTGTAAAATATGGCATAGAAAATATTGAGACAAAAGAAGAAACTGCTGGTTATCAGCAGTTTCTTCTTTTGTTTCAACGTTTTCCCAAGCCATTTATAAAAGGGACGTCAAAACCAGGTCTTGTTTGGGAAAGGGTTAAACATTATCTGCAAGGGCTGATCTAGTGGGGGGATCAGTTGGGTATGGACTGGCATTGGCCGGAAACAATATTTTGACTATATAACATTAGTATAACATTACATACATGTATTTAACAGATATCATCTAAACTCATCATTTGGGCTTGGACCCCACCTTAACCCATTACCACACAATGACTCTTTTTCACTCCCCACAAGAAATTGGCTTTGAAAAACATTGTGGAAAATGAAGAAATTGCTTGTGACAAGCAATTTCTTCATTTCCCACAATGTTTTTCATCCAAAAAGACCTAAACATTAAAAATTCCATTCACTTGAAATTGTCGTCTGCAGGATCTTTCAATTTGGACTGCCCTAAAGTTTTCTTGTTTGGTAATGGGTTAAAAAATTTTGATAGGCAGCATTTTTCCTATACATCAATATTTTCCTTTCTATATTGTACACAAATTCAATATTTGTGACCCGTCACGCTAAAAGGGACCTTATAGGAAGTGTGGAAAATATCGACCCTAGCCTGTCTGCGCAGTCCACGCAGCCAGACTAGGGCCGACACTTTTCACTTTTATATATTTTCTAAATTTGGAAAGTTTTCCCTATTTTACTATATGTCCATTTTTCACATACAGGATCTGGTTGACCTGTGCTGGGTCTGACAAGTTTGTCAAAATTTGGATTTTTTTAGTTTGGATAAGGTCCCTTTTAGCATGATGGGTCACATTTATCAATATCCATTGTGTTGTCAACAACAGCTTTCAAACAGGACTAGTCTACAATGCTGCTGTTCAGAAATGGATTATGTTAACCCTTTCCCAAACAAGACTTGGTTTTGACGTCCCTGACAGAAAACGCTCGGAAAAACATTGAGACAAAAGAAGAAAATGCTGATAATCAGCATTTTCTCCTTTTGCCTCAATATTTTCTGCTCTAAAGTATACACATATTCCATATTGGTTAACACCCATTTTTGTTGTCTCCTGCAGCTTTCAAATCCTTAAAGTCCAAAAGTTTGTCGTTTGGGAAAGGGTTAAATAAAGTAAAGGCTGCTGCCATGGCGCAGTAGGTAGTGCATCTCACTCTCACTCATGAGGTAGAGGGTTTGATCCCTGGTCATGGCAAATATCCTTTCAGACAACATTGTCTGTCACCAATGTGATATCACTGACCTATGTGGGCAAGCAGGTGGAGGCTCGGTTAGGATGTTGTGGTAGTGCTGGTATGAGAAACAACAGGAATATATGGTTATGTGCTCCAGTTGCCACAATATCACCATAGCAGTTGAAAACGGTGTTAACTCTTTCCCAAACAAGACCTATTTTTGACGTCCCTGAAAAAAAGGCATGGGAAAACATTGAGACAAAGAAGAAACTGCTGATAACCAGCTGTTTCTCCTTTTGTCTCAATATTTTCTGTGCTATATTATACACAAATTCTAGCGTAAACAAGGTCCATTTGTCGTCTGCAGCAACTTTTGCATATGTGCTGTATGGGAAAGGGTTAAACCCTGATAAATCAAATCAAATGAAATGAAAACTTATTACAGTGTATCTCCATGATATAAAGTTGTTGTCATGTTGTAGGTGGCCAAGTTAATGTCCAGATATGGATCTGTTGATATTCGACCTGTAGGAAGATCTAGAGCCTTAATTGCTGCAGGAAACTTCAGCTGGTAAATATATCTACATCATTATACCCCTGCAAACAAAGTTTAGGAGGTATACTGAAATCAGCTGATCGGTCGGTCCTGTGATCGGTCGGTATAATGTGAGAAAATCTTGTCCAGACGACTTCTTCACTAATTTTTTGTTTGATTTGCTTCATACTTGGCAAAAGTGTGCAAAAATCCCATTGATAATTATGCCCCCTTTCAGAGAAAATGGGGGTATATTGTTTTGCAAGTGTCGGTCGGTCGGAAGGTCGGTCGGTCGGTCCGTAGGTCGGTCGGTCTGTCCGTAGACCAAACCTTGTCCGGAGCATAACTCGAAAAGTATTAAAGGTAGAATCATGAAACTTCACAGGTGGATAGATCTCATTATGGAGAGGTGCAGTGCACACGAACCGTAACTCTGCCGATCAAATTTTTTGAGTTATTGCCCTTTGTTGGTTTTATAACTTGATTCTTGTCCGGAGCATAACTCAAAAAGTATGTAAGGTGGAATCATGAAACTTCACAGGTGGATAGATCTCATTAAGGAGAGGTGCAGTGCACAAGAACCGTAACTCTGCCGATCAATTTTTTTGAGTTATTGCCCTTTGTTGATTTTATAACTTGATTCTTGTCCGGAGCATAACTCAAAAAGTATGTAAGGTAGAATCATGAAACTTCACAGGTGGCTAGATCTCATTAAGGAGAGGTGCAGTGCACAAGAACCGTAACTCTGCCGATCAAATTTTTTGAGTTATTGCCCTTTGTTGATTTTATAACTTGATTCTTGTCCGGAGCATAACTCAAAAAGTATGTAAGGTGCAATCATGAAACTTAATCGGTGGATAGATCTCATTAAGGAGAGGTGCAGTGCACAAGAACCGTAACTCTGCTGATCAAATATTTTTTGAGTTATTGCCCTTTGTTAGTCCCCTACCGGCGAAGCCGAAGGGGACTTTAGGTTTGCACTCTGTCCGTCAGTCAGTCAGTCTGTCTGTCTGTCCGTCCGTCCGTCCGTCCGTCCGTCCGTCCATCCGTCTGTCCGTCCGTCAGTCCGGTGAATTAGTTTTCCGGACTTTTTTACTAAACGGGGATAGCTATTGAGCTGATTTTTGGTATGTAGACCCGCATTGATGAGTTACCGAACAAGTTTAAGTTTCGTTCCGGTCCAGTGATTTTTGAGGAAGATATGGATGCTGGACTTAGAAAATTACTGGGAAATTACAGTTTTCCAGACTTTTTTCCTTAATGCTGGCAGCTATTGAGCTGAATTTTGGTATGTAGACCCGCATGATGAGTTACAGAACAAGTATAAGTTTCGTTCTGGTCCAGTGATTTTTGGGGAAGATATGGATGCTGGACTTAGAAAATTTCTGGGAAATTACAGTTTTCCAGACTTTTTTTCTTCATGCTGGCAGCTATTGAGCTGATTTTTGGTATGAAGACCCGCATTGATGAGTTCAAGAACAAGTTTTAGTTTCGTTTCGGTCCAGTGATTTTGGGGGAAGATATGGATGCTGGACTTAGAAAATTTCTGGGAAATCACAGTTTTCCAGACTTTTTTTCTTAAAGCTTGCAGCTATTGAGCTGATTTTTGGTATGTAGACCTGCATTGGTGAGTTACAGAACAAGTTTGAGTTTCGTTCCGGTCCAGTGATTTTTGAGGAAGATATGGATGCTGGACTTAGAAAATTACTGGGAAATTACAGTTTTCCAGACTTTTTTTCTAAACCCTTGCAGGTATTGAGCTGATTTTCAGCATATGAACACATATTGATAAGATACAGAACGAGTTTGAGTTTCGTTCTGGTCCAGTGATTTTTGGGGAAGATATGGATGCTGGACTTAGAAAATTTCTGGGAAATCACAGTTTTCCAGACTTTTTTTCTTAATGCTTGCAGCTATTTAGCTGATTTTTGGTACGTAGACCCGCATTGATAAGTTACAGAACAAGGTTGAGTTTCGTTCCGGTCCAGTATTTTTGAGGAAGATACGGATGCCAGCAACTGGACTTTGAAATTTTTTGGGCTTCTTTTTCTAAACACATATATAAAGCCGGTAGGGGACTTGGTATTGTTTTGCAATACTTCAGAATGCTTGTTGATTTTATAACTTGATTCTTGTCCGGAGCATAACTAAAAACATATGTAAGGTAGAATCATGAAACTTTACAGGTGGATAGATCTCATTATGGAGAGGTGCAGTGCACAAGAACCGTAACTCTGCCAATCACATTTTTGGAGTTATTGCCCTTTGTTGATTTTCAAACTTGATTATTGTCCGGAGCATAACTCAAAAAGTATGTAAGGTAGAATCATGAAACTTTACAGGTGGATAGATCTCATTATGAAGAGGTGCAGTGCACAAGAACCGTAACTCTTCTGATCAAATTTTTTGAGTTATTGCCCTTTGTTGAATTTATAACTTGACTCTTGTCCGGAGCACAACTCAAAAAATATGTAAGGTAGAATCATGAAACTTTACAGGTGAATAGATTTCATTATGGACAGGTGCAGTGCACAAGATCCGTAACTCTTCCGAAGTAGAGGGGGGTATATTGGTTTCACCATGTCTGTCTGTCTGTCCGTCAGTCCGTCCGTCCATCCGTCCGTCTGTCCGTCCGTCCGTAGACTTTTTCGTTTCCGTGCTCTAACTCATGAACCGGTTGACCTAAGTTCATGAAACTATACACAGTTGTTGCCCATGACCCAAGGAGGTGCCCTATTGTTTTGGGGTCACAAAGGTCAAAGGTCAAGGTCACAGTCGGACTTTGTTTAAAATCCGTTTCCGTGCTCTAAGTCATGAACCGGTTGACCTAGGATCATGAAACTTTACACAGTTGTTGCCCATGACCCAAGGAGTTGCCCTATCGTTTTTGGGTCACGAAGGTCAAAGTACAAGGTCACAATCGGACTTTGTTTAAAATCCGTTTCCGTGCTCTAAGTCATGAACCGGTTGACCAAGGTTCATGAAACTTTACACAGTTGTTGCCCATGATCCAAGGAGGTGCCCTATTGTTTTTGGTTCACGAAGGTCAAAGGTCAAGGTCACAATCGGAGTTTGTTTAAAATCTGTTTCCGTGCTCTAAGTCATGAACCGGTTGACCTAGGATCATGAAACTTTACACAGTTGTTGCCCATGATCCAAGGAGGTGCCCAATTGTGTTTGGGTCACCAAGGTCAAAGGTCAAGGTCACAATCGGACTTTGTTTAAAATCCGTTTCCGTGCTCTAAGTCATGAACCGGTTGACCTAGGTTCATGAAACTTTACACAGTTGTTGCCCATGACCCAAGGAGGTGCCCTATTGTTTTTGGGTCACGAAGGTCAAAGGTCAAGGTCACAATTGGACTTTGTTTAAAATCCGTTTCCGTGCTCTAAGTCATGAACCGGTTGACCTAGGATCATGAAACTTTACACAGTTGTTGCCCATGACCCAAGGAGTTGCCCTCTTGTTTTTGGGTCACGAAGGTCAAAGGTCAAGGTCACAATCGGACTTTGTTTAAAATCCGTTTCCGTGCTCTAAGTCATGAACCGGTTGACCTAGGATTATGAAACTTTACACAATTGTTGCCAATGATCCAAGGAGGTGCCCTATTGTTTTTGGGTCACGAAGGTCAAAGGTCAAGGTCACAATTGTACTTTGTTTAAAATCCGTTTCCGTGCTCTAAGTCATGAACCGGTTGACCTAGGATCATGAAACTTAACACAGTTGTTGCCCATGACCCAAGGAGGTGCCCTATTGTTTTGGGGTCACCAAGGTCAAAGGTCAAGGTCACAATTGGACTTTGTTTAAAATCCGTTTCCATGCTCCAACTAAAGAACCTTTTGACCCATAGCACTTTTTTCAGTGACAAGGCGCTAGTGGGGGGTATTTGTCCGCTTTGCGACAGTTCTAGTTGCCCTTTGTTGATTTTACTCTTAATTCTTAATCTTGCCTATTAGTCCGTGGGCTGGCTACACCCTAGGTCCCCCCCTACCGGGATTTTATGACACCTATATCATTGTAAAGCTTGATAAATTCCCTTTCAAATGCAACTTGTTGTTTGATATATAAGTGCTGGATAAGCATATGCGGAACGATTTATTATCTCCCCTTGAATTACAAAAAATACTTGTTTATAACTCCCCATATACACATACATGGGATACAAAATAGCCCAAATTTAAGCCCAAATGACCAAAATGCTTATAGATTTTATCAATTCACATCGTTTAATAGTAAAAGATAATTTCAAACCAAAATTAGCACGAATTATGCCCATTGAATATGTAAAACAAGAGAAAAATAGTATAGATATTGCCTTTGTTTATATTTACTTTGCATTTGGAAATCATTTCCACAGCGAATAATTGCTAGAATTTGTATTAAAGTGTTTATTAGATGCCTTGTAATAAAAATCAAAGTGTTGACTACCGACATTCTAGGATATACTCAACATTTCAAATGATTTTAAAGATGGCCGCCGCAAAATGACCACTTGACTAAATATCGAAATATCACTGCCCTATAATTTGTTATCATATTCTGTATGTAAATGAGATAATTTCTTTGGAAAATTGGGTATATTAAATCTAAAAGAGTGTTGCCATGCTTATAAATAATAGGCTTTTTCGTCATTTTTTTTTCAAATTTTCAAAATGGCCGCCAAAATCTCAAATATGCAAAAATGATGTAAATGTTTTTCATCTCTGCAAATCTTCTGTACTTAATATTGTATTTTCAAACGTATTTCAATTTCTTATTAAAACTACATGATTCAACAAGTAAATAAATGACATAACCTTGAAAATATATATATTTCCAGAACGGTCCTAATTACCGTATAAATGGTAATAAATCCCGTTCCAATAAATTAAGTACTGAAGAAAATCAAAATTGATTATTTTCTAGGAGAGATAAGCATTTTCCCTCTTTGACAGAAACCATGGACCCGATTCTTTGATAGTGAGTCCACATTGGAGTACGTCATTGGCATCTTTTTTCATGAATGTTTTAAGTCTTACATAGACAAGGGACGCTTTGGATAATAGGTGTTATAGAGGGTATAAAGACATTAAGGCTTATTTTGGTCATAAAGCGCTTAAGCTCTTTTTTTATGGGGTGGATATGTCGAATACAAAACACCAATATAAACAATTTTGCCACGCTAAAAATGACTTCTTCACTGTTAATTTACATGCCATATAATACAATACATTAATATGTATTTGATGTAATCTGCCTAAATGCTCAAATACCCGCATGGGTCAATGAATAACTGACCTAACCATTTTATGTTTAGATTGACATCTTTTCTCTTGAAATACTTTCCATCCAGGCCTATGCGCTATGACCAAACGATATGACCAAAGCAGTTGAAAAAGGAGTTAAACTCAAATTGATCAACGTTAAAGGTGGTCAAATGACATCAGTCCAGAAGTAAAGAAGTCTGAGAACTTTGCAAAGAACCACACATAAACTGCATCAATAACTTTTTTCATTAGACTTAAAATTGCAACCATTCATATCCCTTTTAGGAAAAAAGTCGATAGAAGCAAGGTCATGTGGATAGGAAGGGTGTGATCTCTAAATTGATACCCATTTTTCTCGACAGCATCCTTTGTACTTTGGCAATTGTGTACTAATGTAATTTCCTGTTGCAAGCAGCGGTCACATTTTTAGCGTTTGCCGCAACGTTTCTCAGGCATGATCTGCTTCAGATTGTCTAGCAACTTGGCATAGTATGCTTCGTTAATTGTACCTTTCTTGGGTAATATGTCCAACAAAATATTTTATTGCAACCCCCAATTGTCCCAAAACATTGAATACTGACCCTTGTCTGTAAAATATTGAATAATTTTCTTGGCCTTTGGGATTCCGTACCAACGCACCTAGGACTCTGGACATTTTCTCATTCATAAGAATGCAACAAGTACTGGTAATCTCTTTGTCATTTGCTTATCGTTGAGGAATTTTAGAACCAACAGTCTGTAAGTTAGTGCATCCTTTTGCGATCAAGCAATATCTTGAAAAAGATAATACATGGACAATTTCTTACTTTAATTCGCTCATCAAGAACACCAGATCTGTGAATTTATGTCACATACCGTCGACAGTGGTTGCAACTTTGCCTTCAGACTGAGCATCATCTTCTTATGTTTCTCTGTCGCGTTATCACCCCGCTCCCCCCACCACGACATTTTACTTGAGAATAAGATGGTACAGAAGACCAGTAAACTCATCATGCATGTTTTACCTTCATTCCCTTTTCAATACAAGTGTCGAACCATAGCAGGCTCTCCTTTTTTTTGTGAAAAGGCTTTCTAATTACCATATATTTAGACAATCTTGTGCACATATAATGACATATAAATAGCGGATTCCTTGGTTGATTGGAAATTGCTTATATGTGTAATTCATAGCTAGCCCTTGTTTTTTATGGATTTTACCTCATCCTGAGGTTAGCTTGTTGTCTTCCACAAAAGAATTCCAAAAACTAATTTGCGGTGTAGATGTTTGAAATGAATTAAGAAATGCACGAGCATATCTAAAAACTAATAACAAAACAAAGGATTTCAAATCTTTTGCCAGCGACATATTACAACACGACAAGTTGGAATATGGTGTGTTTCTCTTTCATCATAATCAACAGAAATTGCAAATTGTGTTTGCTATTTAAACGAAATCTTTCAAAACAACATTTTGCTACACGAATACGAGGATTCCTCTCAAATCAAGTGTCTCCGAAGTACTGGTATCCAATAAGGTACATATGTACAATTTATACCTGTGTATATTATCACATATAAGTATTCTGAATTATACAGGTGTAAAACGATGTCACTTAAATGCAATTTGATAAAGAAATGAATAATTCGGTTGCTATTATAGACAATTTTAAATCATCAATTAATGCACATGACAGTGCAAATATGAAATTGCCCAGTTTCAACTATCGCTTATTAGAATATATTCGGTAAACTGTGTTCCTGTAACATAGCATTCCAATTAATGGAAGTGGTTGGGAAGATTTCTCTTCTGCACAGCATGTCTCTAATAGTATTGTTAAGTTTAAACTTGGAGCAAAATTTAATGTAAAAAAACCAAACAAAAAAAAACATGCATTACAAGGCAAAATAGGTATAAATCAAAGGTGACCATACATGTACTCCAATTGGAATTCATTATTAAAAACGCTTTACAATTTTTTAGTACTTAACTTTAACGAAATAAAGTTTTTTGTATAAAAGAATTGTATTGTATGTATTCAACATAGAAAAAAATCAAAGAAAGTAGGTTAATGTTTTCAGCATGTCATTTGCGCTAAATGGAATTTTATTGTCATTTATACGGTAATTTTTCATAGCATATATTATATTGTTCAGATTCTCCCTTTTAATTGGTAAATCATGAAATTTTAGTTTTCAAACACAACAAGTACACAATTTAGGGAAAAAGATGCAAAAATGAAAGTCATTAACATAATCAGAGAATATTTGAGATTTTATTTGCCATTTAGAGAAAAGTATGCAAATAATTGTGAATGAGAATAAGCCCGTATTCGCATGTTCTGTGTAGCTGATGAATGGTTTATGAACTTATTATTGATCTATTAGTGTTATTATCCATTTGAAACATTAACACGGGTGGTAAACAGAGAAACTAGCTCCAAAAAGAGTCAACGGTATTTCGTTTCTTCGTGACATCCGGCCTCTACCGAGGTAGTTGCATAGAGCGAAAATCTGTAAACAAAGGTAGGTCACGAACACATTTTTTCTACAATTATTTCTTTTACAACGAGTTTTTGAAAAATCCGGCGATGCTGTAATATGAAGAAATGGTCGAAGTTTGTTATGCACGAGAATATACGGTGTTAGTGAGCAGAGTTTGAATACAATAGTTGAAAAACATTTCAAGATCGAAAGTAAAAACTTCTTTACTTTCGATTTTGAAATGTTTTTCAACGATTGTATTAAAACCCTGCTACTAATACCGTATACTCTCGTGCACAACAAACTTCGACCATTTCTTCATATTACAGCATCGCCAGATTTCTCAAAAAACTCGCTTTAAAGGAAATAATTTTAGAAAATGTGTTCGTGACCTACACATTTTCGCTCTATGCAACTACCTCTTTTTGGAGCTAGTTTCTCTGTTTACCACCTGTGCATTAAGCATTATAAAAACGAAATGCCTCAGCATAATTTTTCCCTAGAAAAGCCTTTTTTTATCTAATTAAACGCATATTTCTACTTTCTCATTAATATTCATGAATATGCAAATTAGCTAAATAAAAATGATTTCAAGAAAAATGTCTATTTGATTTTTTTTAAAATTAGCCTTATGTTTTATTACCAAAATAAGTATATATCTTAAATAAGTATTTTAAAATATTTATTGCAATTAATTGATCCAAGTACTGAAACGTAGGAAAATGAGCAGTTGCCATGGTAACAGGTCTGCCATTTGCCTATCCAGGACGTTTAAATCAAACAAGAACCTGAATTCATTAACATTTTCCTGCGCTTCAAGAAAATATAGGTCTTAAAAGGTCCCACATGGTGGGGAGGGTTTCTATTAACTAGTAAACAAGTAAAGTCGTCTTTTTGCAAATTAAACACATATTTTCCACAATCTCATTAATATTCATGAATATGCAAATAAGCAAATTTTCTGAAAAATATCTTGGTTGTGAGAGAAATGTAATGACAACATTTTAAAACTAGCCTCAATGTTTTCTGGCCAAAATTAGTAATTTTATTGCAATTAATTGATCCAAGCGCTGGAACGAATGAAAATGGGTGGTTACCATGGTAACAAGTCAACTGCTTGCTTATCCAGCATTTTTAAATCAAATAACAACATGAATGTATTAAAATACATCATAAGCTTCAAGAAAATATAGATCTTCAAAAATCCTACCTGATAGGGAGGTTTAAATTCACTAGTAAAGTCTTGTTTTTAGCAAATTAAATACATTTTTCTACTTTCTCATTAATATTCATGAATATGCAAATTAGCAATTTTTCTAAAAAATATCTATATTGTGAGAGAAATATCTTGGTAATAATTTAAAACTATTTTGAAAGATTTATGACAAAAATAAGTAATTTTATTGCAATTAATTGATCAAAGCGCTGGAATGTAGAAAAATGGATGGTTGCCATGGTAACGAGCCCACCATTTGCTTATCCAGCACTTTTAAATTGAACAACAACCTGAATCCATTACTATATATCATAAGCTTCAAGAAAATATAGGTCTTCAAAAATCCCACTAGGGGGGGAGGGTTTCGGTGATGGGCCCATGGACTATATATCTCATGTCCTTTTACACATACAGCCTTGATATCTCACACATAGATACCTCCTATCAACATCGTTCACACCTTGACCTTGTGACCTTGACCTTGGAGTTTGACCTACTTTAAAAAAAATTAAACTGGGCCTATATCTCATGACCATTTACAAATAAAGCCTTGATATTTCACACATGGACACATCTTACCAAGACCTTTCACAATTGACCATGACCTTGGACTTTGTGACCTTGACCTTGGAGTTTTACCTACTTTTAAAAAACTTTAACCTGGCCGATATATCATGTCCTTTTACACATACAGCCTTGATATTTGACACATAGAATCTTCTGACCAAGACCTATCACATACGACAATGACCTTGGACCACGTGGCCTTGACCTTGAAGTTTGACCTACTTTAAAAAAATTAAACTGGGCCTATATCTCATGTGCTATTACACATACAGCCTTGATATTTCACACATGGACACATCCTACCAAGACCTTTCACATTTGACCATGACCTCAGACCTTGTGACCTTTACCTTGGACTTTGACCTACTTTTAAAAAAAACTTTAACCTAGCCAATATATCATGTCCTTTTACACATACAGCCTTGATATTTGACACATGGACACCTACGACCAAGACCTTTCACATTTGACCATGACCTTGGACCTTGTGACCTTGACCTTGGTGTTTGACCTACTTTAATAATACATTAACCTGGGCTATATTTCATGTCATTTTACATATACAGCCTTGATATTTCATACATGGTCACTTCCAACCAAGATATTTCACTTTTGACCATGACCTTGGACCTTGACCTTGGAGTTTGACCTACCTTTAAAAAACTTAAACTAGGCCTATATCTCATGTCCTGTTACCTATACAGTCTCAATATTTTACACATGGACAACGCCTACCAAGACCCTTCATATTTGACCATGACCTTGGCCTGTGTGACCTTGACCTTTGATTTTTACATACTTTTAGAAATCTTTAACCTAGCCTTTATCTTATATCCTATTACACCTACAGCCTTGATATTTCACACATAGACACCTCCTACCAAGACCTTTCACATTTGACCATGACCTTGAATAGTGCAACCTTGACCTTGGAGTTTGACCTACTTTTAAAAAGACTGAAACCAGGCATATATATCATGTCCTTTTACACCTACAGCCTTGATATTTCACACATGGACACCTCCAACCAAGACCTTTCACATTTGACCTTGACCTTTGCATTTGGCCTACTTTTAAAAACTTTAACCTGGCCTATGTTTCATTTTACTTTTACATATACAGATTTGATATTTCACACATAGACACCTCCTACCAAGACCTTTCATATTTGACCATGATCTTGGACCTTGTTAACTTGACCTTGGACTTTGACCTACATCAAATGTAGGCCCTTGAGGGGGCATATATGTTTTACAAACATCTCTTGTTTCTGATTTACATCCCCCTGTTTTGTTGAAAAAGCTTTTGTCTAAACAGATGTAGTGACAGGAGTATTTAAAGATACTTCTCTCCTATGAAGTAGAGGGGGGTATATTGATTTCACCATGTCTGTCTGTCCATCAATCAGCAAAGAAAATATTGAAGCAAAAGAAGAAACTGCTGGTCATCAGCAGTTTCTCCCTTTGTCTCAATGTTTTCCAAGCCTTTTACTATTAGGGATGTCAAATCCGGGTTTTGTTTGGGAAAGGGTTAAAATATATTGGCCATGACCTTTGAACTGTTAGTGATGTGACTCATATTTCACATGTTAGCCAGGATCTGGAAGGATTCAAGATCTATACAGCTCCTTTACAGTTGTCACATTTCATGAAGAAGTCAACTGAGAGAACATTTTGGATCTTGATCAGACTCTGCTTTGGTATAGTCTGATTAAGATTCATGGTGGTCTCAAATGCCAGAGATGCCATATTCTATGATACAGTCGACTCTCGTACCAAGTCGGAGGGGTCAGTCAACAAAATACCTCGACATATCTGGAGTTCAACTCATCCAATTTTGTCATTTAATTATTATTGTTTCTCATCAAGTGCATGCATAATTGAAATATAGTAGGAAAAGAAAAGAAATTGCTCGAAACGAGCAATTTCTATCCTTTACTTACTTTATTTCAATGGCCACATTCATTTCGAAATTATTTCGTTTAATTTTTTTGTTATCCATTTGTGAGGAGGGGGGGGCCAGACTTTCACTTCAACTCAAGGGTAAATTCGACTTATTCAATGTCGACATAACGAGTGTCAAGTGTATATTTTTATGCTCCCCGAAGGGAGAGCATATAGTCGCCGCTTTGTCTGTCCGTCCGTCCTGTCCGTCTGTCCATCCGTACGTCCGTCCGAAGTGATTTCTCCATAACCCTTGGGCCAAATCAATTGAAACTTACCATGTAAACTCGCTATGACATAATGCTGATGTACTTTTCCCGGTTTTTGGATTTGAGGCCTCGTCATGGGAAAAGGGGACTTAAGGTAAAATATAGTTTTTCTCTAATTTCTCCTAGTCTAATGGTCAGAATTTGATGAAATTTCATATTTGAGTAGTAAATCAGATGCCCTTGACAATAAACTATGTGAAATTTGGTTATGAAAATTATGTCATGCAAAAAGGGGGCTTAACATTTGCTAGCTTTGTGTTAGCTCTGCATGGCATACATTTATTGTGACAATGCCTTATTCGGGGAGCATTGTCCGTCTCTGATGGCTCTTGTTTTTTACGAGACTTCCTGTGTAACCAAAACAAGATTGTTAATCAACTTCATGATTTTCAACATATTGCCTAATAAATATAATAAATAATTATTATCTTTGTTTTTCACAGTGCCAGAGATATATTGAAGGGGTTCAAGAAAGATAAGATCTACTATGTTACTAAATATAGAATATGGAAACATTCACCTATAGCTCAGGGTTTACTATGGTAAGTGTACTGACTGATTTTACGATTAAATCAAAGTACTGACAGTACTGTTGGGAAGCAAATTTGTCAATAATGTAGGCCTGTCCAGAAGTCGAGTACTTTGATTATGTACGAGGGTTGTTTGATAAATTCGCGGAATTTGTTTCTAATTTTTAGCTCACCTGAGCACAAAGTGCTCAAGGTGAGCTATTGTGATCGCTTTTTGTCTGTCGTCCGTCCGTCTGTCCGTCTGTCCACAATTGGGGTGTTTACACTCTAGCATCCACAAAAGTTAGGCAATCTTGGTCAAACTTGGCCAAAACAAGTATGGTCATAAGTTCTCGGATGAGTTTGATTATGGGCCTGATCGGACCAGAATGTGGGGAGTTATCTGCCCTTGAATGTCAAAAAATGCTGTTTTTAACTTTGTTTACACTCTAGCATCTACAATTATTGATCAATCAAGACAAAACTTTGACATAATGTTAGTGACCATAAGATCTCGAATGAGATCGATTTTCAGTCAGATTAGAATAGAAAGACAAGAGTTATGTACCCTTGAATTCGACAAAATTGCCATTTTCGACTGTTTTCAACCTTGTTAACACTCTAGCATCTACAATTATTGAACAATTAAGACAAAACTTGGACAAAATGTTAGGGACTATAAGATCTCCGATGATTTCAATTTTCAGTCTGATCTGACCAGAAAGACGAGAGTTATATGCCCTTGCATTCTCCAAAATTGCCATTTTTTGGCTGTTTTCGACCTTGTTTACACTCTAGAATCTACAATTTGAAATCATTCAAATCAAAACTTGGACACAATGTTAGGGACCATAAAATCTTGGATCAGATTGATTTTCAATTTGATCTGAACAGAAAGTCAAGAGTTATGTGCCCTTGAATTTGACAAAATTGCTGTTTTTGACTGTTTTCGACCTTGTTTACACTCTAGAATCTACAATTATTTATCAATCAAGACAAAACTTGGACACAATGTTTAGAACTATAAGATCTTGGATGAGTTTGATTTTCAGCCTGATCTGATCAGAAAGATGAGAGTAACGTGCCCTTGAATTTGATAAAATTGCCGTTTTTGACTGTTTCGACCTTGATTACACTCTAGAATATACAATTATCATTCAATCAAAACAAAACTTGGACACAGTGTTGGGGATCATAAGATCTCGGATGACTTTCATTTTCAGTCTGATCTGATAAGAACGACAAGAGTTATGTGCCCTTGAAATTGACAAAACTGTCATTTTCGACCATTTTCGACCTTGTTTACACTCTAGAATCTACAAATATTTACCAAACAAAACAAAATTTGGACACAGTGTTGGGGACCATTAGATCCTGGATCAGTTTGATTTTAAGTGTGATCTGATCAGAAAGTTGAGAGTTATGTGCCCTTGAATTTGACAAAATTGCCATTTCTGGCTGTTTTCGACCTTGTTTACACTCTAGAATCTACAATTACAAATTAATCAAGACAAAACTTGGACATAATATTGGGGACTATAAGATCTTGGATGAGTTTGATTTTTAGTCTGATCTAATAAGAAAGCCGAGAGTTATGGGCCCTTGAAATTGACAAAATTGCCATTTTTGGCTGTTTTCGACCTTCTTTACCATCTAGAATCTACAATTATCAATCAATCAAGACAGAACTTGGACACAATGTTGGGGACTATAAGATCTTGGATGGGTTTGATTTTCAGTCTGATCTGATGAGAAAGTTGAGAGTTATGTGCCCTTGAATTTGACAAAATTGCCATTTTTGGCTGTTTTCAACATTGTTTACTCTCTAAAATCTACAATTATTTAACAATCAAGAGAAAACTTGGACACAATGTTTGGCACTATAACACGGGTGGTAAACAGAGAAACTAGCTCCAAAAAGAGTCAACGGTATTTCGTTGCCTCGTGACATCCGGTCTCTACCGAGGTAGTTGCATAGAGCGAAAATCTGTAAACAAAGGTAGGTCACGAACACATTTTTTCTACAATTATTTCTTTTACAACGAATTTTTGAAAAACCCGGCGATGCTGTAATATGAAGAAATGGTCGAAGTTTGTTGTGCACGAGAATATGCGTTGTTAGTAAGCAGAGTTTGAATACAATCGTTGAAAAACATTTCAAAATCGAAAGAAAAAAACTTTTTTACTTTCGATTCTGAAATGTTTTTCAACAATTGTATTAAAACCCTGCTACTTATACCGTATACTCTCGTGCACAACAAACTTCGACCATTCCTTCATATTACAGCATCGCCGGATTTCTCAAAAACTCGATTTAAAAGAAATAATTTTAGAAAATGTGTTCGTGACCTACAAATTTTCGCTCTATGCAACTACCTCTTTTTGGAGCTAGTTTCTCTGTTTACCACCCGTGCTATAAGATCTTGGATGATTTTGATTTTCACAATGTTATTGACCATAAGTTTGTTTTCAGTCTTAAAGTCATGGATATTAATTGAATTGAACAAAATTATTGCTCATAATTATCATTTTGGTTCAGGTGAGCGATATAGGACCATCATGGTCCTCTTGTTTTATTTCGTGTTCAAAAATAATGAAATTACATACTACTATAGAAAATCATATCATACATTTGGGAGTAAAACGGCAATAGTATTTGCCCACTCTAATGCACTTTTTTCTGTCTCCATAGCAACCGATAAACGGGACGTTGCCTTTGGTCAGTTTTAAAATAATTTTGTTCATGAAATCACCAAAACAATGTACGCTAGAACCATGGAAATTTAGCTTGCATTTGTTTGACATTGTTTAGTCATTTTCTGAATTTTTTCCATTTATATTTCAAAAGTTGACGTGTAAACAGTGTTTTCAAGATCATGTCGTAAGCAAATCGTCGAAGAAAGCTGACGTCATCTGACGACCTGGTTGCGCACTGTCGAGATGTTTTGTGTTTGTTTAGAGTTATCGCCTACAGATAAATTAAGCGAAATGGGCAAGTCGAAAAATGTGTCGATATGTGGAAAAGCATTTGCATTGACGTGGCATTGATGGTCAAAGACAGACAAACATCGATACATGTCGATGACTGTCCAAGGAGACCAAACCATTCAGTCAGTCAGGGTACAAGTGCTTGTGAAGGGCAGCTTGTCAGGGCGGATAGGTGCTTGACTGTACGGAATATATTGCAGTGAAGTTGTCTCTTTAGAATTGATTAAGTCGGTTATCATAATTTTACAGGAGTTGAATAATTATGTTAAAGGTTTCCGGTAGTTTGGCTTCTCGTCTTCTACGAGACGTCGACCCGAAGAATCATGTTCAGTCTTCTAACTATTCTTGAGATTTTCTGATGCGGTATGAGTCTGGTTGCGACAAATCATTGGAAAAAATTGTAACGACTGGCGAAATAAGGCTTCGTTACCATGATCCCGAAACATAGAAAGAAATATATGTATGTAAAACGCTAGGCACTCCCCATATCTGGACAGTACGGATCTTATATCATGGTTATTTGGCCAGCATGTCGAAACTTCCGACGAACTAAAGAAAATCGCTAGTTTATCATGTCATTCATCCGTGACTGAGTTAAGGAAACATTTAAATGTTCAAACACATAAACAGGAACTTCAAAGGTGTCGTTGGAGACAATATTGAAATACTCAACGCGTCGCTTAGTTATGATCTGCACAGACCTGACGTCAATTACGGCGGTGTGACGTTACATGACGCTCTGGCCGAAGGCAACCGGCAAGACATGGCCTTATTTAATGGTTTCTTTAGAAATTATTTGCGAACTTATCATTTTGATATTTTGCACACTTAATAACGAATAGTTAAGATTTATCACGAAACATATTTAATTCTGATATGCAACCACGAATTTGAATTACAGAATGATTCCGCGAATTTATCAAACAACCCTCGTACTTTGATTATCCATTTGAATACCTTGAATACTTTGATTCGTAGAGAACATTGATTAGGTACTTTGATTATCCAGAATACCTTGAATACTTTGATTCCACATTTAAATTGTATCTATTTTTAGCACAACTTTATGCATATTAATCGTTTGTGTAAGCTTTGAATATATTTCATAGTTCAGTAAACTTGACTGACCCATTTACAAGGAAGGCCATTGGACTGATCTTTGAACCATAATAAAGCAAATTACTGCGTCGATCTTTTCTTCTCTTAGAGACATGATTAATTGAATGTTTCATTTTCAGTCACACAACTCAATATCTACACATAATTTCAGACTTACATATTGAATGTTCGAATGACTGTTACCTCATTAATCTTTGCTTTTGATAGAACTATTTATAGTGAGGAGGACCGGAAGATGTTGTGTGGTATGCAGAGAACGGTAAAGTGCAGAGACAGGTGGCTGCAAAGAGAAGCAAATTTTGCAAAATTTGCTTCCAAAAATCGCTTGGGAAAACATTGAAGGAAAAGAAGGAAACGCTGATTTTAAATCTGTGCCATGTTGTGCTCAAATTCAGTCTTAAGCAATATTTATTTCGTTCTCTGCAGCAGTCCAAAAAGGGTTTAAATACAAGCAGACAACTGGCAAAGTCTTAAGCTTACTAATTAGCATTGAAAACTAAGCTTCATATGCTGGACTGCTAAGGAATGGCTGGATCAATTCCTGACTAGGAATTTTAATCCTTTCCATAGAAACACAATTTCTAGTATTTCTATTATACATCATAACCTGTAGAAAATAGCATTGCCATGAGGGGATTGAATTTGATTGTCGTTTCAGAAATACATCTAATTTATTTTCCAGGTCCGGTCTTCTTGTATCCGGAGGACTCTGTGCCTGGGCCATACTGTCTAACAATAAGAGGCAATAAGGCGGAAATACTCAACATTCATCTCCGAGTAGAGTTACAGATAACAGGGGGTAAAGATATTCTTCTAATATTGTTATTTCAATTCCAAACTCTATGTTGTAGGTAATCATTGGAATCGTCTCGATGAGACGATTCAAATGATTACCCAAAACATAGGGTTCAGTGATCAATAAATGAAATGAAATATTGCATTTTGAAAAGCCTTCCCCCTCTCTTATTTGTAGCGCTGCTAAAAACTATTGTTGTTCCTTCATTCAGGCCTACTTGTTTCTGGAGGTCTCTGTGCCTGGGCAATAGTCTTTAACAGAAAGAGGCAATAATGCAGAAATGCTTTATCTTCATCTCCATTGTCTGTGATATTGGCAAAAAAGAGAACAAAATTACAATTAGTCACAATTATGTATCCTGTTGTTATTCTCATCCTTTCCCAAACAACAAAGCCGCGGCCATGGCACAGTTGGTAGCGCATCTGCCTGTCATTCTAGAGATCCTAGGTTCGATACCCGGCCTCGGCTAATATCCTTTCTGACAATATGTCACCCATCAATGGTTTGATATCTTGAACCTATGTTGGGGAGCAGCTGGAGGCTCGGTAAGGGTGTTGTGGTAGTACTGTTATGAGAAACGACAGTAATCCATGGTTAGGTGCTCCAGCCGCCGCGATATGACCTTGGCAGTTGAAAACGGCGTAAAACCCCAATAAACCAAACCCAAACAACAAAACTTTAGACTGATCCAAATTCAAAGATATTGTAGATGACAATATCAAGTGAAGGAAAGTTTACACGTTTTGTTCTCTCTTTGAATAAATCATTTCGGGAAATGAAGAAGTTGCTTGTCACAATACAACCCATCATTAGCACCAAAGAGCTAGAGGCGAAATTTGAAAAGTGCCAGTAAATACTAAACTGTTATATTTCCATTCCTAATACAAAAATAAGCATTTTGAACAGTTTAGAATTTTGAATAAATGCATAATTATGGAAATATTTGACAAAAATGTTATGAATTATCTCCCTTGCATATGAATATAGAGTAAAAAGATATTTGTAAACCATTTTCTATTTGATGCATAATCTTGAGATCCGGGATGGTGAATCAACTTATTTGAAGTGTATTTACAAGTGTGTGTAATTTGATGTATGTCCCATGGCTAGAAAGTGGTGTTTTAATGATGGATCATATACCTTAAGGAGTAAAAAAGACCCTTTGTATGGGAATGGGTTATAGTCTCTGTATCGATATTTTAACCCTTTGTCATACAAGGCCTGGTTTCGACTAAGAAAATATTTGAATAAAGATGGAGACTAAATAAGGAAAGGAAATGCTCATAATCAGCATTTTTACATGCCCGAAGGGTCGTATTATGTTATGGCCCCTGTTGTCTGTCTGCCTGTCTGCCCATCCGTTATCAATTTCTTGTGTGCGCAATTCCTCCAAAAGAATTTGATCAAATTTGCCACAATGAATCTCCATAGTGTCTAGTTGTACACTCCATTTATGGAACTCAGATTATTCTTTTCTTTCATGAGTTATCTGCCCTTGAATTAAAGAATGCCCATTTTCTTGTGTGCGCAACTCCTTCTACAGCTTGAACTAGAATTTCATCAAACTTGCCACAATGAATCTTCATGGTGTCTAGTTGTGCACACTGCCTACGGAATTCAGACAAATTTTTGTTCATGAATTCTCTGCTCTTTATTTCTCTTATGCCAACTCCTACAGTTTCAACCAGAATTAACCTAAACTTGCCACAATGAATCTCTGTTGTGCCTAGTTGTGCACACCGCTTAAGGAATTTAGATAACTCTTTTCATTCTTGGATTGTCTTCCTTTGAATTAAAAGAAAATGCCCATTTTCTTGTGTATGCAACTTGTACAGTAGTCAGGGCAAGATTTTAGAAAAGTTATCACCTAAAGGCATTTTGTGAAGAAAAGAGTTTGAGATCAGTTCTAAGTGTATTTTGGTATGCTGAATCCGAAAAACAATGTTGCCAAGCTGAAAAATGGCTTCTTCATCATCTAATTTGCATATTTTCAAAATGGCCTCCAAATCCTCAATTATGCATGAATAATGTTGTTATTTATCATTTTTTCTACATGTTTTCTCTAAATAATGTAAATTTCATGTCAACAGGCTAAAGCTAAATAGTTTACCAAGTAAATGAGTAACAAAACTGGCTTTTTCGCCATCTAATTTGCATATTTTCAAAATGGCCGCCAAAAACACAAAGTCCACCATATAGTATCAAGGTTTTTGGCATTATCTTAACCATATTGTTGAAATTAATACTATAAAATGTTTAAAACTAATAATTAGATAATTTCAAAAGTAAATAGAACCACGTTGACACTATTTTAAATAATCTTTTACCGTATCACTGGCAATAAAACCTTATTAAACATACAGAATATCACTTTCAAATTGAATTTATTTATTTTTTTTTATTTTTTTTTTTAACTTTTTAAATTTTTTTTGAAACAAAAAGGGATGTTAAGACACACAACTTTTACCATAAGCACCATTTTAGACGTTTACATATCATTTTAATTTACAAAAAAACTTGGACATTTTAGATTTAGCCTACATAAAATAATTTGGGTCATTTTCAAAACAATGCTAAGCTAAAAATTTACTATTTTAACACATCTTTGGTACTTATGACTAGATCAACATTTATGAGCTCCATAATACCACTTTCATTATGGAAAAATATCACATGAGTTCATTTATACCAGAATTGATTTTATAACAGAAAATGTCATAAGAGCTAAGCACCGTACTTATTCCAATAAAACCGATAACACACCCTTTACTGTATGGTTTTTAAACTGAGTTGCATGCCAAAGAACGTGAACGAGTCCAATTTTCAAATAAAATTGCTGCATTCTTATAATCTAACGTTAAGTGCTAGTGCATTACGATCAAGTACCAAATTTATGTTCTCACTGGTGATTAGACATTTCACTGTCTACTTAAAGGGGGGCCATGCTAGATATTTCAGGCAAATTGTATTCGGTACAATAATATAATTTATCATATGAAACACACCTAACACTCGTTTCCAAAACGGTTGTCATAATGCTTCTCTCCATGTAACATATCTGATTTTTCTGATATTCAATTTTAATAAGCATACATACAAAGACAATAAACTTTCGTAACAGATGGAGCTGAATATTGAGACTTAGTGTTCCTATTTGAGATTATTCATTCATGACAACCGATGGAATTGATGTAAACATCTGCAGAACATGGGTTAATGCTTGAAAAGAAGCTTCTGATTGTGTTCTTTAAACATATTATATGACAAAGCGAAAATGAAACATCAGAATTTGATTCCTTCATGTAATAGTGAAGCTATTAATGTCTCTGTGCAGTATCAGGCGCAAAACCACTTCTCTTATCATAATCATTTCCTTCTTACTTATCCTTCATTAAAGTTGCCCTGTGTGAAGACATGTTGAGCTTTGAAGACGCCTATGCCTCTGTTTATGCAATTCTTATTAATGTCCTGGTGTGGAATCCATATTTGAACCTTCATTTTAAACTTGTGTCAACTTTGAAAGCATGGTAGTATACACCAAGAAATCCATATTTTATATTCATGATATTTATGACAGTTCATGACAAATGATACGGCCATTGTCAAGAGCACAGCTAAAAAGGGATTTTTTATGCAAATGCTAGATGTCTTTCCTTCGGCATTGCACAACCAATGAAAGGGGCGCTCGAAAAAACTGACAATACTTTACGTATTATAATTAAGAGATGTTCTAGTTCTAACAGTTTCGAATAGAGCTACAATAATTCAATAAATAACAACAGAGATTATCTATCCAGAGATTGTGGGTTCGAACCCACGGTGTCAAAATCATTTTTGACGTTCTACGCACAAAAAGTGTGTAACCAAAGGGTGAATCGCTCACATATAGTCTACATGTACGTGCGATAAGCAGCTATTGAATTTGATTAGATGCTGTACTTTACTTAATGTGCGAAATATGTCAAGAACATAATGAATATGTGCATCAGCCACTGTAATGTTACTGACAATTTAGCCCCATTCAATCAAAGAAATTTATGTAAAGTGCATTTGTTGACTAGAAAATATGTTAGTATATATAAGTCACTTTATCCAGTATACAGCATTATCTATATCCTAGGTAGACCAACAAATTGCCTTTTTGAAATAGTGTCAAAATGAACAACTAGTTTTTCTTCTCGAAAATTGAAGTTCAACATACCATTGCCACATTCAACTTAAATTGTAATGTAGCATAATTTTAAAATTTAAGCTAATTGCACTTTCTAATATTGTCTAGTGCCTAAGTTGGTTACCTGTTTGATATGTGTTCAATATCAAATATACACAATTTAATTTCTAATGATATCAAAATGTAAATTAAAACAATTTTTAGTAATTATATCTTCAGCAGTTTGGAATCATGGGTGTATATGAAAGTGCAAAAAATAAAATTTTCCACAAAGTGGAAGTTTCCACACTACACTATCCTTTATTAGAATGAATACGGCAAACCATTTTCCAAAATTTGTGGACATTGATTTATATTTCTAAGAATTCATTGTGGATATCTTGGCAACTACTTTAATCAAATCATGATTTCAATATAATGGATCTGGTCTATCATTATTTTTGCAAAATTATGTGAACAATCATTTATATGGTTTTTAAATTGGCATGTTTGAGGTTTGCTAAAATCATTAATATATGGTCAAAGGGCCTGTGCTCAAATTTGTGTTCTTTATCATATCTGCCTTTGAAACTTAATCTTTAATGCATCACATTTTCAAAATAGTAATTCAAAGAATTTCACTGGATTTCACTCGGAAAACAAAATGTAGATTTACGTTATTGTTTCAATGGGTTTTATTGCCATTTATACGGTAATTTTACAAAAATGAATATAATTTTTTCTCAATTACCTGTTAAATCATTTAGTTTTAGTCTGTTAACAAGAAATTTGTGATATTTAGAAGAAAAGATATCGAAAAAAATGATAAATGACATCAAAATTATTGCATATTTGAGGTATTGGCGGCCATTTTGAAAATATGCAAATTAGATGATGAAGGAGCAATTTTTCAGCTTGGCAACATTGTTTTTCGGACTCAGCATACCCAAATACCCCTAGATCCGATCTCAAACCCTTTTCTTCACAAAATGCCTATACCTTAAAAACTAAGCGACTTTTTCAGAATTGTGTCCTGACTACAGTTTAAACCAGAATTTAACCAAACTTGCAACAATGTATCTCGATAGTGTCTGGTTGAGGAAACCGCTTACAAAATGTAGACAACTTTTAATATTTCCATTATCTGCCCTTGAATTAAAAAATTGGCAAATTTACTGACAAGTCCTTGGGCGTTTATGCGCCGCTTTGTGTAGCTCTTGTTCTCCTTTTGCCTCGAAATCTATATCTTACACTATTGCTATATCTTACACTATTGTTATATCGTATTCAGTGTCAATTTTAAGCACCCGGAGAAGATTTGCACTCTAAAATAGTCAGATTTGAGACATTGGCAGGCCAAATTGATATATTATTTGGGAAATTATTTAGACAAAAGAACAACATGTAGGGATAAGCATACTCTTCTTTTGTTGTATTATTTTACCCCCACCCCATCTTCGCTAGCCAAGGTTGAACCCACCTACGTTTGTATTCACCCTTGGCGGATTTAATCCGATTTTCTTGAAATCGCGAAGCGCCGCCTAGCGGTTGTTCTGCTGGTTGTTTACGTCCATTATTGATGACGTCATTAACGTGCGTTGTCTTTCGCGTCATACGTCATGCGGATTATGTAAAAGTTAGCTGGGTTTTTTTTGGTCGAATTGTCGAAAGTATAATAATTCGTCGATTAAAGTTAGGGAATTCCTGTCTATTGCAGTGAAACTCTTAGAAAAAATCGGCCATCTTCGCGTTTTTGAGTTGCAAATGCAATGCTTTTTCCCGCCCGTTGTCATGATTTGGTTACTCATGAATAACAAATGTATCAGTCGACAATCTGATTGGTTCCAGCTGGAACCAATGAAAACGCTTTCCAGGAGACCAAGAAAATCGGACTAAATACGCCATGGGTGAATACAGAAACGACGCTACGTCGTAGATGTCCCCCTTGGCTTGCGAAGATGCCCCCACCCCCACTGAGAAGTAGAGGCCCAATAAGAAGTAGATGGGCTTATTTTGGTTTCACAGTGTCTCTGTTCTTCCGTCGTAGACTTTCGTTCCAATACTCTAATTCGAGAACCGTTTGATCTAGGATCATCAAAATTTTCACAGTTGTTGTCCAAGACCCAAGGAGATGCCCTATTGTTTTGGGGTCATGAAGGTCATAGGTCAAGGTAACAAGTGGTCTTTGTTTAAAATCTGTTTTTGTGCTCTAAGTCAAGACGGGTTTGACACTGTTGTTGCCCTTGACCCACGGAGGTGTCCTACAATTTTGGGACCATGACGGTCAAAGGTCTTAAATCAGTTTCCATGCCATGCATGCTCTAAATCAAGAACCTGTGACGTAAGATCATGGAAACTTACACAGTTGTTGCCCTTGACCCAAAGATGTGTTCTATTGTTTTGGGGTCACGTAGATCAAAGGTCAAGGTCACAATTGGCCTTTGTTTAAAATCCGTTTCTGTGCTCCAACTGAAGAACAATTTCACCTAAAGCACTTTTTCAGTGACAAGGCGCGGGTGGGTGGTATTTGTCCGCTTTGCGATGTTCTTGTTGCTCATATTTTTCCATGCAAATTTGATGTCTTTATCTACAACCACTTTGATTTCTACAGCCGTTTTCAATTTGGAACATCATAAAACCCACTCATTCAATCAGTTTGGATCAGTTTTTTTTTTTTTTTTTTTTTTTTTTTGTGTTTTTTTTTTTTTTTTTTTTTTTTTTTTTTTTTTTTTTTTTTTTTTTTGAGGATTATTGGCGTATAGAAAGGGTTAATTTTCAACCACCCGATTTTTAAAAGGATAAAAGCCTTTTCAAATGGATCCTTAAACTCAATGTCAAGTTCGTGTACGTACGATAATTAACTCCTTTCCGAAAGGACGAGATTTTAGGGCGGTCCAAGGCGTTGCAGACGGCAAAATAGATGTTTGGAACAGCATGATATTTGATCATCAAAACATGTTTAGTATTTAGGGAATGGGATAAAAAGAAAATGGTGGTAATCGGCATTTTCTCCTTTTCTGTGTCTTCGTCTAAATCATCGATTTGCGAGGTCAAAACTTAGTGTTGTTTTGGACAGGGTTAAATAGGGTCAACTATGGTAAAAGATAGTAACATAATTAAACAATGCGGTCAAGAAGACTTTCAGTAAATCAATATTATAAATATACCACAAAAAAAGCTATTAATCTTTTTCTATTAAGTCATTGTTTCAACGTCACCCAATATTAAATTCATTAAAAACATTACTTAGACAAAAGAAGACAATGCTGGTCACCAGCATTTTCTCCTTTTGTCTGAATACATTTGTACTATATCATACATACATTCTACATTTATCTACACCCGATTTGTCTCCTATACAGCTTTCAAACTTGATCAGATCAATTGTCTGCCATTTTGTAAAAGGTTAATAGGTACTCCTATTAGATCAGTGTTACTCATAGTGGCCTTGGTTGTGAAGTATGTCGTTACCTTTCTTCTATAGCGCGTAACTATGGCTTGCTTTAAGCTGGAGGTACGATATTTCGGAAGAAAAACGGCGATGTAGGGTAATGGTCATTCGGATGATTTCTTAAAAATAGCCATACCCTAAACAATAAATGTAACAGACAAAACCATATGTGTGCGAAATGGGGTATCAACCTTTTCCCGTTTGACCCAGAAGCGGCGAAGTAGGGTCTAGCACTTTAACCCATTACCACAAGATGACGCTCTTTGACACCCCTCAAGAAAAATGCTTGGGAAAACATTGTGGAAAATAAAGAAATTTTCCACAATGTTTTCTAACCCAAAATGGAGAGATTTTGAAAAATTTTATCAACTTGAAATTTTCATCTGCAACACCTTTCAATTTGGAACAGTCCAAAATTTTGTCCTCTGGTAATGGGTTTACTTTTAGACATGTCTAAAGGAAGAAGAAGCAAACGGGATCGATGAAAACTGCTACTCAACCGATTCGAAGTAAAAAAACAAAGAAAAATATACTAAATCACCCATTATGCCTGTAGAAGGATGATCGCAGACTGGCAAAACATGTCTGAATATATTGACCATATGACCTTTTGGAAGATTGCTACCCATGGATTCCCTTCATTTTGATGCCTACAGCCAGGAAACGGTTGATTGATTGATTGATTGATTGATTGATTGATTGATTGATGTTCACATCTCTTTCAACTGCTATGGTCACATCGTGGCGGCTCGAGCACATAACCATGGATTCATGTCATTTCTCATATCGGTAATACCAGGTTTAAAGCAGGACCATTGTCAAGGCCGTATCTTCAAGCATTTAACCATTTCATAAAGCACAAAACCTTACACTGTTTCACTTTGAAAGCAGCTGAAAATGGCAAAACGGGTGTTCATTGATGTCACAGCATATCGAAGCAAAAGGAGAAAGTGGTGTTTTTCAGCATTTTTTTTCCATTGCCTGAATGTTTTTTTTTCATGCCTTTTCTAATACTAGTAGAGAGATCAAAACCAAGATGAGGGGGGAGGTTTACATACTATGGAACCAAATATGGTGCAGAACATTTGTTCGCAAGATTTGTTGACCGATTGAAAGGACTTTACACCACTTAGTCTTTCAGCTGTTTTGGTCATATCGCGGCCGCTTGAGCACCTGCACCTAAACATGAATTCCTGGCATTTTATACAGAATTAGCCTACTACCATCATATCCAATCCGAGCCTCCAGCTACTCTCTAACTAAATTGGTTAACATTTATTGGCAAGAGACAAAATACTTTTGTCAATTGTCGAAAGGGTGTTTGCCGGACCGGTGTTCGAACCCACGCCTCATGGATTGATAGACTCCGACGTTAAAGAGAGGGTTACCCGGGCTCGGCTTTTTGTCCATGTGCAAACGACAAAATTTTAGGGTGATCCATTTCAAAAACTGCCACATATGACAAAATGGATGTTATTAAAGATATGATTTGTGTAAAATATTGCATACAAAATATTGAGACAAAAGGAGAAACTGCTGGTTATCAGCAGTTTCTTCTTTTGTTTCAATGTTTTCCCAAGCCTTTTGTAATAGGGACGTCAAAACCAGGTCTTGTTTTGGAAAGGGTTAAAGGGACCCATGCTAGGTTGTTTGACATGCAAACAGGTAAAAAAAATAATTATATTTGAAATATCGAATGGATTGGTCAAACCTCCATAGTAAGATTATTCCTGTCAAAGAAAATTTCAAATGAAGTTCATTCAGTACTTAACCCTTTCCCAAACGGCAAAATTTTCGGTGATCCACTCAAAAAACTGCCTTAAAAGACAAAATAGATGTAAGTAAATATAGGATTTGTGTAAAATATGACACAGAAAATATTGAGACAATAGAAGAAACTGCTGGTTATCAGCATTTTCTTCTTTTGTCTTAATGTTTTCCTAAGGCTTTTCTATTAGGGACGTCAAAAGCAGGTCTTGTTTGGGAAAGGGTTAATATTCAAGTCTGTGAATAATTGAGTTACCCACTTTTTATGTTTATAGTAGCATTTATGGAAAATCTGACTGTTAGATAGTGAAATTCTTTGTACCAACGCTAAAATTCCTTTCTTTTTGGCCCTAGATAATACAAAACATTACACAGCAATGTAAACTCGGACTTTCACTTTGTCGGTCTGATCCCGAAAAAGAACTAGTATGGGCCCCTTTAATACATATGTATCAGCAGCTAAAATACGTTGTGATTACGACAATTTTTACATATCGACGATAAGTACACTAAGGTAGTCCGCTCCTAATGAGATTCGCGCGACGTCGGATTTATTCGGGCGCGGTCGAAAACATTCGGCGGTGGAACTTTCCACCGCCGAATGTTTACGACCGCGCCCGAATAGGTTCGGATACGTAACGACGCCGCTTGAAAAAAGTCGATGTTTTATGAATCTCAAAATGGCCACATTAACACGGTGGGGATTATGCATGATGGGATGGATAACGAATACGGACAAATTTGCCTCGCTTCAGGTGAGAAATCATCAAATGTACCCCGCATTACTGAGCTCTTTCCTCAGATATATGCCTTGTTTGTAGAATCTTTGTACTTTGTCCAAAAATTGATCCCAACCGATCAGAAAAACGACAAAAAATCCAGGTCATTTTTCTAGTCGGTTGGGATCGATTTTTTGAGAAAAGTACAAAGAGTTTCCCGATAAGTAATACATCTGAGAAAAGCTTACAGTAAGACGGAGTACATGCAACAAACTGCATGAAAATTTACGCTAAAATAAGAAAGTTATTGCACAAATGCTTACCTGAAGCGTGGTTAATATGGCCGTAGTCGTTACCATTTCGCTTTCTGGTCGGTTGGGACAATATTTTGGAAAAAAGTACCACGAGTTATCTAATATGTCATACATCCGATGAAAGAGCTCGGTAAGGCGGGGTACATGCAACAAACCGCTTGAAAATTGACGCTCAAATAAGGAAGTTATTGCAAAAAATCTTACCAAAATCGAGATTATTTTGTCCGTATTCGTTATCCGGTAAGGCGGGGTACATGCAACAAACCGCTTGAAAATTGACGCTCAAATAAGGAAGTTATTGCAAAAAATCTTACCAAAATCGAGATTATTTTGTCCGTATTCGTTACCATCCCATCATGCACAATTCCCATCGTGATTAAGGATATTCTACCTTTTAAAGTCTACCAGATAAAAAGAAAACAAGCACACAAGAAAGTCATTTTATAAATATTTTAATTGATTCATTCAGCACTGTGGAAAATTTTATAGATGTTTCAAGTCAGTAACATATTTTTAGATAGTATCTCCAATTCTTAAAATAAGTATAAATTTTGTATTATATTTTCTGTTACACGACATGACCTGGCTATTTCAACACATTCCCAAACAAAACCTGGTTTTGACGATCATGAAAGAATCGACATGGAATACTTTGTGACAAACGAAGAAAAATAATGCAGATAATCGGCATTTTCTCCTTATATTTCAATATTGGATGAGGTATATCTTATCTTGATCAACTTTCATGTTTTTGATTCTGTCGCTTTCAAATTGCGACCACCTGAAAGTTTGTGGTTTGGGAATGGGTTTAACATGATTGGGGATTTTGAAAAGGGGATGCTTGACATACAAAATCTTGGTACAAATTATGAAGTTTTATTCTATTTTGGCGTCTGAAATGCATTTGAATTTGGAACAGATTAAGAATTTGTGTGGAAAAGGGTTAAGTCTTTTATTGTGATGTGAAGTGATATATATTATCGCCGGGGATCAAAACCTCGTAACTAAAGCTTGCGAGGTTTTGGTCTTCAACTGACAATATTTGAGATTCTACCCACATGATAATGAGAAAAAATATATACAGCGAGAAATAAATAAAATGTATTCAATAAATAACACAAAACGTCGGTGTTATTACAAAACTTCGTAATTCCAGCTGCAAACAATCTGGAGTTACGAGGTTTTGCAATAACATCAATGAAAAGCTGATTTTTGGACATATGAGAACCATCAAACTTTTCACAATTTTCAGAAGGTCCTTTTAATTGTGATAGGTCACATATTTTAAAACGTTAATCTGAACTTGAAAATGTCGACACAAATATTTTAAAGACACGACGAGAAAAATCGTTGGAATAGATCTATATAGAACGAGTGAAAACAAAGCCTTGATGACGAGTATTTTCTCGTTTTGCCTTTACGTTTTCTCCTCTTTTCAATGAGCAAGCGTTTTTACACTTTAATTTGCCAACTGCAACTTCTAGAATTGTCTACATCTTTTTCGGAATGGTCGACGTTATTTTCTTTTTTACGTATTTTGTACAAGTGCAGATTTGAAAATAAGTAACGTTTATGTATATTTATTACAAAACCACAGAAAAATAAATAATCGTCATAAGAAAATCGCTTGTTTATTGCCAAAAACGGCAAATTCATATTAAAGGGGGAATGGCACTTAAAATTATGCAAATTTTCAGAGAACTTCGTACAAAATAAATATGTATTATGAAAATATGGCCTTTAAATTGCATCTATGCCAAATCTTAGCTTTCTATCTTGTGTATTGGCTAGGATGTCGACGGATTTAAAACCCCATATGTTCCATTATTGTAAATATTATCCCGGGGACAACAAATCATGGGGTTTTAAATCCGTCGACATCTAAGCCAATACACAAGGTAGAAAGCTAAGATTTGGCATATATGCAATTTAAAGACCATATTTTAATAATATATTTATTTTCTATGTACGAAGTTCTCGGAAAATTTGCAAGATGTTAAGTGTTATTCTGCCTTTAAAGTAGTCCACCCCTAAGGAGATTCACGCAATGTCGGAATTTTTCGGGCGACGTCGTTAGGTTTGGCTACGTAACGAATGTTCACGACGTCGCATGAAAAATTCCGAAAACACCATTATGGGTGAACTGTCTTAAACAGTTTTGCAATAAACCCTCAATTTGATTCTTGTGCCATCTAGTTGTGGCCAGAAAAAACAAACAAATAAATGAACTAAAATGAAAATAAATAAATAAACAAAGATAATTGCACAACAAAATAGCACATTAAAAAACTTAACGGAATGTTCAAATTAATGAAAGAAAATGACAAACTGTAACAAAACCAGC
This sequence comes from Fragum sueziense, assembly GCA_963680895.1. Taxonomy (NCBI): domain Eukaryota; kingdom Metazoa; phylum Mollusca; class Bivalvia; order Cardiida; family Cardiidae; genus Fragum; species Fragum sueziense. The sequence goes on from OY804603.1 coordinate 49,549,958, forward strand.
ACAAATAAGGACAGAGGATTCATGAAATAGGGGGCAACGTCCTGGAAATGAACGCATCTAAAGACAACTTAGCCTGCTGTTGTAATAAATAACTATGCCTTTCCCAAATGGCAAGGGTTGGGGTGTTCCCATTTGAAAGCTAAATACAACAATATGGCTTGTGGATTTCTCTACAATGTAACACAGAAAATATGAGACAAAATAATCATCAACTTTCCTATGCCTCAATGTTCTCCCAAACCTTTTTTCTTGAAGAAAGCCAAAATCAGTTGTTTTAATAGCATCGTTCAAAACACCGGGTGTCTCGGCATCGATATTGATGTAGCATGAGAGCAGACCACTGGGTTTCTGAGGATAGTAATATACGTACATGTAGATAGAGAAAAAAACATTTTGCAAATTCGACCGAGTGAAAGGTTAAGCAAACTGATCAGAATGAACAATGTTTTCACGGGGGTTTCTCGTTTGGAACACCTCGGACAATCCTGTCGAATCATCGCTTCGGAAGTATGTGAATGAAGAAATGTTAAAAAATGCTATTTCTTAGCCGAAAGTACCTACGCTTCATTCAGTAGTTTTCGAGGTCATCAAAATGAACAACATGGCAACTTACGGGACTTGCAGGTTGTAATCGTTCTTAAAAGAGAGAAGACGGGAAATGCTAACAATGCATTTCAGTATCATTGTCGCTTCATTGTTGACAATAGTTAGTTTAAGACGTTGTTGTTCTATTCTATTCATAGTCTGGAAGTAGTTCCACGACTTAGGGCCTACATCCAAGGTATGATTCGATAGAATTGTCCGAGATGCTCCAAATGGTTTTTTTTAAAAACAAATAACTGTATGAAACTGGGACCTTGTGTTGGTTGGCCTAGGTAGAACAAGGCATTATTTAAAAGAACGCTTACGCGTCAATTGTTACGATTCTAAAATTAATGTAAGTTCAAAAAGTTGACTTTTTTGTTCAGCACGCACATGTTCTCGTTAGGGTTTGGTCTAAAGTTTTTCATTTATCGACGATGTCGTCTTCTTCTATGGCGTCTAGGTCTGTCTGAGACAGCTTCATCTTGGTGAGATGGCTCAACAATTATAACAGCTACATCTTTGTGTCTTTTGGAAATTCTGAAATTAGAGATACAAGTGTGTCAGAAGCCGAATACATGTGAGCCGGGATCTGGAAAAAAAAAACGTCCCTTACAGCATTTTTCAAAATTGAGTTTCAAGATTGGCCTGTTGTCAAATGCAGTCCAATATGCATCCATGCTTCTCTCTTTAAGTTTCTACAAGTCATAAAGAAGCTATTAGAGAACAACATGGTTCCTGATCAGACTGTGCGTATGCACAGGCTGATCGGGATCTATGTTGGGCTCAAAAGCCTTAAGGGACGTTTTTCCAGATCCTGACTCAGAATATATATTTAAAATCTAGAGTGTCTTTGAAGTCCTAAAATAGAAAATATCATCCAGACAAAACAACTGCACAGTATGTTGAACACTGTAAACAAAATGGCGACATAAATCTAGATTCCGCCATCTTTAAATGCCTTCTCTATCATACATGTACTACGGTGATACTTATAAAAAGAAATTAATGGGATGCTTTCTGGACATACTCGAATAACAATTCTTTGAATCGAGCAATTCGTCAAATAAATTGGTAAATATGTTGATGGAATGTTGCTTCGTCATTATGAAAAAGAGAGAGAAAAAACCCCAACTTGATACATGGACAACTTACTTTTTTAATAAACTAGGTAACGTTTTCTCTATATCGTCCTCATTGACAGTTTCTATGTCTAAATTTAGATCATCGTCCTCGGAATCACTCGGCGTGTCGTCATAGCTACGATCACGTGACACCAACTCTCGTAATAGGGAACGTTGATTGAACAGTCCGTATCTTTTATGGCGACGTTTGTCCCCACTAGAAGCCTCAGAAATAATGTCAGATAGAGTCAATGCTCCTCGTTTTCTGTTGTTGTAATGTGTGTCGGCTGATCGTTTGAAATAGCCTGTGTGGAGCATGCGCATACACTCGTTATATTCCCTATATTCTGTCATGAAGTTTGTGTAGTCCCTGGGATAGTTGCTCTCTAACAACTGTAACGTCGTGCCGGGGGCGATACCTGGTGGTGTGAAAGACAAAATATCAGTTAGGATAAAAGATAACAACGACAACAACAACAAACAACAACAACGGCAACAACAGATAAAGACGGTCAGGAATTTCGTTATAGTCGCCAGGATATTTGCTCTCCGACAACTGTAACGTTTTGCAAGGGGCGAAACTTGACGCAGTGCAAGCCTTATAAAGTAACAGCACTACTGACCATGAAAAGAAAACAACAACAGCAACAATAACAACATCAAAAACAATTTTATCATGAAGTCTGTATAATCGCCTATATATTTGATCTCTAACAGTTGTAATTTTTATATTTTTGTTATATTTTAATGCATCAACAAAAGCCATTTTCTCTTTTTAATCTGTTTAAAAATATCTCTGCGAGGAACATCATAACTATGTATTGAGGCTACTTGTTTAATTTGACATTGTACTGACCATTGTACAAGACATATTTCATTGCTGAGGGGTCAAAACCCCAGAACACGCATATTTCCTCTGCTCAGAGACAAACAATAGAAATAGACTCGGTCTGCTCATTAGGTTACTAGCAAATGAATGGTCGGAGCACGAGCGGAAAAGGCTCCTACGAAGGTCCTATCATGTTCCATCTTTATTTATTTTAGCATTTTTCAGAAGGATGAAATTGAATTGATTTATATCTACAATAGTAATAATGTTTGTAATATCATCACTAATTTCATTGCAGTTTGTATAACCGTTCTATTTTTTCCGGATAATGAATGATTAAGCCACTCCCACATTAAAAAAATAGCCCACAAATCTAACTAAAATTGCTTTATACGGCCCTGTGCCATACAGCCATCTTCGCAAGCCAAGGGTTCTACCTCCGCTTTGTTCCTTACGAAGGAACAAAGTGGGGGGGGGAGAACCCTTGACTTGCGAAGATGCCATACAGCATACAGATACGAATACGAAGATGAACAATGGCTAAAGATAGCAGAAATAGACTCACCACTTCGTACAGAGAAGTTCTGAAGCCTGCTCATTGGATTACTGCCACATGGATGGGCGGGGCACACGTGACACACGCACACACACACGAACAGAATCTTTATAAAGTCCGATCGTCGCATTATCTTCCGATACTTTATACCTGCAAATAAAAAACGTAGATATTGAAAATAACGAATCCAGAAATTGTAAGACCACTTTTGAAGGGCGGATTTTCACCTTTAACGATTAAATTTTAGACTTCCAACTTTCAATTGAGGTTCAGACGACAAAATAAATGGTATCAAGAGGGGAATATGTATAGTAAAATGATTTAAAACATTGAGAGAAAAGAAGAAATTTCTTATAATCAGCAATTCATTCTTTTCTCTCTGTGTTTTCTAAAGCTATTTCTATATCTACTAGTCCATATAAAAACCAGCTGGTCTTGTTCAGGAAATGCTTAAAGATGACACTAATGACAATATTAACGATACCAAACGTGGCTGATAAGTTTGTCACATGTACTGACATCATCGATTAAAAAGCGGGTTGCTGCCAATCGGCATTTCAGTGCTTTCCACATAAATTCTTATCTTTTTTACAATGGGCATCTAAATACATTGTAATTATGTTTTGTTTTTCAGAACTTAAGAGCTCCGGAGAAAAATTAAAGTCATTGACTAGAATGCTTGAACAATATGATAGACCTCTCCGTTCAGTGAAAAGCAACAACGACTGCTCTAGTGCATTTTCAGTCAAATATCTTTGCCATAAATATCTCTATTTTTTTCATAAAAATCTGTACGACAAAATTGGGAAATTACATATATAGTATTACACACGTATTGTAAGAAAAATATACATTGTCACAAATGCGCGAATATCTACATTTTTTTCATTTTTAAAATGCTCAGTTGTACCACGCAGTATCTTAAATGTGTATCTATTTTTTTTTTATTAATTCTTTCGTGGATTTGAAAAAAGTCAATTTTTTTCAGAAAGTTCAAATGTGTGAAAATAGGTTTACAATATTTTTTCACGTATACACGCAAAAATATTATGAATCTACTATATAGTTCCTAGAAAAGAAACGGAAACATTACATGTAAACCCGTTAGAATTCTTAAAACATTGAATTACCAGTTTATTTTCAACAGTAAATCCACACCATGTTAAATTCTTATTTTCTCACAATTCACTTATTTATGCGACCATGAGGACTGTTTCACAAACAATTGTTTTAGACTCTCCCCGAACTCTCGTCATATCGCACGATATTAACAAATATATTCATTAAGGGTAATTCATCACTTAAGGTAGCTAACAATTTTCCCGCGAGATTGTAGGTGAAACAGCAATTTTCCCGGTAAATATACGCGCGACAAAACAAGTGACGTAGACATGCATGTCCAGTCCGCAAGGTGGCGCTTTTGTGTGCATGTAAACAGACAAAATGGCGGTCAGTAGTATTTGACGTGATTTGTTAAAAACCTTTACTTTTTTAGAAAAACTCATCCATGTTTAGGATTCAAAATACCGCATTTATGACTTGGTTTATATCACATCCCCACACAAATTAAAAACGATTTCGGCCTTGATATTACTTTGCTCGTATTTAAAATAAAGTGCTTGATTTGAGAGAGGGGGAGGGAAATTGGTAATTGTAGTAAGAGGATGTTTATCACCAAACTCAATCAAATCAACACCCATTCCATCTGAGGTTATTCATGTACGAATACAATATGTGGGACACTTCATTTGAGGATACAGTCTCATCCTTAACCCTTTCTAATAAGACAAAACTTTAGGCTGGTCTAAATTGAAAGAAGCTGCAAAATCGTTGTTACAAATAGCATTTGTTTTGAGGGTCATAACATTGGAAATATGGGCAAAATGAGCAAATGCTAATTATCAGCAAACCAAAAATGTTCTTGTTGGAGACGTCAAGACAAACTTTAAGTCACATGTTGGAAATTGTTATATGAGACAGACGCTGCAAAAAGTAAAATCTAAGTGTTTCTGTATATTTAGTTCATAAACATTTCAGGAAAAATACCACAATTACTTTTCTCTTTAATGACAATATCGAATTAATAATTAATTATTTAAAACTTGAATTAGCGCGATAAAAATTAAGTTCTAAAAGATGATAGTGGGATGTCATATGAATTCCGCAAGTCAGTCAGCCTAGCAAAATATATAGAAACTTTTCACTCAAATATCATTTTTGAATGTATAATGTGTCTCCTATCTTGCTGAACCAGTATCTTTTTTTTTTATCCTTTTCTCAAAATTTGGGTTTAAGGGCTGTCCGCGAGGTCCCTATAAGTTTGTGTCCTTATTCTTTATACGGGATCATTTTTCTCCTTATTATTAAACAGCACGATTTGTTCTAATAGTAATTTGAGGTGGACATTTTTCAAGACCTTAAAATTTCTATATTTTTTGTCGGTGTGGGTGTTATTCAGATATTTGAGATATTCAGGAACTAACATGACTTCCTAGTGAGTTTTTTTAAGAAATTTGTGAAACGGTCAAGTCGGAAGAGGGGCGATATAAAAAGACCATTCACCCACAACTAGGCATTTTTCTGTAGTAATTGAATACGACCTCTGAAATTATATACACGTATTTCTGTAACATCGTGGTTATATTGACAATCAGACAGACTGGGTCAGGTGACATGTCCCACTCAACAGCTGAGGCCATCTTGTAACACAGCCTCGTTTTAAAGTTCTTCCTGAGACACAAAGCGGGGGTTTGAACAGGTTGTCTCTGAGAAACCATTGTTTCATAAAAGTTATTCAACATAACAAAATTAATGATGGCCAAAGAATGGTAATATAATCATAAGTCACTGCTAACAAATGATATGACGCTTGTTCCAAATATTGATGACGTCAATTTTACATGTTTACAAAGAGAATATCACTGCTTTTCAACAACAACCTCGAAACTACAGCTAAGACAAGTTGCAGTTACGAGGTTTTTATGAAAATCGGTGAAATTTGTAACTTTGAATAGGACCCGTCCACAATTCTTGTAGGCCTATCGGACAATTTCCCCATATCATGGCGACATTCACGTATGCGCTTCCCTGGGTATCACCAATGCTTGACAAGTGCTCTATTATGCCTGTTAGTATTCGACCTACTTTTTAGACCAATGAAATTACAGTATATTTTAACATTTCGCCGCCATATTTCGCATAAACGGGCTTCCGGCTAGTTTATGTGACGTCTATACCAGGGGCCCGTATTACTAACGATCGTACGTTCGATTTTTGCATAATTACTTGTAACAACGGCCCTGATTGGCTCAGTCGGATTTCTCGTGCAATCAGATGTTTTGTTACACAGTTTACACAAAAACTTGATCGTAAGATGTTTAGTAATACGGGGCCCAGGCCCGTAGGAACAGGGGGGGGGGGCTATTGTAATTTTACACTGAAAATTTTGGGAAAATCCAAATTAGCCCCCCAATATTCAGGACAAGGGCTTTAGCTCCACCCCACCCCCCCACCCCCAATATAAAATTGCTTCCTACAGGCCTGTATACATAGCCACGCCTCGTCTCCAATGAATCGCTAGCGCATGTAAATGTTTATTTCGCATGAATTCTACTATACGACCTCTTTCTTATACATAAAAGACAATTATGGCTAGTTATACGAGCAGAATTAAAACCATGTTGTCAAGGATGTACCCTGACCACCTTCCTGGGAATTTGTACTTGATTCTGACTCACTGACCCAGTCTTGTGACCTAGTTTTGAACCCATGTAATAAACAACAAGGAAATGCATGTTGGGTAGAAATAAACATCATGTACCTGTCTGACCACACAAGTTATCATTATTAAACATACATGGCACTAATTGTTGTATTTACTATAGATATGTATAGCTCACGATAAATGACCTGACAGAGCATCCCAAGCTAATAGTTAGAGATGCTCTGCCAGGTCGTTTATCGTGAGCGATACAATGGCAGTGCATCTGCTCTGATGAGTCACACGGTATATGCCTTGTCTAGTCTACAAACGATTTCGATTATTTCTAGGGAAAGAAAATTGATGACCAGTATGTTTCTTTTAATCGAATTATATGGCTTTCGTCCTCCGTAAATATCAAATTTCCCAATATAAGTAGATCGTTAGCAGATTTCCATATCATGAAAGTTGATGCAAGAATCCTGTGTGGCGGTTACCATTTTGGCTTCATTTGATTTTACTGAATAAAGCAGTGTTTCCAATGCCATAATCATCAGAACTAGTTCTCAATTAAAATGCATCTTCCTTTATTTATTTATCATTAAATGTCATTTGTACCGGATATTCATTTTTTTCAAATTGATGGCTCAGCGCGAAACGGTTTTAACTGCCTATAAACATGTAGGCAGTTACAACCGTTTCGCACTGAACCATCGATATGGGTAAAATATATATATATGAACAACTTCCTTATTTCATAGGTTGCCAAAAGACTAGCACTTGCAACATGATTATGTATAGTTAGGTTGAATTTCAGATTTAAAAAAATATCTGGATTTTCCCACAATTTATAAATTAATGTTTGAAGAATGTGCAATTGAACATGTTGGTGGTGGCACAATTGGTATTGAAATACATGTCCTTTCTTGTCATTTAAAAAAAAAACCTTTTGGAGCACATATCAAAACTAATGAGACGATATATGTTTTTTCTGCCAGGTACCAGTTCTCCTTGTTGTGAACTCAGCCAAAGCGAGGGACATTTTTCCCGATCAATGTATTCCGTCGGTGTTGTTATAAAATCTCGTAACTACGGCTTCGTTGAAGCCGTAGTTACGAGATTTTATAACAACACCGACGGCTTGTCAATGCATAACGGTAAACTCGGTCTATTTCTAGAACATATTCATTGCCATTAGAAAAACTGATCTTTAAACTCACATTTAAACGCAAAATATCTATACCTTGTTACATCGAAAAACGTCCCTCGCTTTGGCCGAGTTCACCTTCAGCGCCACTTACCCCTAGAGCTACAAAATACGATATCTTCTTTTTTCCTCCAGATATCTTAATTCCGACAAATATTTATTTTCTTTTATTTATTTGTTGTCTTTCCTTTTCATTTCACAAAATTTAACAAGTATTCCATCTTAAGCTTGCACATGCATGAATATTCATCTCAACAATGAATATCTCATAAAGTTTCGGAAAAAAAAAGTTCGAATATATAGTTATTTAGTTATCTTTTACTACTCGGTAATTTCCCAATTGGCGTAACGATCCCTCAACATGTACACAAGTTATCAAATTATGGTGATTTTTTTTGCACTTTAGCTTTTTTTTTTAAAATTTCTCCTTGAATTATTCTTACAAATATCCTTAACAACAATTAATGAAGATCGCTTTGAACACCCCCTTTATAAATATAATCATTTGAAACCCTTCCCTTTTGCTCCCTGTCGATTACTCACATAAGAAAAGTTTCACATTATATTATGAAAATATATCGTACTTAATATTTTATTATCATTATTGTCAGCTTCCCCTAAATGATGATGCTCGGACACGACAAAAGGGCTTTTAAAGCATTGAGATTACATCGCATCCAGATCGGATGGTGCCTCACTACAGTAGAGTCTGATCCAATCCATTACTGCTCTCTAATGATTCTCTAAAATAAATGAATAAATTAATGCAAAAAAGCAACACGAATCTTGATTGGACTGCGTATCGCGCATGTTGATTGAGATTCATGTCGGTCGAATTGTCTCAGGAGCGTTAGTTCGAAACCCGGTTCATGTATTAACAACGTACCGCGTCAGAACTAGGTCATCTTCGCAAGCCAAGGGTTACTACCTCCACTTTGTTCCTTACGAACCCTTGGCCGCTCGCCTCTATGGAAATCGAAAGTACCACCGTGCGATTTCATTGGACGCGATAACTTTCCCATTATCCAATCAAAACACACTAAACAAGCCCTCTTTGTCAAAACGAAAACGTCACGGCTGACGTCAAAATCGATATCCGTATTTGATGCATCGCCTAACACGTTTAAGTACGAGGCTTTTGATTGGCCAGAAATTGTAACTGCAAAGGGCCGCGACTCTTTATCGCCGAAAGGTGGCATGGTGGTACTTTCGATTTCAATAGAAGCGAGCGGCCAAGGGTTCGTAAGGAACAAAGTGGAGGTAGTAACCCTTGGCTTGCGAAGATGGAACAGCGTCGACTCTGGCCAGCCTGCACCACAATTTGAAATGGACTACGCTAAGTTTCTGTCCTTTGGTTAATGGATAAACTGCACCGATTGAACAGAGTATAAGCATTCGATGCTTTTGAGTAATGTGCCCTTTTCGTACTCCGCAGCCCATAATAATTTATATTAATTTTATTGTATATAAAATTATCACTTGATAGCGGTTAGCCATCGAGTCCGTTCCATCCTTTTTCATTTTTAGATGTCTGTTTTCGATAAACACCCCCACTCATTAACCCTTATCCAAAGAACTCCCGTTTTTCCTGTATTTTGTCAAAACTACCTAAAAATCATCGAACGAAAATTTATAAAGAGAATACCGGAAAAGGTTGATTATATTCAGTAAAACAATTTTGTCGACCACATCGCAATTGACTTCGGTTCATCCTAATATATTTCTATCTGGGAACAGGTTTTTTTTTAAGATTAGCACTATTTTCATTCTATTCCTTTTAATTCTTTCTTAAAGTGACATTTCACATTTATTTCATTTTTAAAAGTATGTCTTGATGCAAAGATTGTTTATTCTAATGCGTAGAAATGCTATCAGTTTTTTGAAGTTGTTATTTATAAGCGAAAAATATGCCTTTAAATTTGAAACAGAAATGAAAAATTCTATATAAATCTGAACAGTTGTCCACAATAATTTGTTTAATTTTAGCACATAAATATATATTTCTCGTAAACGGATCGATATTTTGGCTTGAAACTTTCGGAATTTTCATAAGAAAACATGCTCTTTCAGATCGAATAAAAGTAAAATTCATGTAAAAATAATCGTGAAATGTCACTTTAAAAGTTGAAGAATGAAAATATTGAGAAAAAAAAAAAAATAAAAATAAATAAATAAATAAATAAATAAAATAAATACTATGTACATCTACTAGTACAGAGTATCTTATTAGACAGCGTCGAAGTTGAATTGTATTTGATGAATGTTTAAGGATTAGGTTATCACTGTGTATAATCACGTGACTCAGAATTTCCGATAATCTTTAAATATCTTTATTAATGCTTAGGTTTGAGGCAGAGAATGTGGGAATATGCCAGGAATAAGCCTGGCGTGTTGGATTTTTAAAAAATCAACTGATAAAAAAGTTATTGAAGATAAACCAAAATTTTGGTTTATCTTCAATAACTTTTTTATCAGTTGATTTTTCAAAAATCTACTACGTCCATCTAATGCGTGACGTCTGTCCACATTCTCTGCTTCAAACCGAATTCAAATCGGTCCTATGTTAACAAAGTTATTGAAGATTTTCTGAAATTGTTGTATCACGTGATTATCCACCTTGGTTATGCTCGTAATTTGTTTCCTGCTCTGTACTTGTCCTATTTACACACACCTGCTCAAAAGCAGGCATACACGAAAAGGGTATTTCCAGGAATTATTAAGAAATAACAGTAAAAAGGCTTTATAGTCGTGGTTTGTCTTGCGAAAGGACGTGTTTTGTGATGGTGGAAATGGTTGATTGTCCACTGTGGTATAATAACTCGCCGCAGATACATTCGATGATTAAATTCCCTTCATCCAAAAAATAAGTTTGATCCGTCACGCCAAAAAGGTCTTTCTTGAAAGAATAAAAAGTGTCGAATCTAGACTGCCTGTACGCTCTGCAAATCATTTTAATTTTGAAAATGTTCTCGCCAAGACGACTTTCTGGACGCATTTTTCCTACCTTACCTACTATTTACATGTATATATATATTCATTTTTGAAACGCGGTTTTCTTGAATGTTTGTGGCATGTTTCTTTAATTTTGAGTATTCGCTTTGTATACGTCAAATGAAACATTTTTATGTTCTGTTCCTTTTCGAAATGCTGAAATCAACAATATTAACAAGTAAAACCTTCTTCATTTCGCTGTCGGTTATTTCGAACGAATGCATTATGTAGAATCGAAAATCTGGCTAAAAGTGAATCCAAACTTTGATTGTAATCGTGTTGATTATGTCTCAGCTTTCAAATAATCTTTCCAAAAACAACACAATATTTGAGCGTTCTACTTTCTAAACTGATTCAAACGAAATTAAAAATTGGATATTGACAAATTTGTTACCAGTATAGGTTTTTTTGTGACAATATAGAATAGTAAATGAGTTTTCCTTCGACTGCTACTTTATTTAAGCATAATTCAGTCAATTAAATGAAAGGGCAATCGCGATTTAGAATTCAACCACGTTTCAAGCAATTTCTACTAATGGGGTACATGCATTACAAGTAATTGTTTTTATTTTTCTATGAGAGCTAACGGATAGAATTTCATGCGATAGCCGCCATTTTGTTTCAATAGCGAGCGGAAGACTCTCCCAGTGCGGAGATAAAAATGGAAGCTGTATGTGAGATAGAGCCTCCATAATGATATTGTCATTTATATTTAATTGTCCAACTGGACTTGGTGCATCGATGATGATGAATGAATATCCGGTACTGGGATGACCTTAACTGCGTTGTTCTTACGCTTTTCCAAAACAACATAACTTAGACTGTTCCAATCTGAAGACTAAGTACTTCACACTTCAAGATGGAAGTTGAAAAAGATGTCATGTGTTTGAAAGCACACTTTATATTGAGACAATAGCATACATTGCTAGTTATCAGCACTACTCTTCTCTGTCCGTATGGTTTTCTTAACATATATTACAGTCGGGTCATCAAACATTGTCAATGTTTGAGAAACGCTTTACCCATTACCAGACGACAAAATTTTAGGGTCTTCCAATTTAAAGAAGTTGCAGACGACATTTCAATGTGATGAAATTTTGAAATTTTACAGCTTTTATGGTAGAAAACATTGTGGGAAATGAAGAAATTGCTTGTCACAAGCAATTTCTTCATTTTCCATGATGTTTTCCAAAGCCTTTTCCTGTAATGGCGTCAAAAAGCGTCTATGTGCGGTAATACACAACACATTGAAACGCAAATCATAGTACTTTCTATAGCAAAATATATCTTGAATTTCGTGGTATGTTGATAGAAAATTACAATTGAATATAAATATGATCTGTATTCAGTGGTTGCATTTAACCTCAAATTCAAAGCATTTCTTTGCGTTTTTGTCTGTCTTCACTGCACAACCTCTAACCAATATAATAAAATGCTGAGTTCGAACTAATAAAATCTAAATGATAAAGTGTGACTGTATGAGTATACAAAATAGGGAAGAGTAATGATGACTGTTCGGTGAGTAAAAAAGATGTCAAACAACTCAGTCGAAACCATCAAATGTACTATACGCATATTAACTACAACGACGGTTTTGGTTTTGCTTTGTCATCATAAATTGACGGAATTGATATTTGTTTAAAATCAGACGTTTAGACGTTTTGGAATCTACAGTCCCATATTTATTAATCCGAGTTTTCTCTGTTGAAATTCGCTCTTTGATATGTTGGTGTCGCTTATCTAATTAAATGAGCGACATCTCCATATATCTAAGAGCGAATTTCATGAGAAGAAAACTCGAATTACATATTTATAAACAGCCATTATTTGTTCAAATTTGTGTCGTTAAATATACATGTATTTTGATATGTTCCAGTCTAAAAAACACCGGAAATGACGAAAAGTGTAGTTTATTCAATGTACATTTTGGGGTATTATTTCCTAAAGGACTCGATTCATTTCTGAAATTGCAATTTGACTGTATTTTCAGCGTGAAAGTGAGAAACCAAGTTTATTCGAGGTAATATCTCGGACGTCAGAAGTCAGCTGGAACAAAGACGCATATTTGCTTGTTTTGCGTACAAATATGAGGTGAGCGGCCAATGTTATCATGTGAATCAATCTAATATGGACCGGGACATGGTAAAAGAGTACTTGTAGAATTTCATCGCTTTTCAACAAAAACCTTGTATCTACAGCTTTAAATAAGCTGTAGATACGAGTTTTTTTGTTGAAAAAAAAAGCAGCGATTTGATACCACAATACATATGATCCAAGATCTGAAAAAAAAACGTCCCTTAAGGCCTTTGAGCCCAACATAGATCCAGATCAGCCTGTGCATACGCACAGTCTGATCAGGATCCACGTTGTCCTCTAATAGCTTCTTCTTCGCCTGTAGTAATTAAAGAGAGCAGCGTGTGTGCGCCTTGGACTGCATTTGACAACAGGCACATCTTAAAACTCAATTTTTGAAAATGCTGTAAGGGACGTTTTTCCAGATCCAGGCTCATATATAATCAGATCATTCTGTGATCGAATGTTGACATACTAGGATCCATGATACTCGTTTAAGTCTACAGTTGCTATGGGTATTTGAGAATCTATGTATGATACAACAACGTGGATCCCGATCAGTCGGCGTGTACACATAGAAAGATCGGGATCCTTGTTGTTTTCTAAAGACATAAATACCCCATTTTTAGATTCCTGTATGGTCTTGTACATTATATCTGACATGGGTTTTCGCAATGTACCTATCGTATCGGGCATGGGTATAAGGCGTTATCTCTTACTCTATCTCTATGAGTCAGACGTGCCCCATCAAACTTTGTAGTAGTAAATAAATAACAACAATAACAATGTACCTACAACTTGTTAACATGATTATACTATGTCTGACCTTAACCTTTACTTAATCGCCCCAATTTCTTGGAAATACATCTTTAAAAGTAGCTAGCATGTGCTAGACATTCTACTTTTTATATCTTTAATCACTTTTATATTACTTTGTCATCTGTTATATAAAATGGCTAAAACTTCGTTATCTGTTTGTTATTCAATTAATTTTGGTTCACAATTACAATTTGTTTCGTTGGGTATATTGGAGTTTTACGCCCCACTCAACAGCTAAGGTCATATGGAGACGGGACCTCGGTTTAAAGTCTCATCCGAAAGACTAGAGAGGCGGGGGACCGAACTAGCGATCCCTGTATTTCAAGTCAAGCGGGTTACCACTGCACCACCTCCGCCCCTAATTATAGTTTGAGCACTATTGTTTTTCAAACATAATTGAAAAATTTGAACTTTGACAAAATACAGAAATAAAACATATGGTATTTGTTAACAAAGCAACCACCCAAAAATATTACTGTAATTTCGAAACAAGGGATTCACATTTGAAAACGTGGATTTCTAGACCAGTGGATTAGGGCCTAAATTGTAAAGAATCCATCGTTAAAACACTCGCTTCACCGAGGGAAAAAACTTTCTAGAACTTGTTCAAAATGTGCAGCTATATTATATGAGATATCCTTTTTACTCTTTAACAAGAGGCCCAGGAGGGCCTGAATTGCTCCACTGGTTAAAGTGGAAGAATTATCCCATGATTTCTTGTAAGCCTTACACAACGGCAGCCAAATCTTGACATTTGTGAATAAATTTTGAAGAGAGACTCAAAGAACATTCTTGCAAAGTCTGGTTCAAATTGGCCTTATGGTTGATTTTTTAAGAATTTTCTTATGATTTCTCTAAGTCTGATAAGCCCCTTTCTCCCTGCCACGGCCACATTTCTTTTGACAAATATAAAAATTTGTGAACAAATTTTAAAAAGAACGACTAAAGGCACATTCCTGCAAAGTTTGGTTAAATTTGGCACACTGGTTGATTGTTTAAGAATTTTCTTATGATTTCTTTAAGTCTGATAAGCCCCTTCCTCCCTGCCACGGCCACATTTTTTGACAAATGTAAAAAAAAATGTGAATAAATTTTGAAAAGAGCGACTCAAAGAACATTCCTGCAAAGTCTGGTTCAAATTGGCCCTATGGTTGATTTTTAAAGAATTTTCTTATGATTTCTAAGTCTGATAAGCCCCTTTCTCCCCGCCACGGCCACATTTTTTGATAAATGTAAAAATTTGTGAACAAATTTTGAAAAGAATGACTCAAGGCACATTCCTGCCAGGTTTGGCTCAAATTGGCCCAATGGTTGATTTTTAAAGAATTTTCTTATGATTTCTTTAAGTCTGATAAGCCCCTTTCTCCCTGCCATGGCCAGATTTTTTGACAAATGTAAAAATTTGTGAACAAATTTTTTGAAAAGAGCCACTCAAAGAACATTCCTGCCAGGTTTGATTCAAATTGGCCCAATGGTTGATTTTTAAAGAATTTTCTTATGATTTCTTTAAGTCTGATAAGCCCCTTTCTCCCTGCCACGGCCACGTTTTTTGACAAATGTAAAAGTTTGTGAACAAATTTTAAAAAGAATGACTCAAGGCACATTCCTGCCAGGTTTGGTTCAAATTGGCCCAATGGTTGATTTTTAAAGAATTTTCTTATGATTTCTCTAAGTCTGATAAGCCCCGCCCTGCCACGTCCACATTTTTTGACGAATCAAAAATTCGCGAACAAGTTTTGAAAAGGGTCACCCAAGGAACATTCCTGCCAAGTTTGGTCAAAATTGGCCAACTGGTATAAGAGGAGAAGATGTTTAAAGAAAAAGTTAACGGACGGACGGACGGACGGACGCACGACGGACACAACGCCATGACAATAGCCCGCTGGCCTTCGGCCAGTGGAGCTAAAAATGTATATAATACGTGTAAATCTATATAAACAATATTCGGAATCTTATATTGTCATTGGGTTTCTTTGATGTGGTTAGATGTTTTATTTAAGCGAACACGCTGAAATTTGACAATGAAAATATAATATATTTCGTAATTATCCCTTTCCTGAACAATACCTAGTTTTGATAGCCAAAATTTCTCCCATTTGTCTCAATATATGCTTAACTATACTCTGTACAAAGTCACATGTCAATGTAGCCGAATATTGCCACTTTAGTTCTGTTTGCAGGAAGTTTTTTCGTTTTTAATTGTTTATATTAACTTTCGATAGATATTCATCATTATAAACATCCTTTAAAAGCCTGTATAGCATTACGTGTAACATTCTTAGTCCCGTGACAAAATACTCTTGACATTTTTTTTAAAATTGCATTATCTATAAACCATACGCGAAATATTTACTGATTGCTATGATTTCTGTTTGATTTTTTCTAATTTGGAGATTTTGTTTTCCCATTTTCACAGAGAGAGAGAGAGGACTTTTTCTCTTCTAAAAAGTTTAATGTTTTCGGCGGTAAAAGCGTTAGATAATCGAAAATTCTTGCGGTTAACCAAACGAAATAAAACTAAGAGCAATGTACCAGCTCGCGAGATGCTATCCGTCATTATCATTGCGCATCCAGCAATAAAGTAGTTCGAGCATGGAACTAATTTTAGACGTATCACATCACTTCGCGCTTTTGTCTAATGAACTTCCGATACAAATTATAAGAGAGAAAAATATAAATTGTTCAACAATGATGGACACCTGCAGAATTGAACGACAGCTAGACACACAACGTTATACCGTTTCCCAAACAGCAGAATATTGGGGTGTTCCGAACAGGGAACGATTTCATCCAGTCAACTGTGACGTAGCGTCGGACAAACAAATAGCATTTCGTTGGTGTTGTTATTAAATCTCGTAACTACGGCTTGATTCAAGCCGTAGTTACCAGATTTTATAACAACAACGGCAGTTTATCAAAACATAACGGTCTAATTCCAGTCTAATTTTAGCACAACATTCATTGTCATTGGAAGTTTCTCGATTCTTCAACCCCAAAACTACCCCAGCACGTGCCAAATGTGTGGGCCTGATAAAAGTGAAAGAAAAAACGCCGCTGTGGGATCGCACTTGGAACCTCTCGGTCACAAAGCCGACGTTCTGTGTTACGACCACGGGCATATTTGGTTATTTGACTGAACTATTACTGCAGTATTAGCCTATAAGATGATTATCTTATCAAGAAATTATGATTTTCACATAATTGTAGCTTTCTAACAGGTGGCTTATATTCATCTAAACCTTTCCCAAACCGCATTATTTGGGTATTCAAGAGGATTGCAGATTCTTTACCCTTTCCTAAACGACTAAGTTTAGGGTACTCCTATTTGAAAGAACTTGCAGACGACAAATGAATTATTTCATAGGTAGAAAATATGTGTTTGTTAAAGCCCAGAAAATATTGAGACAAAGAAGAAAATGCTGGTCACAAGCATTTTCTCCTATTGCCTCAATGTTTCCCAAAGCATTTTCTAATTTGGACGCCAAAACCAGATTTTGTTCCGGAAATAGTTACACAATATTTTTGATGCCAGGCACACGAAGAAGAGCTGCTGGTGACTACAAAGGGGTTTATACTTACATTTGAGCACTTCCATGGAGTACGTCCATTTTGATGATTCTGTGCGACGAGTCTCTGGTCTCTTCTTTACTTCTGAAGGAGACAGAATCAAAACACAAACTTAAAACAGTTGAAACTCCTTGTGTCAAAGTCGTAGGGAACGTCAGTTGAATGCTAAATAGATAATATTGAGGGAAATTAAGAAAATTTTCATTACTATTGTGTTAGAATTCCCTTATTTTCATAAACATGTTTTGCAGTCATGAAAACCTTTTTAATTGGACCAGTTTTATTCGTTTCTTTTTTGGAAATGCCGATACAACCAATTAAAACTGTTGCTATCAAGGGAAATAACGTACGAGACTATTGTTAGGATATGCCCATCAGGATTGTTGCCCATTTTCCCAATATTTTCCGAACATAGATTAAAAAGTGCACAAGATTGTCGATATTTTAGCATGTGAGCCTTGATATGTAAAAATGACCTTTACTGGCTGGTTATATCTGAAAGTTTCAGGTGAAGATGAAAATGAGCCAGGATCTGGAAAACGTCCTGTAAGGCTTTTGAGCCCAACATAGATCCAGATCAGCCTGTGCATACGCACAGTCTGATCAGGATCCACGTTGTTCTCTAATAGCTTCTTTGTGACCTGTAGTAATTTAAAGAGAGCAGCATGGATGTACATGTATATTGGACTACATTTGACAACAGGCTGATCTTCAAACTCAATTTCTAAAAATGCCTTGAGGGACGTTTTTCCAGATTCTGGCTCAAATGATCATTGTATAAAAGAACACAATGGATCTTGATCAGACTGCACTTGGGCAATTACCCGATATGCTGATTTTGGTAAGGTTCTCGAATGTCCTTTTGAAGACCTAGGCTCAATTTTAGCATTATTACTATGACCGAGATCTGTATTTGTCAAGTATTCATTTATGTCATGTCCAAAAATAATTTCGCATATCTTGTTCTTTAAAAAAACCTCACAAAAACAGCTAGCTTAAACCTAGTCCGAATGGAACGACCCAAATAATCCCCTTTTATACATAATTCTTTTTTAAAACACAAACCCTATGCTGGTCCACATATATTTCGTTTGTAACTAACAACTTTCAATTTTAAACAGTCGTAATATTTGCTGTTTGGGAAAGGGCATAAGGAAAGGTTAACATTTCCCAAAACAAGACTTGGTTTTGACTATTAAAATGCCATGATTAAACACGGAGGAAAAAAGAAGAAAAAGCTAAAGAACATCGCTTTCTCCCCTTGTCTCATTTTCTGTGCTATAGCATACACGTTTCCTACTTTTGGCATCAATCGTTTTGTAGTTTACAGCTCCTTCCAAATTTGGACTACCTAAAATTGCGTTATTTAAGCAAGGGTCAACCATTTCCCAAACAAGACCTGGATTTAAGGTACATAATAGAAAAAGGCTTGTGAAAACATTGAGGCGGGAGAAGAAAATGCTGATGATCAGCATTTTCTTCTTTAACCTCAATGTTTTCTGTGCTAAATTATACACATATTAATCTATCTGTAAAGGTATGTACTAGTATTTTGTCGTCTGTAACAGCTTTCAAATTGGACCACGATAAAATGTTGCCGTTTGGGAAAGGGTTATGACACCCAAGTCAACCTCGATGTCTTAACGCATTTAACTGATGGATTAAACATAAAGCTGGATCCCACGATTAAGATTTTTTTCCTCAAAATTTGTCACATTTTTCCTCAAATTCTTTAATTAGCAAGATCTTAGATATTTTTTCCTTCCATGTAGCGTTAATTTTAAACAGATTTTGGAGATATATATATATATGGAGCCGATTTTTGTTTTACTCTTTTACCCACGTTTTTATTAGAACTATATGTATTTCAAATACCAAGCGGTATCGTAGAATAAATGCAAATGTGTTTTTCTGAAACACTGTTTGGGGAGGAAAAGAGTAGAGATAATCTGATGAAAGACATTTTTGGCGATATCTTTATTATATTTTCACCTTTTTTGGCAATTTTTGTCACTTTTAAATTTTTCCTTCGTATTTGGACCAGGGTAAGGATTTATCGATAGAAAAATGGTTGACCCTTTCCCACACAAGACCTGGTTTTGACGTCCCTTAAGGAATTAGTTTGGAAAACATTAGGACAAAAGAAGAAAATGCTGATAACCAGCATTTTCTCCGTTTGCCTCAGTGTTTTCTGAGCTATATTACACACATATTTCTCTTTAGTCACATTCATTTTGTCCTCTGCAGCAGTTTCCAAATGGGACTGCACCAAAGGTTTGTTGTTCGGGAAAGGGTTAACGTCATTTCAGATTCTTTTCTTTAAAGTGCTAAAGCATGGCTTGTTCAGAAACCTATTCCCAAACAATGACTCACATTGAAGACTCCTTTAAATATGGTTTAAGAAAACATTGCAGGAATAAGAGATTGTAACAATATTTCTCCATGTTCCACCACTGTGTACTGTATTACAAAAAATAATTTTTTTCACAAGTTAGCATCATTTTTTGTCGTCTATTACTCTTTTCAAATTGGACTAATCGAAAAGTATTGACGTTTGGGAAAGGGTTAATGGATGCCCTTCTTGTTTTATGACATTATAAGAAAGGTCCATCTTACTACGAACTTTTTACTATAATCCATTACTCGATAATAAAGAAATAAGCTTATTTCGTAGGTTATAAGCTTTTTATTTGTCTCTAGGGTAAAAGATCGGTAGTGGCATAACGACGTTGTCGTACATTTAACAATTTATCATAGAATCAAAAGAATAACATGCTGAAAAACAGCATATTTAACAATAATTTCTATTCTGTTTTGTACAGAAATCCTTTCATTCCAACCACTATTTAGTCGTCTGCAGCAACTTTCGAATGGTATGATCTATTCTGTTGGTGTTAACCCTTTCCCAGAGTAAGTTTTAAGACGGTTGCACGAGTAATTAGTTGGTTTTGCAGCTGTAAACGGTTTAGTGTATCTTGAAGAAGAAGAAGAAGAAGAAGAAGAAGAAGAAGAAGAAGAAGAAGAAGAAGAAGAAGAAGAAGAAGAAGAAGAAGAAGAAGAAGAAGGAGAAGGAGAAGGAGAAGAAGAAGAAGAAGAAGAAGAAGAAGAAGAAGAAGAAGAAGAAGAAGAAGAAGAAGAAGAAGAAGCAACCGTATGCTATTTTGGACCAACAAAATTGTGTTGTTTGGAAAATGCGTTAAATATACATAAAATGATAATGGGATGGTCTTCGTAGTAATTTTACGTGCTATATTAACACAATTTGACATTGAACTTTTATGAATGGCATATTTTGAAATACTACCCCTATTAAAATACAACCCAAATGAGTAGTCGAACCCTTCAACTATTTGCGTTTATATACGGTATCATATCGCTGCTTTTCATCAAAAACCTCGTAACTGCAGCTTGTTTAAAGCTGCAGTTACGAAGTGTTTTGTTGAAAGCGACTATATATTTATTCAAATTATGGTAATATACATACACGTATGGTACCATTATATGGTAAACAGAGGACATTATCCTCTTCCTTTGGATGTTAAGGATTCTCTCGAATCTTTGTCCAAAGAGTTGATACTTTCTCTCGCAACTATGTACAGTGCGGATCCAAACAGGGAGTAAAAAATTCTCATAAATGTTGCTAGCATTGGAAACTGAGGGTATGTAAAAAGGGAATTAGACTTGATTATGGAAGACTAAAATCATGAAATTGACGGTTTCCCAATTCATTAATAACCAATTACATAAAAATCGCAAAGACACCTTAATCATGTCTTAATAAAAACAAATGATCTACCTCATAAAGTAAAAAAACAAAGGGCAGGATGATGCAATATTGATACGATAAAAATGGCCGAACAATTGAACACTTCCTGGTTAGATACAGGATTTCTATAATTGGCTTCCTAAACAAGCTAAATTCACGATGATCCAAAGTCGTAAGTGATACACACAACTTATTTTCTCAGTGAAAGATTTACAGACTGTCTCCCGCGCTTCACTATAAGACAGTTCGTGTAAAATTGAGGGCGTAAATCATTTCATTTGATTGAGTGACGTCGAGTAGACCTATCAACGTAATCATGCCTCTTATTAAACGTTAACTTCCTAGTCTAATGATCTTAGAATATAAAACAATATCCCGAAATATTTCGTATTGAAATATCAATCAATTAAGAGTAAAATAAACCACCAAAGGTCAAAATGGCCAATGTGTCGTCAATACTTTTTCAATGATTATCGGTCTAGACAAGGGTGACCTTCATCAGAAGTCGACCTTGGCGGAGAGCATTCTTATGCCTTAGATTCTGAATAAAGAAAAATGGGTTCATGAGCATCAGTATCTATTGCTGTTCTGCATTTTCTCACAATGCTATTATCCGACAAGCGTTACTGACCGGGACGTTGATCTTCAAACGGCACAGAGTTCCAACATCTACCGGAAGTGCGTTAAGGTCCGTGCGACGTCGTTGACCTTCGTAATGTATCCAAACCTATTCGGACGACTTCGTAAACATTCGGTGTTGGAACATTCCACTGCCGAATGTTTACGACGTCGCCCTGATAATTCCGACGTAATTACGGATGGACTACCGAAAGTACGTCGATAGCAGGTGTCCGTCATTATGTAGAACTGCATATCAAGCATTTTTTGTCTGCACTCACAAAAGAATGATATCAAATTCAGCATTTCTGTTGTGGACTGTATCTTTGTGCCAAATGGGCAGTAGTATTAGATGTGCTTTGATTTACAAATAGTCCCACGCATTCATTATCTGACACTATATTATATGGATTTTTCCTCAACAAAAACTTCGAAACTCCAGCTTGTTTTAAGCTGCAGATATGTTTTTTTTTGTTGAAAGGCGACGGTTTGACGTTTTTCACATACCAGAACGAAGACAGCGCCCACATTTTTCGTTATAACATTTCCGGAAAAAATTCAAGTGCACGTTTTTCTTTATATTTGGACTGATTTTCGCCTGTTTCAACTTCGTGACTAATTATTTATTAAACGCTAATTTTATAGACACTCTATTTTATTTAGTAAGAATGTCCGCTTGATAAAATGAATCTGGAAAAGGTTACTAGTTTAAAAAGGTCAAGTTCACGTGAGATTCGAACCCAAGACAACCCGTCCTCTAGGGAGAGTTAATTAAATTTCCTTAATGACAGAATCGTGAATAGTCCCCCGCATTTTACAATGTCATTGTCATTTAATGTAGAAATGTGTGGCACAAATCAACCCCTCTAACTGGTTCTCGTCATGTAATTAAGCAACTGGTCACGGATTAACCATTAATTCTAAAGACTAATGATCTTTTAATAAAGGAAAACATGTTTGACAGATAGATTTCTATAATTAAGTATCATGACATTTTTTGCCTTTTGCGGTTGTCAGATCACATTGAGAAAGCCGGAATTCTACTCATCCTATATTTCAAGTCCGCACAGACAGACTTGGGTCGAAACTTTTCACACTAAGGCCATCCAGATCTGGATATAGATTGTTTAACTTACTTTATGATCATTTTAACAATGCGACATTTGGTTGGCGTCCTCTAAGTCTGATCTGTTTCTTAGAATTTCGTTTTATGGACTTCTTCTTAGATCATTTTAGCGTGACGGGTCACTACTAAGTTGGAATCTGGAAAAAAGACCTCGTGAATTTTGAAAGCAAAACAGATCCAGATCAGCCTGTGCACGCGAACAGTGTAATCAAGATCCATGCTGATCTCTGATAGCTTTTTTCACAATCTGTTATGATAATCTGTAACACCAGTGGTATGTACCCTGATCGTATACACTTAGATATAGACTAATCTTGGATCAGTTGCTTAAGGACCCCCTATTTTTCCCAGATTCCTTTTAAAATAATACCATGAGAATATTGTGATAATCTATAACTAAAATGAGAAAAGTAAATGGAAAAGAAACGGAAATACAGCTGAAGCGCGTCGTTCCGAAGTCAAATAAAATCTCTTCGACATATCCGAGTCTTTCAGCTTTGACAAAAGTGAATAGGTACATGTATAATGTTTTTATTGCTCATAGTTAGGCTACATGCATAAGTGAAATGTAGCACAAAATACGAGCAACTTCTTTCCTTTTTCTACTATATTTCAAAGTTTTATTTGTCAATAAGAAATAACACTTTTCCTAAGATGAGGACGGAATCAGCTTTTAAATTAATCCATTACCAGAAGGCAAATTTTGGACTGTTCCATTTTAAGAAGGGATTGCAAACCACAACTTAAAGTTGATGATTTTAAAAAAAAAATATTTCCATTCTTCATTTTCTACAATGTTTTCCCAAGTCTTCTCTTATGAGGGAGCCAAAATGCGTCACTATTCAGTAATGGGGTAAATTATGTTCGACCAATTCGACTTAACTGATTTCGAAATAACGAGTGTCAACTGCATGGGCGGATCTAGAGAGGGGGGGTCGGGGGGGGGGGGGGGGGCGGACCCCCCTGGCATTGGCCGAAAATGAAATTTTGACTATATAAATTTAGTGTAACATTACATATTTATTACATTTTAAGCCATAATTTGAGATTGGACCCCCTGGAAAAAATCTTGGGCTTGGACCCCCCTGGAAAAAATTTCTGTATCCGCCCTTGAACTGTATCAATAAATAAGAAAGAAATATTTACTCTGATGTGATCTGTTGAATGACATCTCTGTGGTAGTTTCGCAACACATTTTATAAATAAATAGTCGAATAAATAATGAAATAAATAAATAAATTTAAATAAATAATGCAGTAATGAATTAATTAACAAATGTACGGTCCAAATTCGATGCAGTCCTATTAATATCCACAACATAGGATTTGTTTGTTTTTATCTTTAAATCACATAATTAAATTAATTATTCATATTTCCATTTTGATACAAAAATGCAACTTTAATCCTGTTCGGAATGATTACAAATGATGTCAGTTTTTAATAACTTGTTCAATTTTTTTTATTTCGGTTTGAAGTTTATTTTCTTATCTCAATTAAAATGACTAAAGCAGCGTATATAAATGCCTAAGACCTTGACATTCTTCCCTTTCCCAAGATTGCAAAAGTTGCTATTAAAAGAAATTTCATCATACCTCTTAAAACATGCCCAAACGACGAAAATTTGGACCCTCTTGCAAAATTCCCATAAAATGACAATCGGATATCGTCGGTGCTATGACAAAATGGCGTAATAGAAATTTTGCTCGAAAACCATTTTTTTCAGGAGAGCCAAAAACGTTTTTGCCGTTTTAAAAAATGTTAAAAAATATGCCGGCAAAATTGCGTAACTCAATATTACTCTCGTGTAAATTTGTCTACGTATAACGCATTTTTGTCAGCTAAATCGAGTTACGCAATTTTGTCACATGATATTTGAAAGGGTTCTAATAGGTGTAGAAAAACGCCGTTTTGACAGGATATGCGCTCCTACATACTTAGTAGAAAGCATTTATAAAAAAAAATTGACAAAATTGCGTAACTAATTAGTTACGCCATTTTGTCATAGCACCGACGATATGTACTCTTTAAATATTCGGCCGATCCCAAAAACAGTGGTATCCGCTATGTATGGGCGTAAAACTGTCTTAAGGTTCATGTAAATTCGGTATCTACACAAAATTCAAAGTTATTTTTTGCATTTATTCTTAACATGTATATGCCATATTATATATCAAATTAAAGCTCTGCATGAGTAGAAGATGTTAAGCAACTTAATTCTGGTCTACCTTGTAAAGCATAATCAAAACATTGCGAAAAAGGACGACTTCCAGGAAAACCGAGAACATAGTTATCCTTGAATGAAGTTGGCTAGTTTTTCACACAAACATACACCATGGTATAAACTTGGTAGTACTACTACTTACATGAAGTTACTTTCTACAAAAAAACGTGCATTTACGAAATAAACTTTGGACATTTCTTCATTTTTCATATGAAATTCAAGGTGGAACTATTTTTTTGAAACACTATGTATGGTTAAAATATTTGGCCATATTCTCAAGCAGTCAAAGTAAGTTTTCTAATAAAATTGTTATTTTTCTTTATTTGATGAACTGAAATAAATCAGTGATGGTTCCTACAGTGAAGACATATGTCACATGATAATAATTACCTTTCCCCATTTTTCTATTGACACACCACTTACATTTTTCATATTGATTCCAAAAGTGTAAACATATTTTCAAGGTATATTGCGTTTTTATTCACCTGAAAGGGTGTGGCTAAGCCAAAAGGTTATTCGACGAGTTTACTTCTCGATACCTTGGTTAACATAAGGGAAAAACGTGCGGCACGAGCATGAAAACATTTCGAAATTGAAAGACTGTGCGATTGTAAAACGTGTTATTAAAAAACCTCGTAAATACAGCTTGATTCAAGCTGCAGTTACAATAATCTGCAATAACACCGACAATTTACCACTAATTGAAAACGCTGTTTCTCCTCAATCTTCAATGTAATAACCGTTTACTAGGCTCCGCCCTTTCTCCCGAAAAAAATCAGAATATATCTTGTTATCAGAATTGTGTTATAAGTTAGCATAACATTCCCTTTGTTGTAATGTTGTATTGCTCGGTAATTGCAAGGAAAATTATCAAAAAAAGCATGAAACATATCTGGACGCTACTAATTTGTAATGGTCGTAGCTTTACACCATACATTTCTTAAATTATGCTACAATATAATTTCGTTTGATATATCGTTTAAAATATTTTTTGTGTAGAGACGGAATGCATATTGTATTTAGTATGCATGCACGTTTTGTCTTTGCGAAATAAAATAGTTTTCGAAAAAAATTCAATACATGAAGAGAGTCCATTTCCGGTGCAAATTATTTCATATTTATGCATGGCATAGTCCAAATTCTTTGAAAATCGAAGAATAGTAATACGTACACCACCTTTCAAATATCAATTCTAATGTGTCTGACAACTCACCATTCATTAAATATGTTTTTTACGCAGATCTGTTCGATGTATGCCTTTTTGTTTACAAAATCGAGGATGCTGGTTGCCTGCACAACCAAATAACGCTGAAAATAGTTCCGAATTTTCCGAAACTTTTTTGTTGATTTACCGATCGAATTTTTATAGATATTTGTAAATATAATAAATAGGATAATTACAACTGAAAATCTTGATAATAGTCACGAAAAATAACTTTTATCAAAGATACGAATATGCGCGTATGAAGCCACTGTTTACAAGATGGACACTTCTTCGGCCGGAAACGATTGAGTGACATTTAAATCGACGATTATATGAAGGTGAAGACGCGATCGATGTAATGCATCGTACTTGAAGATGGTCAATGAACCAAATTTAAAGGTACTTTTCATTATTTTTCGCTGCCTATCTTTTTATGCCCCCAAAACACTACTGAATAGGAGTCGATGGATTTTGCAAATGGTGTCCGATGAAAAAGCATGGGCGGGAATGGTATTTGGGGAATATCATGAAAACTGCTGTGATATATTGACATATCAAGATAGTACTACCTGGACTAGAATGTGCACATTATATTGGCATATCTCAAAGAAGAAAATTTGTTTTCTAGAAAAAGTTGCTGGATTTGGGAGAAACGCCAAATTTTCGACTTGTCTGTCAAATGAACTATGCCTATGGCATGTTTTAATCATGATGTAACAGAACATAAAACAAATTTTTACTGAAAAACTTGTCTAACTTGGAGCCAGCAATGGCGCAAATTCACTGTCAAACTGTTTAGCGGACCCTTAAGTCAAAATACCAATAAAAATGTTGGTTAACCTATAAATGAGGTTAATCTTTTTGTATACCAAGAATAAAATGACCATCTAGCAACTCGAAAAATGAACATCGCCGAAAAAGAAACACTTGAAATAGTAGGATCGAAACTTTTCATTCTAAGGTAATTTTCTGGATCTAGATCGATTTTCCTATTTTTAATCATTTTCCAAATACGACCCTTTAATGATTTCTGCTTAGTCTGATTCGTTCTTTTTTAAGATTTTAAACCCATAACTACACAGTGCCACCTTTTGACTCCCTCATAAGAAAATGCTTAAGAAAACATTGAGGAAAATGAAGAAATTGCTTGTGAAAAGCAATTTCCTCAATTTCCACAATGTTTTCTGACCCAAAATGAAAATATTCTTAAGATTTCATCAACTTGAATTTGTCGTCTGCAACACCTTTCAAATTGGACCAGTCCAAATTTTTTCCGACTGGTAATGGGTTAACGGACTTCCCAGAATCCCAGAACTACAATTGTGTAGTCTGATCAGTGCCCACACCGTTCTCTTGCCAAAATAATACAGAAGGTATCAAACCCTTTCTCAAAAGACACACCGGTAATTGTATGGTGGTCCAATTTGAAAGCAACTGCAGACGACAATACAGAGATTGACAAAGACAGGGTATAAGTAAATTTGAGCTCAGAAAATATTGAGGCAATAGAGACAACCACGTCTTGCGAAGCTTTTGACATAAAGGCAAGAATTGAGAGAACGGAAGTAGCCTACTTGTTGTTTAATCGTTGATTAAGATTTTGTCATTTCTTTTCATGTGTTAGAATCTATTACGTTTTTTTTTTCACCAGGGAAGTCAAACTCTATGGATGATATGAGAAAATATCTATTTTTTACAATTTAACACAATGTGCCAGATATTTATCTGACCTTGATCATTGCTTTTGTTTATGACTCTTTTCGTTTTTGTGATGAGCCTTTGTCCTATTCTTTAGCCCATCCGAAAACAATGCACTGGTATTGACGTGTGTATAAGTGAAGACTTCGGAAAAGAACTGAAGAAAAGAACAAACGTCTGATTATCAGCATTTTACATTATTGTTCCACCAAGCGGCAACATATGCATGTTCCACATATTGTAAGAACCATTTTTGTTGGTAATTACCCTCCACTTGCACAATCATGTAGGCTGATGTGTTCTTTGGGGAAGGGTTTAACATAAATACCACCTTCTTTACTTATATACCCATGGGATAAAGGTAAAAGCTTATAATGTCGTTTATTATTTCATCAATAGAGAAAAAAGTAGATCAAATTTAAGACAGTAGTTTGGGGGAAAACTACAAAAAAACTCAACCCTGATGCGATTAAATTTTTATGACTTACGTGAAGTAGATGTTTTTGCTTCTAAATGACCAAATATAACATTGAAAACAACGGTAAAAGAGGAGAAAATGATGGGTGTCAGCATTTCCTTCTTGGATTTCCAATCGATATGAAAATGTATTAAGGCACGACAATAGCATGATATATTTTAGAAAGGTTTAACCCTTTCCCAAACAAGACCTGGTTTTGACGTCCAAAAAGAGAAAAGGTTTGGGAAAACATTAAAACAAAAGAAGAAACTGCTGATAACCAGCAGTTTCTCCTTTTGTATCAATATTTTCTGTGCCATATTTCACACAAATTTCATCTTTAATAACTTCTATTTTGTAATTTGTGGCTGTTTTAGAAGTGGGCCACCCTAAAGTGTTGTCGTTTGGGAAAGGATTAAGCAACCTAGTGGTTGCCTGCTCTTGTCATAGTCTACTAAGATTTGATTTTCATGCGAAGCCTTTTTTGGGTCGATTTCTTATTTGGCACATTGCAATCATTTTCATATGATGGGATCCAGGGGGAGGAGGGGGCGTCCGAGTCAAACTCCACACAGCGACAACGCCTTATATTATTACTGCAGGCATATGAATCACGTGACCATGGTGAATGTCACTGACATCGTAAAGATGGCGGAAATTTATTCATATTTCTGAAATCATTTTTCAAATCCAATTTAATTTTTTGTTTGGATTCATATCTGACACCTCATATTCATAAAACATTACTAAAACGAGTTTACTTTTTTTAGATAAAAATCTAACCAAAGAAAATGCAATTACCTAAAATCTTGGTAACTCAAGCTGTGCCTGCAGAGATCTCCCTAATCCTAATTCAGGGGAGATAACTGCGGAGGAGATTGCGTGCGAGTGGGTTCTAGGTGCGGAGAGCGATAGTGAAACCATTTGAGACTAGCTGCGATATCATAGCCACAAACTTGATAATGGGTATTGCTTTGTGGCTACGAGTCCACCCTATTCCTTCTTGTGGAGCAAGACAAAAGAGGGAAAACACATTTTCTTGCATAAATTTTTGAATACTAACATATCTAATCAGATGTGTATCCCATAAAAAGATATTCCATGGCACAAATTCAGTTAAAAAGTATCAACAGGAATTGTTATGAATTATTCCTTCAAATGGAAAATTTAAGTCTCAGTAGAATAAAATGGGTGGGTACTCCGCTTCAAAATTGAATTCAACTTTATTTGAAAGTGATTTCAACATAAAACTATGCTGGATTGACAGGAAAATAATTAAGCTGTTGTCAGGTAACATACTTACTACATTCCATAGCTTTATTTTGAAGTTTGACTATGCTAAACTTGCTGGAATGAATCATTCCAGCACCTGCTCCATTGCAACGAATAGGAAGGAATTGTAACC
Organism: Fragum sueziense; assembly: GCA_963680895.1. NCBI lineage: Eukaryota > Metazoa > Mollusca > Bivalvia > Cardiida > Cardiidae > Fragum > Fragum sueziense. The sequence goes on from OY804603.1 coordinate 49,579,901, forward strand.
GAAACCCAGATAAAAATTCAAAAAGGTTTCGGTTACATTATTGCAACTAATTTGAGACCAACTCGGATCAAAATCAGCCTGCGTTTACAGGCAGTGTGAGGAAGATCTATGTTGTTCTATGAACAATGATGAATAAACAGATTAATGCGACCTTCACGTCCTTGTGTTGGTTTTTTGGGTTACAGTTTTAGGATCAAGTGATGTGAATCATTCCTTTGTATTAGGCCTACCAAGAATTTACACCGAGGGAATACCAGGAATTGATAGCGTGGGACCCAACAAACGGGGGAAACCAAGAATTAAGAGTGTGGAGAAACCAAACATTTATAATCCGCTCACGATATTATGCCACATGATTACAGGTGTTATTAATGTAAACAAGAGAAACGATCTTTATTTCCAATACAATTTTGAATACGCTGGTTCGAAACATGTAAAACTGTATGAGACATATGCAAGATTCATATTTACTGATTCTCTTATGTACTTTTATATAAGTTGAATGATAAGTAGACCTCACTGGTTGTATTACAGGCACGAAGACATACTTATGTTCAAATGTCCGTACGTGCACAAGTGCTACGACTTCCTGGGATTAGAAAATGATACTGTAATTACGATAATGGATAATGTACCATTTCGCGCTACATTTTGTCTGTGCCATTTTCTAACCGGAAGTATTATAGCGCATGCGCGATCATAGACTGGTTATCAACACTGATACTACCAATCGCGACCCTCGAGACTGTTTGCAACCTTTTGCCGCGTTGGAACGTGGTTGCAACATGATCTCGAGCGTAATACAGTGACCGCCATATTGAACGTGAAAGTAGACGCGCGTAAATGACGTCATCAAAACAAATCAATCCTTTAGCTAACGTTATAATTCAAGTGAAATATACTGTCAATAATCGGTAAATCACATCAATTATTTTATCTGGTAAAATTTTGTCACATTTATGAGGATACAATCGACTTTTGAACGCTGTTTGTTTCAAATATTTTTCTGGCGTAGATTGAAATAGTTGTTTGGTCTGCTTCCGTTGTTATAGACCAGACTACCGTTGTTATGCTTGCGGAGTGATATGGGCAGGATCGGCTCATGGCAGCAACTGTAATACGTTCGAGCCGATCTTGAGTAACGATAAGATCCGAGAATATTCGAATGTGATACTACTTCATGTATTTATAGCTATGTATTTTGAACTAGACTGGGTTTACTGTTATGTTTTGATAAACCGTTGGTGTTTTCACAAAATAGATACTAAAAATTGATGAAGTATTCGTATTCTTAAAATTTGGATACCCTAATATCCATTAACTTTGTCACGGAAATCGCCGAAGATTGTGACGGAGTTGCACGATGTAGTTGCTACCTAATGATGGATGGAATATCCTGGTGTCATGTATTATCGATAATCTAAAAAACAGCAGCCTCAAATTAAAATTACCATGTTTTTAAAAAAAAAAAAATATTTCGTGCGTTTAAAAAGAAACCTCTTCTCCATAAAGATATATTGATATTCCATACATATATTTTCAGTAGGGGTCCTGGAAAATAGATACCAAAAGTGGCCAATCAAGTGAGATGTCATATGTTATCAACATTTATTTACAAATCTGCAAGATCAAATGCATAATGACAGGAAGACTCTATGGTAGCAAGAAAGCATAATATCAAACCATTACTATGACACTGGCAAACAACTGAAAAATTACGAATTTAAACATTCCAATGTATCTATTAGGAAGGAGGTCATATTTGCGATGAAACAAATCAAAGCAGTAGTGTTATATATGGCACACATACTGCCATGGGCAATGCATAGCAAGTATTTTCTCAACAGCAGCTTGATTCACTTGAACCCGATCTCTATTCACCGCCGCATTGTTCCGTGACATAAGATTCACAGAAGTGAGCCCTAAATAATACTTCTTATGTAGATTTTGTAAGCTACGCAAAACATTAAAAGTGTATTTTGATAGAATTCAGAATAAGAAACCACGGTACTTTCTTGTCTCCATACTTTTTAACTTATGATGAGACATGTGCACAGAGGTGATCTAGTTAATGTCATGTGATAATTAAAACATTTGGAATTGAAGCAGGCCAGTTTACTCAATATTATGTGATCTATTGCATGAAATAATAGACATAGCTTAAAAGGCAAATTATCATGTGTGTTAGAAACTCTAGAATTTATCTCGATTTATACCATTCTGTTCATCAAAATTCAGTTTAATAACAAGGAAAACATCCCTGCAGTAAAATAGAAGGTCAAAGCAAAAAGTGACGTCAATCAAAGAAAATCTTGCGCAGTAAAACAGAGGCTATCGGAAACACATGAGTGTCGAAAACACATGACGTCACGAGGATACTTAATGATTATTGTTGTGTACGTATGGTTGTACCGGGAAAAGAAAGTTTTGACTTAACCTTGGATAATACCGTGTACTATAACAAGTAGATGACTCACATGGAAAGACCTTGTATATAAAACACTTACTGATATAGTACGAGTAGTAAAAATGGAGTGAAGAGGCCAAAAGGTCAATAAACTATTAATTAATTTCTGAATGAAATTACGATGTATTGAATGACGATGAAACACAAACATTTCGAAAACGAGTTTAACGGTCTCTATGTATAGTCAAGTCACGATATAGCATAACCATATTTAATTGATACTGATGAATATTCCGCATGTTTTCGTATCAACGATTGTTATATACAATGTATAACCAAGACAAAAGAAAAACGCAGTCTATAATATTAAAAGGGTTATAACACTATATATAAAAAACATTAAATGTATTAAAAAAGTCAATGACAATTTCAATATTGACCATTTAGTTTTTGTAATGAAAAATAATAATCAGATTGAGTCTATACATACAAACTACGAGTTTAGTGCGCACACCGTTTGACCGCTACCTACGACAACGGTGAGTTGAAATAAGATTGGGCGCGTTCAGGGTTCTCCCATCGGTAGCCATCGGCAACGTTGGTAACCATCGGTAGCCATCGGTAACCATTGGCATACCGATGGATATTTTGTTGGTCACCAATTGTCCCGCGAGTAGACAAGTCGGGTAGCGTCGGTAGCCTCGTTTTGATTACAAAAGATGGCGGATAACAACCCAACTACGGCGATCCCAATCAAATATTTTTTTCATTAGCAAGCGCATCGCTCTCTAACCTTTCTTGAAAGAATTTATTGTAATTATAAATAGTTGAAGCAACATTATTTTATTTAGCCATTTATTTCTGATTACATTGGTGGTTGATTATCCGCCATGGCTTTTTACCGATCGGCACAATATTCGTTCAAAGTTTACTGGTTGCCGACGGTGCCATCGCCTAAAGTGGTACCATCGGTAGCCGATGGTAAATACACTCGGTTACCGATGGCAGAACCCTGAACGCACCCATTGGTATTGTTCTAAGTGGGTAAATGTGCCTCAGTGACGTATGCAAACAGTGACGGAAATTAATCAATATACGAAATTAAAGTTGTCCATAGTTTATATCAGTGGACTATAAAAGGATTTGCTCTTATAAGATTAGACAATAATATATCGTCTTTCTCAAACAATATTCCGGTCTCATCAAGTAAGAAAAGCGTGTCACTGGGTCAATCTATACTGAGAGGCAAAAATAAGTATACACCCTAGTTCTTCCATGTTTTCTGAGAAAACGATTAATAAATTATTACGATTGTTAAACGCCATCGAACGTTGTCGTTTGTTTGATGTAAACTTCTTTGCCTACCTGTCTATATGTTCTTTCTTCCGTTCGGAAGGGTATTCACAGCGTACAGTGTCATCGAAAAAGGGGATTTAATCAATTAATTAATGTAAAAATTCCCATTGACATAATCCCTACATTTATGAACGGATTTGGATATTTTTTTTACAGAAAGTGCCTAACCACATAGGACCATGCGTACATTGTTAGTGCTTTTCCATATCACGAAGCGGCATGTGAAAAGGGGGCTTGATACAAACAAGTTATCTGACATAATTCCTTCTAAATCTATAGACGGGTTTAAAAAAATTTTCACAGAATGTTCCGATGCTACATGACGAAGTGTATGGTTTATTTATAGTGTCACGCTTCCTTCGTATTATGCTGCGTCATAGAAAAATGGGTCTTAATGGCAAAAAGGGACATAATTATTGATCGATTTCTACCTGCTACCGAGAATTGTGCTATAATGTTAGAAAACATGTAACGTTGTGATTTGTTGAGACAAAGAATAAAGATACTACATACGAATTAATAGCAATATTTGAGGCTCCACTCAGTCGCACGTGAAAATTTGAAAAATCGGAATGTAACAAGATTATGGGCAATCAAGCAATTTCGAGCAAAATTTAACAATATTTTATTATTGGTTTATGGGTAGAAATAAATAGTACACAATTTTGGGTCGATATGATGGAAATTAAGGGAGATATCGAAAAATAAAAAGTGTATACTTTCTTTTGCCTCTCAGTATATGTAAAAAATAACATTCTTTTAACGTCAACTTTAAAATTCTCCAGGGTCATTTTTCTTGATTCTTTCCCTCTGTACCACTACATAACGTAGGACAATAACAACTCAAACAAACTGTTACAATTACAAGATGTAATTTGGTATAGTTATGAGCACTTGGGTAACCGATTAATTGTGTAACATCCCATCTCTACATAACATACAACCATCGTACAACAAATGCAAACATAATTTTTACATATCTTAACATCGGAATCAAGCGATTCTTAAGAAATCAAAAAACACGTTCGTCGCTCGCGGTTACCCAAAGCTGAATGCCTCTAATACACAACTATGTATTATACATGCACCTACATATACCCATATATGGATATATCACGTGCCCCGACATATAACCATATATAGACCCTGGGCTAGAAACATGTTTGCTCCCCCCCCCCCCCCCCCCCCCCCCCCCCCAGGGAATTTTGTAGACATGTTTTTTCTTAAAGTATATTATCTTGCAAACATTTTGAGCGTTGTTTGCACTCTGGCCGTTGGGGCTTTTGGCTGTAACCCTTATCTAAAACCCTTAACCCTATCATTTTTTTCATAAAAAATTACATTACTTATTTGGTCATATTTTCATCAAATATTGATCTACATATGTCAAAGTGGTATCAAATGAAAGCCTATGACTTGCTCTTCATTTTGAAGTTATTTTATGCAAATTAGCTCATTTGCATATGCATGAATATTAATGATTTCCCTTAAAATTTGCATTTTTGGGTGAAAATTTGATAAACAACTTCTAAAACAAGGCATTTCTGTCCAGGGGGAATTTTGTAAACATGATTTATCTTAAAGTAGATTTTATTAGAAACATTTTGAGCATTGTTTGCACTCTGGCGGTTGGGGCTTTTCGCCGTAACCCTTATCCAAACCCTTAACCCTACCAAATTGTTCATTTAAATTTTGAAAATGACTTTGGTCATATCTTGATTGAATATTGACACACAGGTGTCAGAATGGTATCAAATGAAAGCTTATGACTTGCTCTTTCATTTTCAGTTATGTTATGCAAATTAGCTCATTTGCATATTCATGAATATTAATGATTTTCCCTAAAATTGCGATTTTCGACAAAAATGTGGTAAATACTTTCCAAAACAGAGCATTTTTGTGCGGGGGAATTATGTAAACATAGTAAATCTTCAAGAAAATTATATAAGAAACATTTTGAGCGATGTTTGCACTTTGACCGTTGGGGCTTTTGGCCAAATCCCTTATTTAAACCCTTAACCCTATAAATTATTCAATCATTTAAAAACGTTTTTGGTCATATCTTGGTTGAATATTGACTTATAGATGTTATAATGGTATCAAATGAAAGGTTTTGACTCGCTCAATAATTTGCTATAAATTTTATGCAAATTAGCTCATTTGCATATTCATTAATATTAATGATTTTACTTAAAATTGTGACCTTTTTGCTAATATTTGGTAAATAGTTTCAAAAACATTGTGTTTCTGTTCTGGGGGAATCATGTAAACATGGTTTATCTTAAAGAACATTTTATTTGAAACATTTTGAGAGATATTTGCACTCCAGCGCTTGGGGCCTTTGGTCATAATCCTTATCCAAACCCTTAACCCTATAAAATTGTTCACTCAAATTTTCAAAACATGCTTCGTCATATCTTGATTGAATATTGACCTACTGATGTAAGAATGGTATCAAATGAAAGCCAATGGCTTATTCTTTAATATGCAGATATTTTATGCAAATTAGCTCATTTGCATAAGCATGCATATTAATGATTTGTCTAAAATTTTGATTGTTTTGCAAGGTATTTTATTTTAAATACGTACCAAAAGGTCCGATTGTTTCTTTCTCGTGAGTTTTCAACCATTTAATATCCATGTTCACTCTTTTAACAACATCTAAGCCTTGTTTAAAATCTATTTGATGTTTTGTTTGGAAGTAACAGTATTTTTAAAGTGTGCAGCCCATTATATTTTGTTCCTATAAATCTTATTTTCAATGTATGTATTTAGTTTCCATTTGATCTTTTTAATCTTTATTGTTTTAAGTGCAAATAAGTTAAATTAATTTCTTTTATTGTATTGGTGTTCTTGCTTATATCTAGTGTAGTTGACAGAATGTTATCCTTTGTAAAACTGCTACATGAATCCAAAATTGACGCAAAATAGGACTTTAAACATAAACATTTTATCATATGCCATAGAATGATACAAAATGGGGGACATTATTCTAATACACATGTAAAATTAATCATTCCAATTATTTTTTTAAGTTTTATGGATGAACAGAGATCCTGGAATGTAGACAAATTGCATACATATAGCAAGATAACATTGTTAAGCAATTATCAAGGCCTTACTTTTGCCATTCACATGGAGAAAACAGCACAGTTTTTCTCCATCTGGAGAGCACTTCCTTATGTTTTCCTCATAGACAAGTCAAATTGTTGGCCTTAAGTGTATTTGATATGTGGCTGACAGATCAGGGATACTGGTGTTACCATTCTTTTATGCTCTATTAAGGCATTTTCAATTCAGATAAATTAAGCTTGGGGTGCCATATGTAAAGCCTATGTATCAGATACATAAAATCAGGAGATGTACGCGATGTATGTAGCTAGAGTACAGACAATTACTGGTTGTGATCAAAAGATTATTGCATTTATTACGATGCATTTATTTATCTGTATCAGATCAGAACAGATGTGAACTGATCCATACTACCGACAGCCCATGCTGAATGTATATTCATATTCTTCCTTATCTACACATATTTCTTATATGTGCTTTCAGCATAGTACCACCTCACAATAAATTGAAAATAGTTCCCTTGCGATACACAATCTCTTTCAATATGGCATATGTTTTCCAGGATGGCATTCGATGGCCATAGATATCTTCAGATCAATATTTTCCTGATATTTAAATGCTACAACTATGCTACCAGGTTTAAATCAGCATGTGAAATTCCATATTAAGACACTTACTTATTGCACTGTTCTAGAACAATTTGACCAAAAATGATTCACATCGCACTTGGTGGCAATCTTGGAATTACTCAAACTGTGGGAGTTGGGCAAGTTTATCATGATGGAAACCGACATAGATCAATTACTAAACATAACAGGGTTACTATGTACATAACATAAGAGGATTACTATATAACATATAGCACTGTCAAATGGAACACATTTTATGGATTTTCCACAATAAATGTGTTTTTGTCCCAAACATTTAAGAATCAATAGTATTTATGAGTATGTAAATGAGCAAATCGACATGAAGTAATTATAAAATATACAAGCAATTCACTAGCTTTCATTTGATACCATTTTGACGGTTGTAGATCAATATTTAATCAAGGTATGACCAAAAACGTTTTGAAAATTTGAATAAACAATTTGATAGGGTTGAGGGTTTAGATAAGGGGTTTGGGTAAAAGACCCAAATGCCACAGTGTGAACATTGCTTAAAGTGTTATTCATGTAATGTTCTTTAAGATAAATTATGTTTGCATAATGCCTTTGAACAGAAACACCTTGTTTTTGATAGTATTTAACACATTTTCGCTGAAAAATCACAATTTTAAGGAAATTCGTTAATATATATGGCAATGCAACTGAACTAATATGCATGAAAAATAATAGCACATGGAAGAGCCAGCCATAAGCTTTAATTTGATACCATTCTGATACCAGTAGGTCAAGGCATAATCAAGATATGACCAAAAACGTTTTGAAAATTTGAATGAACAATTTGATGAGGTTAAGGGTTTAGATAAGGGTCACCGCCAAAAGCCCCCATCGCCAGAGTGCAAACATTGCTCAAAATGTTTCTTATAAACTGTTCTTTAATTTAAACCATGTTTACATGATTCCCCCTGAGAAGAAACACAATGTTTTTGAAAGTGTTTACCAAATATTCGGAAAAAAGGTCACAGTTTTAAGTAATGTCATTAATATTCATAAATATGCAAATGAGCTAATTTGCATAAAATTTATAGCACATTATTAAGCAAGTCATAAGCTTTCATGTGATACCATTTTAACATCTGTAGGTCAATATTCATCCAAGATATGACCAAAAACATTTTGAAATGAATGAAAAATTTTATAGGGTTAAGGGTTTAAATAAGGGATTTGGCCAAAAGCCCAAATGGTTAAAGTGCAAACATCGCTCAAAATGTTTCTTATATAATTTTCTTGAAGATTTACTATGTTTACATAATTCCCCCGCACAAAAATGCTCTGTTTTGGAAAGTATTTACCACATTTTTGTCGAAAATCGCAATTTTAGGGAAAATCATTAATATTCATGAATATGCAAATGAGCTAATTTGCATAACATAACTGAAAATGAAAGAGCAAGTCATAAGCTTTCATTTGATACCATTCTGACACCTGTGTGTCAATATTCAATCAAGATATGACCAAATTCATTTTCAAAATTTAAATGAACAATTTGGCGGGGTTAAGGGTTTGGATAAGGGTAACGACGAAAAGCCCCAACCGCCAGAGTGCAAACAATGCTCAAAATGTTTCTAATAAAATGTACTTTAAGATAAACCATGATTACAAAATTCCCCCTGGACAGAAACGCCTTCAATTGGAAAGTATTAACCAAATTTTCATCAAAAAATAGCAATTTTAAGGAAAATCATTAATATTCATGAATATGCAAATGAGCTAATTTGCATAAAATAACTACTTATTGAAGAGCATGTCATAAGCTTTCATTTGATACCATTTTGACACATGTAGATTAAAATTCAATCAAGATATGACCAAATAATTGTCTGTATTTTTAAATGAAAAATTTGAAAGGGTTAAGGGTTTTAGATAAGGGTTACAGCCAAAAGCCCCAACGGCCATAGTGCAAACAACGCTCATCTTGTAGCATTTGTTATAAGCTTTCAGAAAATCATACCCTTCAAAATTCCCTCGGGGGGGGGGGGGGGGGCAGGGGTTATTGGTGGCTCAAGGTCTAATATGGATATATCACGTGCAACCTACGTTTACTACGCTTTACAGACAGGGAAAAAATAATTTTCTCCTTATTCGTAACCTCAAACGTAGAAAATTACATTAGTCAGTTTTTCATTTACATAACTATGTGAGATTGGAGAATTTTTTAACTATGCATTTTTCAAGTATCCATGTTTCCTTAATCTAATCGGCCATAATTGGTCACTACGGCTGACTTCTATTGACCTATGGATCGCGCCATCGTTGGGAACCAGCGCTGTTCTATCTATTAGATTCACTCCCCGTTTTGTGTCAGACAATCAAAATTTTTGTTTACTTGAGACTAATTGGTCCGCTGTTTATCATAGGAGTTCCAAATGACATATGAATCCGATGGTCCGAACACAGTTCTTCCGGTGGTCGGACTATAGCTGCGGAAATGACGTCAAATACTTCGCACCATTGGTGTTCGATTGGAGCGATAACATGCAATTACTCAAGCTATCGTCTAATTCGCAGTCAGCCTAGGTCACTAGTACCGACTTCGCTGGGGACTATCCGGGTTAATTGCGGGGCCGTCTCAGCCAATCAAAATCTTTGTTTACCTCGATACTGGTTGGTTCGGTATTTTCATCCGGGAATGACGGCTCGGTTCCTCGACCACGGATTTTAGGTTGGTCTGAATAGTCGGGCTGAAATCGAATAGCTATCACTTTTTTTATATCCGCTTGAAGCTTTTCTCAAACGATAGCGTAAACGAAAAAGGTCTAAGTAAAGTTAAAGAATACATATTAGGATTATCCCGATAATAGGAGTTTTTGACAAGTGCAGTGTTCTGATTTTAAGAGGTATTTCACCTCTTAAATCACAGATGTTGCCAGCCAAAATCAGCATTGAGCTTAATAAGAATATCAGCATGCTGTAAAAGTAATCTAGTAAAACGTAATCTACCTCGCACACGTTTGTAATCGTTGCTGGACAACCTATTTTCATAAACGAGCCGGGATCTGGAAAAAAGGATCCTTATGTTATTGAAACTAGCCATGTTTTCACACAAGCCTTCCTTTAACCCTTTCCCAAACGACAAAATTTTAGGGTGGTCCAATTTGAAAGCCGCTGCAAACGTCAAAATGGTCGTGGATAAACACAGGATTTGTATATAGTTTAGCACAGAAAATATTGAGACAAAAGGAGAAACTGCTGGTTATCAGCAGTTTCTTCTTTTGTCTCAATGTTTTCCCAAGCCATATCTATTAGGGACGTCAAAACCAGGTCTTGTTTGGGAAATGGTTAATCTTATCACTTGAACCATGTATCACAGAACCATGCCTTTTCTATAACAGTAACTTTAGGACACGACGAAAATGCCAAATAACATGATGGATCTTGATCAGACTGCATGTATGTTAGGTATGCTAATCAGGATACATATTGGTTTCTGAAAAAGACACATAGGGGTCCTTTTTATATCCTGGATCGTTTTTTTAGGTTAGACTTTAAAGGCAAGCAGACTCCAGTAACTGAAGAAATACACCAATCCAGTTCTTATTTTCTGACAATATAAACGAAGCCTTTTAAAACTGAAAACAACCCTTAAAATGCGTGAAAGAATTGTACAACTGCCAATTTTCTCATTCTTTCAATGTTTGTTAGTCGGTCAAGCTTACAATTTCAAGTGATGGCCAGAATTATCCGCACCCTGATCGACAAACTGCGAAAATCGATGAAATCATGTGCACGTAATGGAATGACGTTAGAGAATTAACAGTAACATGCACATTTGACCTGTCTCACTAGAAAGGACCTTCTTGGATGTGTGAAAATGTCAACCCTAATCACAAACTGACTAGGATCGGAATTTTTCACCCTAAGGTAATTTCTGGATGTAGATTGTTTTTAGGGAGACGGGATTTCATGTCCGGGGAGCTAATGCCACGGCCCTATCATCAACATGATTTCAACATGATTTCGTTTTGATCTGTATAACCTATAATTACTAATACAATCTTTATGTATACACGAGCTCATAATTATTTGAACGATGTTAACGATTTTTTCAGTATATCGGTATGTTTTCTTTTAAATATTTTTCGGAGTCAGTATCCCTTTAATTAAGACCATTTCAGAGACGGGGGTCGTAGAAGATTTATTAATTGAATTCATTTCGGTAAAGCGGTTTTCCTGGGATATAATCCGAGTCTTCTCTGATGTAAATACGCTCTTTGATATTTTGATTTTTCGCTATTTACATCAGAGAGCGTTTCTCTTTGAAAAAATCAAGAAGTTCGCAACAAATTGTTGCGCATCGTTCACCGTCCGATCTTAAACGCTATCGTTAAAACCCCTGATGATATCGATAAATGAACCATTTATTGTTATGGCTGCTGAAAAAATTACGACCAAAAAGTATTTCTAAAAGGTTAATAGGCAATGTTTTGCAACAACCCTCACCTGAGCAGCCTTTGTTTACCTTGACCTTCCATTCAAAACCAAAGGTTACACTTATCCAGCAGGCCGATTTGAAATGAAATTTTTGGTCAGGTATGACAAAAAATGATTTTTTGATCTATACCCTACAGTGTTTTACCGAGTGATTCGATATGATACACAAAAACAAAGCTTCAAGTTACTTGTAACGTTACCGAACTTTCCGCTGTTTTCAAAGAGCAACGCTCTCTGATGTAAATAGCGAAAAATCAAAATATCAAAGAGCGTATTTACATCAGAGAAGACTCGGATTACCTGGGATATAAATTTTCCAATAATATTTTAGTACAAATAGATACATAACTGGGACATATTTTGCCGAAAAGTCTGAATCGAACAGACCTTAGGTTTGGTGTATATTTTTTCTGGCTTTCCTTCGCACAGTAAGGCAGAAATGATTACTTAGCTTAAATTGTAGCTGGCCTCAGCAAATACGAATAACACTACAAATAAACTGCTGTGGTCAGTTTTGAATGTTGTCCGTCCGTCTGTCTCAAGGTTAGGTCCAAGATTTTTCCCAGGGGGTTCATGCCCAAATGATGGCTTAAAATGTGTTAAATTATCATGTAAAGTTATATAGTCAAAATTCAATTGTCGGCCAATTCCAGGGGGGAGGGGGTGTTCATGACTCCCTTGACCCCACCCCTAGATCCGCCCTTTTGTCTGTCTGCCTGTCCATAATATCAGGTTTGCACTCTAGAAACCACAAATATCCGATCTTCGCCAAAGTTTGTCAAAATGTGAATGGTCATAAGCCATTGTGTAAGACTGATTTTGGACAAAATTGCCCCAGAAAGTGCTGAGTTATGTGCCCTTGAATGTCAAAAAAATGCTATTTTAGGAAATGAAAATTGGGAGATGACTATATAGATCTACAAACAAATGAAAAATTACGTAAAATGCCAAATATTTAGGCTAATATTATCATAAGCAAGCCAGTAGATCTTACAAAGCATAATGTTTAAAAAAACAATCGCCAACTATTTACATTTAGATAGAAAATTAATGAATAAGAATCTTGAGTAGCGCCGGAATAGAATTACCCCACCCACTTTCAATATGCAATATACACCATAGCAAAGGTCCGTTTGATGCAGACTTTTCGGCAAAATATGTCCCTATTATGTATCTATTTGTACTAACATATTATTTGAAAATTTAGGTCCCAATAAAACGGCATCATGGCCCCCCCTCTCTCCTCTGATTGAATTTTGTCAGTCTTGTTACATTTTTTCGACATGATGAACAGCAATTTGGACTGTTTCAAAAAGCTATTGCAGAGAACACCGGATAAGGATAAAGAACAACTCGGGTTGATATATAGATAACATAATTGGTACGATATAGCAAAGAAAATACTAAGAAAAGCGGAGAAATGTTGATTTCTACCTTTTCTTCTTTTGCCTCAATGTTTCTGTGCTTATTTCTGTGTTTATTCTGCATGAATCTGATTGGAAAATGTTTAATTATTGGCTTGTACTATTCTGAACTATTTCTTTTTTAACGTAATTTTATTTGATCTCAAGCACCGAGAGAATAACTCGACAAACTAACCTATGGTAAATAATATGTTGATGTCTTTTATCGGTCACCCTATTCCGTTTAATTTTAGTACGTATGAACTGAGCAGTTTCGAGGTTGCTCAAATGTTACAACCATAAATCAGATATACCTGTTAACTGTAACCATTTCACAAACGGTGAAATTTTAGACTGCACCAATTTAACCCTTTCCCGAACTAGACCTGGTTTTGATGTCCCTAATAGAAAAGGCTTGGGAAAACATTGAAACAAAAGAAGAAACTGCTGATAACCAGCGGTTTCTCATTTTGTCTCAAAATTTTCCGTGCCATATTTTACACCAATTATTTCTTTAATAACACCAATTTTGTCATTTGTGGCAGTTTTTAAAGTGGATCATCCTAAAATTTTGTTGTTTGGAAAAGGGTTAAAAGAACGAATGTAGTTTTATGGTCCGTCGATCAACTAGAGTCATATTGGTATTGGCCGCCTTCAAAATACAAATTCTTTTAATCACATTAAATGTAAAGAAATATGTACTAGTTACATAAACAGCTAGAAAATACGATACATACGCTTACAAAAGATACAATTCTATGCGAAATGCACCAAAAATTATCCGATGTGAGGACGAATGGACATGGGCTCCTCCCAGATCAGAGAACACCCATATCCAAGCCCCCACCCCCACCCACCGACCGGAAAATTCATAGAGCAAATAATAATTTTGGAAATATCACAGCTAAATCTTTAAAGAGGTTACACTCTTTAAGAAACTTAAAAATTGATTCAGGCCTCACAGTATCAAATAATGCCTCGCTTCAGGTAAGAAATCGTGCAATTATTTTCTTATTTCAGCGTCAATTTTCAAGCGGTTTGTTGCATTACCCCGCATTACTGAGCTCTTTCCTCAGATATATGACTTGTTTGTAGAATCTTTGTACTTTGTCCAAAAATTGATCCCAGCCGACCAGAAAAACGACCAAAAATCCAGGCCCCTTTTCTAGTCGGTTGGGATCGGTTTTTGAGAAAAGTACATGTACAAGGAGTTTTCAGATAAGTAATACATCTGAGAAAAGGGCTGAGTAAGACGGAGTACACACAACAAACCGCATGAAATTTGACGCAGAAATAAGAAATAAGTTATTGCACAAATTCTTACCTGGAGCGTGGTTAATTTGGCCGTAGTCGTTACCATTTCGCTTTCTGGTCGGTTGGGACAATATTTCGGAAAAAGTACTATGGGTTATTGTATCGCGCCTATGGCGCGATACATATTGTGGTATACATATTCTAATTTTAGAAATTACGTCATGAGGGATAATTATTTGTACTTGAAAGTCGTATATATAACCTACACATAAACTGTTTACACGGTATAATTTTTCAAGCAGTACTATAAGTATACATTGAAGTTCGTTTAATCTCAGACCACGCTGAAAATTCGTGTAAACGAAATTCTAGTATAGTTTTATACTTTGCATAGCAATGGAAAGTCCCTACTTCCGGTTTGCCCATGGTGGATATGTATTTTTCCTATCCGTTTAAATGCAACACATTTATGCATACCATTTCGGGTTGGACTAAAACACGCAATGGACCTGTTTTTGGCGCAAAGGACGCAAAGGACATGAAGGTGACGCAAATGAGATTTATATCAGTCCAAACTCCTTAATCATGATTTTTTTATCGCATTAGATTGTTATATTCGTGTATTTTACGATTAAATCTAGTCAGTAATCTTTGTTTTTGGACATAAAGTGTCTGATTTTTGTGTTGAATCCGATTTAATAGGCTACTCACGGACGAAAAGGAGCTGGCTGCGGCGCAAAGGAGATTCATATAAGCCCAAACTCCTTTATCATTAATTTTTATCGCATTTAAATTGTAATTTTCACGTATTTTAAGATCATATCTAATCCATAATGTTTATTTTTTTGACAAAAGGTGTCTGTTTTCTGTATAAATTCCGATTTTCATATGCTAATCACAGGCGAGAAGGAGCTGGGTGGCGCAAAGGAGATTTGTATCTGTATAAACTTTTTAATCATAGATTTTCGTCACAATTGATTGTAATATTTATGTATTATTAGACCATAGCTATTCAATAATAATTATGTATTCTTTAGAAAAAAGTGTCTGTTTGTTTTATTAATTCCGATTTTCATAGGCTATACTCACGGGCGAAAAGGAGCTTGCGGTGGCGCAAAGGAGATTCAAATCAGCATAAACTCCTAAATCATGAATTTTTATTGCATTAAATTGCTATATTCATGTATTGTAAGATCATATCTAATTAATAATGTTTATGTTAGAACATAAAGTGTCTGTTTTTTTGTATTAATTCCGATTTTCATAGGCTATACTCACGTGCGAAAATGAGCTTGCGGTGGCGCAAAGGAGATTCATATCAGCCCAAACTTCTTAATTTTGAATTTTCATCGCATCAAATTTTTTTAGCCCAACCGTACCATTTCGAATCGCAATAAGAAATCAAAGAACGAGAAGTACCTTACTATTGAATGACCACTACATGTTGAATTTGGACTGGTCAACTTGCATTGTTACAAGGGATCGTATTATCTGACTAGATATGTATATTGCTAGTAGAACAAATGGGTTTTCTCAAGCGTTTTTCAAAATTGCATTACAATGTGAATTCCTACTTTCGGTTTGCCCATGGCCTATCCGATTCACTGCATCGCTTCCTAAGAAATCAAAGCACGAAAAAGACTTACCCGGTAAGTATTGAATGAACACTGCATGTACAATTATGGATGATTCGATTCCATAATTTCAAGGGATCGTCTGAACTAAATAGGCATGTGTATAACTAGTAGAACAAATAGGTTTTCTCTTTTTTTTCTAAAAATTACAAACTGTTAGGGGTTTTCACATAAAAGAACAACCCAATTTTAATGTCTCAACAGTTTTTGACTGGATGGATTTCAAAACCGTTCAAAAGAATACTTTATGCGCAATCAATTCGCCGCCACAATCAAAACTTTAGTCCTGTACTTTTTGTTACACTCTAGTAAATCTCCTCGTATGTGTCGCTCGTTCTTTGTGTTTTTGTGTGTGATAAGTACAAATATAGGTCCCGATTTATGACCTGGCAGAGATGATCTGCCGGGTGAATTATTGAGACATATTCATGGTATTGCTTGTATTGTGTTACAGCTTAAATCCTAAACATTAGCGGCTGGTAGTTGTCACTTTATATGGCATTTCTGTATTTATCTTTTTTACATTTAATTTATTGCAAAAGTAATAAGGATCATATCCGTGGCATTGTGGCTGCTGTGCGTTCGTTCATCTATGTCTGTTATCATAAACGTTTCCTATTCCTGCTGTTATCAAAGCATTTTTAGATTCCATAGACTAAGATTAGCGTGCACTCTGATCTATTCAACACAGTCTGTTCTCTATTGAATGATTATACGAAGAACAAATAAGCTATAGTGGTCAAAATGTTCCGGTTTGGAAAATTTACTTGATACGATTTTTATATTCAGAAGGCTAATGGATAAACAAGTACTTTTTTCTATTTAATTAAAGTATTTTACCTATTCTGACCAAAGGCTAGCGGGGCTTATGCCACGGTCCTGTTTCCGGCGTGCGTTCATGTGAAAACTTCTCCAAAATTACTAGGCCAGTTTCAATCAAGATTCAAACAGGAATCTTCTAACATAGGAATCTAACAGGAATCTTCCTTACATGGAGCCTTTCGAATTGTTTTTGTTTTCTTTTCTTTTCTTTTTTTTTTCGAAAAATATTTTCATAGTGAACTGTGGTTACTATGGTGTACTTTCAATTTATTTGTGTGTGTCTTTCTTTCCTTCTTTTTTTTCCAAAGAATAATTTCACGGAGAAACGATTCAGGACCATTTTGGTCCTAATTCCTTGCTGAAATATTCGGTTTCTTTTCTTGTTTAAGTTAATTTTAATCCCCATTTATTCAACTGCAACATTTAACACTTTTGTATTTGCTTACTTCCCCTCATATGTTGTTTGATTAATGTATAATCTGGCTGAACACACAAAAATAGACTAGATCTATAGCACCAGCATATGCAGACATACAATCCTGTTTCGGTTTTCACTGCATGTTGACTTAACCAGACACTTGTACCATTCAGTACTTTGGTATAATTTTTTAAGCGCGATACAATTCATTTTGCTGTACATTACAGCAATTTTTTACTTGTCTAATATGTCATATATCCGATGAAAGAGCTCGGTAAGGCGGGGTATATGCAACAAATCTTTTGAAAATTGACACAAAAATAAGGAAGTTATTGCAAAATATCTTACCAGAATCGAGATTATTTTGTCCGTATTCGTTATCCATCTCATGATGCACAATCTCCACCGTGTATGTTGTCACACAGTGTATAGACTTTATATGACAGAATACAAGATTAATACAGAAAATGACATAAATCGATAATCATGAAGCGTTGTAAAAATATGAAAAAATATTTTCAGCAATGTGATTGTATATATTTACAAAATGATGTGATATGGGGTTTATATCCGTCGTAATCTAAGCCAATACAGGTTAAGCGAAGCTGATATTTTGCACAGAGAAAAATTGAAGGCCATATTTTAATTATGTACCGTTATTTTTACAGAAAATTAACCAGAAAATAAGTAAGTATGTATCTTAAAGTGTTTGTTTCTGATTATAGCTAAATCTAAATAATGAATGAGGGGATGCTTGACAGTGATCTCCTCGATTAAAGGAATAAAGTGAGATTCTAATTTGTGAATATGCAGGTATACATATTTTTTTCTCTTTTCACTCAATGTTTCCTTCTCATTATTATATTGCAGACACATTAGGGGAGACTGGGGTACATTGGAAGATGGGACAAGTCGGAACAATGGCAATTTCTTGAATATACTTACAATAATCACACAAAGCAAAACACAATTGGAATTGTTATACCAATACCGAGGTTTACCCAAAATCTCAACAATCTCATGAAATAAATAAGGTCACTACAACAGAAAATGTGTTTTCAGCATCTGAAGTAATTTTTTGCTTTTTACACATATTTTCTTCTACGCACTTCACTTATGAAGTCAGTGGATATTTAAGGAATTCCTACTTGTAGAACAAAGATATTGAAGATATATACAAGTTGGAACACTTAAAATTGCTGTACAATTGATAGCAGACGATGTCAATTTATGTTTTACTGCAAGATGTCAGTTATGTTATGTTGAAAATTATGTTTATATGAACCATGTAGCCATAAAACACAATCTTTGTCGTCTATGAACCATTTCTTTGCTTGCGTTGTGTTAAACAGGGTTTTAACAAGCTCTAAGGCCATATCAAGGTAGTCAGCACACCTGGCATATACTGCTCTCTTATGAACAGAGCACATTATCTCTACATTCCATTTCGATAGAATGAGCTCTGTTCTCGCGGGGTCATTTTACGTCTAATCGCGGGGCCTTGGTGGGATTTCAGTATCCAATCGTTGGCGATACACAACAAAACAATTTAAAAAGCTGATACAAACTTTCATTGGTTGACGCTTCAAATTACCGGCTTCAGCCAAAAATAGAAGCGACGTAATGTATACGTAATCAAACCAGATCAAACTGAATGATTTTGATTCGATAATTCAAATGTTACCGGCTTCAGCCAAAAATAGAAGCGACGTAATGTATACGTACGTAATGATCATGCAAGATAAAACTGAATGATTTTGATTCGATAATTCAAATGGTGTGCTATAATTAGATTATGACGACCAAATAGGCTGTTGGCGTACCGAAAATTGCAGAGGTCATATTTGATGGTTTAATCAATAGACCTCGGCAATGGAGAGTAGGCATATACTGGCGTGTCCACAACCATTACTCACACTTCTCGCCACTATTTCGATACATTCGCACTAAAAAAAATCTTAAATATTGCAAAAAGGCGATCAGTTTTTGCCAGTAGATATTTTTTCGTGGATTATATCAGTGCTAGGTTGGTTTTCTGCCATGCCTTGTCCATGGACACGCTTACGAAAGTCCAGCGACGGCACCGAGAGGAGAATTAAGGAAATTTTATCATCTTTAAAAGAAAGTCTTTTCATATGTAGCTTTGCGTTACATTGAAAATAAGTGTTCCATTTAACCCCGGCCTATGTTCCAATTTGCCCCAACCACACATCCTCGGAAACCACAGCGGTCATAGCTCACGCTACATGACATGTAGCGTAGCTATGACCGCGGGGTTTCCGAGGATGCAACCACAGGGCAAGTCGGAACACTGCAGGGGGTAATTTCGAAATGCCATAAAATGGTTATCCTGTGTCGTATTGCTGTATTGCCGATACAAATGTAGCGCATAAAACACTCTTTCGCATTTTACAAAGGTATGCTTGAAGTGGATTAGGAAAATTGAGCTATACAAATTTAACTGAAAAGTGTTCCACATTACCCCAGTCTCCCCTAACTCTTTTCCACACAAGAACTAGTTCAGACGACCCTAACAGAAACATATCAGGAAAATATCTATGCTAAAACATACGCATTTCCACCTTTGAATTCCCTTATTTTGTCATCTGCAATTCCTTTAATCCATTACCAAACGACAAAATTATGGGGTAGTCCAATTTGAAAGAAGTTGCAGACCACATTTCAATGTGAAGAAATTTAGAAATTTAAGAGCTTTTTTGGGTAGAAAACATTGTGGGAAATGAAGAAATTGCTTGTCACAAGCAATTTCTTCATTTTCCACAATGTTTTCCAAAGCAATTATATTGTTGGGAGTCAAAAGGAGTCACGGTGCGGTAATGGGTTAAATCAGATTGGTCTAAAAACCCACAGTTTGGGAAAGTTTTCAGACGGTTCCAAAGACTATCCACTTGACTACTTAGGTCGTACGTGTAAACAACTGTTACGAAACTCTGTTTACTTTGAAGTTTATTTTTATTTTTTAAAATGATGTAGCGGTTACCTTCTCCCTAACAACAACGCATTTGACTAAACCAATGAAAGTACATTCACAGAATCAAAAAATGAACACGAAATTTAATATCCATGGCCTAATTCCGTGTTTCATATGATTGAAAAACGACCAGGTAAAAAGGGAAATGTTCATTACTATTTTTTGTGTTCTATTACCTAAATGTTTTATAAACATAAAGAGTAGTGCTTGTTTCGGAAAGAGTTAAATGACCGCTTTTTTAATTTTAAACCCTTTCACAAACAACAGAAATTTAGTATGGTCCTTTTTGATAG
Source organism: Fragum sueziense (assembly GCA_963680895.1). Classification (NCBI taxonomy): domain Eukaryota; kingdom Metazoa; phylum Mollusca; class Bivalvia; order Cardiida; family Cardiidae; genus Fragum; species Fragum sueziense. The sequence continues at coordinate 49,600,648 of OY804603.1, forward strand.
CTGATGCAGATAAAATGGAAGTAGATCTAGATGAAACTTGAATTTGTGTTTTTGTTGACAAGCGACATGCTGACTTAGAACTGTGCTATATCTATAATTTACACAAATTTAACATTTGTTTACATGTCATTTGCAACAGCCATCTACTTGGTCTAAATGTTGGGAAAGACTATTCATCCTCGTAGGATACATGCAGTTAGATTTTCTTGGTAATGCGTTTAGCCTTTTCACAGGACGCGTGTCCATTCAAATTGCATGATACGACGTTTCATTATGCTTTCACTGCTGGGGGCGAGAAACTGTGTTGTCGCTTTCGGAATACAACAACATGTGCAGGAACCATTTTCCGCTATTATCACTACAACACATCTTTGATTTGCGTTTCTATTTGAAATGCACATCTAAATTGTTGGCAAGCGGACAAACAGAATGGACAAATCTTAAGAGGGATCATATAACTAAAGCATCTATTACAACCGGTCGCACGTGCTCCTGCATGCGGTCTGCGTCTAAAACGTAGGCATAGTCGTGCAGTGCACGCACGTGCAACGTACTATTTTGGTGAACGCAACCACGACGCAGACTGCACGCAGCAAAAAATTTACCGGACACTCCTGTAGCCTCTCTTACAACCCGCCCTGCATCCTTATAAATCGTACATTTTAAAACGCACGATTTATAAAGACGCAAGGCAGGTTGTCAGAGAGGCTTTAGGTTTTCAACATAAATCGAAAAGGTGGTCATGTGGTAATATACGCCAGGGGCGATATGAAGTCAAGTGTGTTTGTTTGGCTGCTATGTACAAAACACCATTCAGGGAAAACGCTATGCGACATATCACAGACCGGTACCAACAAACAAGAGGGCCATGATGGCTCTGTAACGCTCCACTGGCTTTGGCTTTGATACTTTACACTCTAAGACAACAAAATTCTTCAAGGAATACAATAGAGGTCTAGTTTTTAATCCGATATAAAAAGAATGACAGAATCTAATGAAGAACAGTTACTGTACATTGAACATTTAGGCTAAATTAAAATGAAATCTAATCAGGCGTTTTGGAGAAGAACATTTTTGAAGGTTTTTCGAAAATCTAATTCAATAAATCAAATTCAATTAAAATTTCAGTTCCGCACGAAATTAATTTCTTTGAAGAAACTTGAAAGAGATTTATGCAAGGAAGATTAATGTGAAGTATGGTAATTATTGGTCAAGTAGTTTTGGAGGAGAAGATTTTTAAAGATTTTTTTGAAAATTTAATTTAATTAACTTATCTAAATTTTCAGTTTTGTACGGAATTTATTTATTTGAAGGAATTTGGAAGAGATGCATGCAAGAAAGATTCCTGTGAAGTTTGGTTGAAATTCGTCAAGTAGTTTTGGAGAAGAAGACTTTTAAAGATTTTTTGAAAATTTAATTTAATTTATTTAATAAAAATTCTAGTCCTGCATGGAATTTATTTTTTTGAATGAATTTGAAAAAGGTTCATGCAATGAAGATTCATGTGAAGTTTGTTTGAAATTGGTCCAATAGTTTTGGAGAAGAAGACTTTTAAAGATTTTTCGAAAATTTAATTTAATTTATTTAATTAAAGCTACTATTTCCCAGATTTGGACCCAAAAAATTGTCAAAACAAACGAAATGTACACTTTTAAGCTTTATATGACCTGGTTAAATGATTACGACAAACTATTGAAGCAACGCATCTTTTTTTAGCAATTTGATACCAAATTCATGAAGCGATGTCGAAAGTAGGTCAAAACAGTATGACATGCGATTTTCTTAAATGACGTCACAACATACATGATGACGTCATATTGAAATTCAAGTATGAATCTCGCTTGAATCTTGGTCCGCGCTTTATGCGCATGCGTGATAGTTCAAAAATAAATTCAACCGCATCTGTAACGGAATTGAATTTGGTTTTGGATTCTTCCTAAATTCGGCTATCTCTCTTATAAGTTCGGCTCAATCTCTGTCTGAATCGCATATTATTAACCATTCTGAGGTGGCCAACACAAAAGGATTGCATATTTTTTCAAAACAATTCATTTTTTTGCAATTAGACCATCTGTTACCCTCCAGCTTTAAATTCAAGTTCTGCACTGGGTTTTTTTTGGAGGAATTTGGAAGAGGTTCATGTGAGGAAGATTCCTGTGTAGTTTGGTTGAAATTGGTCCAATAGTTTTGGAGAAGAAGATTTTTAAAGATTTTTCGAAAATTTAATTTAATTAAATTAATTAAAATTCAAGTTCTGCACTGAATTTATTTTTTGAAGGAATTTGAAAGAGGTTCATACAAGGAAGATTTCTGTGAAGTTTGGTTGAAAATGGTCCAGTAGTTTTGGAGAAGAAGATGTTTAAAGAAAAAGTTTACGCACTGACGCAAGGACGGACGGACGACGAACACAGGGCCATGACATTAGCCCTGCAGGCCTTTGGCCAGTGGAGCTAAAAGCCAAAAGTGATTACATGTATACATAGATAGATCCACTCTTGGCTGTTCCTCTTATCAAGGTCATAACGAAGCAGGTTGCACTATTGGTTTATGAAGAACTAGAGGAAATACCCCGATCAATTTTGTTAAATGTCGCTGCTTTTCAACAAAGACATCGTAACTGCAGCTTGTTCTAAGGTTTTTGTTGGAAAGTGAAGATGTATACGAACATTCGCTATAGAATCTTGATTCATAAAAGAAAATAAAAATGCACTAACTTTTCAATGGAGTTATTTTGTACATAGTATTCCAAAAATAGAACGTCAAGACCACTTTTTGTAAATGATAAAAGGATTATTTGGAAATATAAATTATGATATGTTAGGCTAAAAGAGACTATCTGGAACGCGTGAAAAATACCAACCATATAGTTACTCTGCACGGATGAATGCAAAATGGAGATTGGTAGGCCTACATGTATCTAAGCTTAATTCTGATACCAAACTTGTTAGTTTACACCCAGAAGTAATAAGCGGATTGTCTTGCTATACCCCAATTACATTGATTTTTTGCACCTAGCTGACCTTCGACCTACTAAGACCTAATTCACCATTGATGCGAACAAGGAGACACGTCTTAAGTGATCAAGGGGCCTTGCACCTCGCAGGTTAACTAGGATCAAAACGTTTCGATCTAAGATAATTTTCTGGATCTCGAATGTATTTTCTTTTTATACAATTTGTATATGTTTATAATGTAATACGGCGTCTATGACCTCTATACTGACCCAGATCGGATCGCAATATCGTCGATGTTATTTAGGTGTTCGACCTACTTTTTGGACCAATGAAATTGCAGTGTATTTTAAAATTTCGCCGCTCTATTTCGCATAAACGGGTTGTCGGTTAGCTTATGTGACGTTTATAGATAGTCACGCCCAATTTCCAATGAAACGCTAGCGAACACTAAGTCAGATAGAGTCTGTATAGTAGATTCTACACGATATAAACATTGAATGCGCTGCGCGCATTTGGATGTTTATTTCGCGTAGAATCTACTATACAGCCTCTATCTAATACGTAAAACCTCGCAATTCTAGCTTGATTATTAAAGCTGGAGTTATGAGGTTTTGCAAAAGCACCGACGACATATTGTGTTTATGGTCTTCCCGGATTGTACTTTTTAGAGTGGTGGTTCACTTAAAAGAATAGGAAACTCAATTAATCTTCCACTCCAGAGGAACATAAAAAAGACAAAAAGGTCAAATAGTAACAACAACGCTTATTTATTGTTCCTCAAAATTTCCACTACATCATTCAACCCATTCTTATGCAGCACTTGACGCCTTTTGACGCATCTCAACTCTCAAGAAATATGCCTTTGAAGACAGTTTGGGCTTGTTACAAGTAATTTCTTCATATTCATTATTATTTTCATTCCAAAATAGAAAGACTCGCAAAATTTCACCATCTGGGCATAAGCCATGGTGCATCATGTATCCTGAATTATGGCCCAAGTTTTTTCATCTATATTATTATCATTTAGTTAGTCAATTTGGATAACACTGAACGGGAACAGTAAAAGAATGCACGAGTTTCATTGTATTCCTAGTAAGGAAAATGTGTACATTTCTTCTCTAAAATGTGAAAAAATAGACGAATAAAATAAAATACGTGGGCCATTTTGGCCCACAGGTTGAACGTTCATGGGTCTTCTTTGAAGAAAGAGCAAATGTCCCGATGGTCTGGCCCAAGATTATTCCTGCACATGTGCATGAAGCATGTTTGGACTGAAGGTATAAACCATTATGAAATCTTTATCTAGAAATGAACGTGCAAATACCACGGCAAGATATTATGACCATGGATAGATCATAAGTTACTAGTTAATTATCAATTTAGAACCAAAATTCGGAAAAAGGTACGAAATATGTAATTTATAGCTTCATTCACACTAAATAAATGGCATCAGTCAAACATAGCGTATTCTTACAGAATAGTGTTGCCGTTGTCCACTTTTTCACCTGCATAAAAGTCGAAAAGTAGAAATAAATTTGATTAGCTTTTACTTTTCTAAGTACATTGAAGCTCGCGCATTGGTCAAGCTGTTTGGGGCAGATCGTTTCTGTCAAGACAAAATTGGCCCTGAGTTCACCGAATACTTTTAACACATTTTCAAACGGCAAATTTTGTAAAATTGTCCAAATTTAGAGATGTTGGAGGTAACAATTTCAAAGTGAATGATTTTAAGACAGACAATATGTTAATTTTTCAAAGCGTTTTTCTATGTCTTTATTTCATTGCGTATACAAAAGAGCCATTATTTGGGAATGCCTTAAATGGAATTAAATAGAAATTGAAAGAAGACGGTGCAGTACCTTCCACGATGGTCTCAAACATGCTACATATCGTCGTTGTAAATGCAAAACCTCGTATCTCGTTTTTTTTGGAAAATTTTAAAGGGGAGGGAAAAAGTGTAATAAGTTTTCCCAAACTGAAGTGTTTTACTTGAAATTTGGACATATCGTTCATAGATGGTTTGTCATTAATACTGATCAGTAAAAATATCTCAAAACCTGCAATAATTGTCTTTAACTGGGCACAGAAGTTTGTACTTTGAAAATCGCAATAATCTACATACGAGGTTTTGCATTTACACCGACGATATGCCTTTTTTTCAAATGCATGTTTATAAAATACATTGCGTGACGCCACGCGTTCTCTGAATTGCTCTTCATACAAGGATAATATACGTACTTGACATTCTAAAACCACTCAAAATATTTCTAATACCAAACGAAAATTATAACGAGGTCAAAATGGAAATAGGAAAAACTCAAATGAATTAAAATGAACCGGAGCCTGGAAAAAGGCCCTTAAATGCTTTTGAGCCTAACATGGTTCCAGATCAGCCTGCAAGCTGTTCTCAAATAGCTTCGCCATGGTGTGTAGCAACCGTATGTGAGTAATATGGGTCAGAATGCACCTAGGCACATTCTGATCTTGAAATATGGCTGTTTCAAATGCTATAGGCCTAAAGGGCGTTTTTCCGATCCCGGCTCAAATATAGATATCTATAAACACGGAGAAACCATACAATTATAAACAATTCAAAATCTTTTATTGTCCACCCAAATTAATCCGGGACAACTTAATTTTCGTGTGCAAAGTCCGTTAGTTGAGCGTGTTAACAAAACGTTGTCGAAGTGGGGTCATTACATATGCAGATGTCCCGGGTTAATCTTGCTGGACAATACTAATGAGGGACTAAACCGAGAACGGAAAATAGGGGTGGCAGGAGGGATAAATGACTATATATAGTAACAACCTATACACATCTATACCTATCCAACCTTAAATAAACCAAAACATTATTTTGTATCGATTTTCGTTTATCTTTGAATGTAAACCTCTCGATAAATGACCTAGCAGAGCAGCTCATGCTAATCGAATGGAGTGCTCTGCCAGGTCAATTCTCGTCCGCTATATAATAGTTATGCGGGTATATTTGGAATATTGGGTCATACGTTAATGTATTCATTAGAGCACTGCGTCTCCCTCACACAATTGACCAAACCACGCTATGGGAGCCTGACCAGCGGCACCTATTTTTTCGAGCAAACAAAATGGCGGACAAGGAAGTGGATTCTGACGGTCCCAGCAATTATTTGGACGTAAGTTGTGTTTTTTGTCCTATAACACCAACTTCGAAGCATAAATAGGTCGGTTTATGATTCAACTTCGTTATTGTCTTTGTCTTTAGCTCATCGGACTGGCATACATAACGTAAACGATTAGCAAACGTGATAAAGACGCGTTGCTCGTGAATTATGCATATATTTGTCCACCTTTTAAATGATTAAAAGAACTAAAACATATATTTAAGGTACACGTTACATTATCAAAATTACACTGACTACATTATTCTTTGAAAATCCAAAAGCCTAAAGATGATCGCAAATGTTAGAATTGGAATATTGATGTTTTTATTCACTGTACGAAGACCAAAAATTCCACCGAACACGTGCATTACAGTACCCATTTTTTTTAGTCTTACTGGACGAGTATTCGGATTGAATTAATTTCATTTACGGGTGATTTGAGTTAATTTCTGTACGAGTGTTCGGAGCGTTTTATACATTTGCAGAAGATAGAAATCTTTGGTGTAAATCAGTTTAGATATTTGATTCCTCATTAATTTTGTTTCTCTTTCCACCAATCCTTATGATGATAAAATGATACAATGATTGGAATTCATATCCGGGTTGCCAAAAACACTTAAAGTCACACTTATCTTTTGTAGCAAGCTCTAAAATCAAGGTCTAATCTGTCAGTTTTGCGAATTACCTCCCTTTGACATAAACAAATAGGGAATTTGAAATGTTTGATATTCACAAATTTATCAAAGTTTTCGATTGGAGGTTTTTGCAACATCGTGCTGACTTTACAGGGCATTTTTGAACCCTTTCTTCGACTAGGATTGTTCCCAGATGTCCATGCAATAGCGATTTCAATTTCCTAAGGAGATTACATTGTAAAATTGGGAACACATTGAAAATTCTGCTTTTCAAACATCATTTTCTAAACGCTAATACAATGTTATGTACGCTTCTTTACATTTCCTGACTGGTAACTTGACGGACTACCATTCCATGCAGTTCGACATGGTTTGCATTCTTCTGCTTGAATTTCTGAAGGTTGAAATTGGCCGTTTTTAGCTCGACTTTTCGAAGAAAATGAGAGTTTATACTGTCACCCGGGCGTCGGCGTTGGCGTCGGCGTTGGCGTTGCAACAAAGGTTAAAGTTTTTTCAAACATCAATAACTTCCATACTATCAAAGGGATTCAACCCAAACTTGGAATACTTATTCACCATCACACCCTCTACCTTACTATCAGGGCCCATGACCCTGGCTCCACTATATTTGGAGTTATGCCCCCTTTATACTAAGCAACTTAGAAAGTCGAGCGCGCCGTCTTCGGACAGCTCTTGTTCATCCCCGTTATTAAGATCCACAAAACGTAAAGCGCTAAGCACAACCAAGTCAATGAACAATGCGAAACACTTTCATTTGAATTTTTTACTTGTGGTATTTAAAAGAAATATGACAAGCGAAGTAGGTGTAGCGTTTTCACTTTTGTTCAGTATGGAATTTAAATCCTAGGTAGACAGAGAAGAGAGGGTGAGAAGAAAGAGAGACGGATATACAGAGGATATCACACGGAAATACATACATTTATAAGAGAAATACATAAGGACTCATAGATTTAATAATGTTGGACACGTGTATACCTTTCGGTAACTTTCTGTCGTATTCAAACAATTGGGCACCCACACGCCAGCTGAACAATAACAGAGTGCTTCTTATTTGCACGTCAAAATAAAGATTTCACGAACGGAAAATGTTTGGATCGCGTAAAATTACACCGACTATGGAAACGAATGACAAGACAATGATAAATATGTAGTATTTTATAGGTATTTACAACTGTCTTCAATCAACCCATGTCCAAAAATACACATGAATGGAAACTTTAACGCTCGTAAAATACACGGTTCACTGCGTACGAAATCTCATATTTGTATTGTTATTGGTTTAGACATATCGATGGAATGAGTGGGGTTTAAGGGGGAATGCTCCAGTTTTTCGGAAAACTCGGTCATTACTGTAGAAAATTAATCATTTCGTACCATATATGATTCGCTACCATATTTTCAATAATATAACACGTCATTACAATTTACCATTTTCGATGGTAAAAGCGTATTTATTATGCGAAACTGATTTCGTCAAGATTGAAATCGATTATTTAGAGCAAGACAGTTGTAAGTGTATACACAGTTACCACTGTTTTACGTCATTTTATTCGTGTGTAGCTCATAAAAATGCTATAATGCACTAAAAAGTGTACTGACCTATACGCTTTCTTTTTGCATTATTACCAGGACACGTTGCTTAATACAATGATGGAGTTTTATCAAAGTCTATGATGTAGAACTTGAATTATTTCCAAAAATATGCAAATTTTGACATAAAACACTTCAGCTTCGTTGATCGAACTGAACACGCGAGCATGCTGTTTTACACATTTGTGCGTTTATAATAGCACATATTTTGGTTTTTTTCTGTTCTTATTAAATGTACTTGACGTTACTTTAAATCCGTTTTCTGGGCTAAACGGTGATTATAGAGCATTTATAAGCATTTTAGTGACCTTGGGTAGGTGCAAGAAAATATGCATTTTTTCGATGTAGGGTTATGTTATACGAATGCCTAGAAAATTCAAACAAGATCGCTGACCATCCATTTTTATTTCATTTTTGAATTGGTAATTACATATAGATTCAGCATACAAGATATAAATGAATTCTTTTATTTGGAAAAATTTAGGAAACTGGAGCATTCCCCCTTAATGCTTATTTAAACTACATGGTAATATCGCTGCGACTGGAGCACATGACTGCGCTATGGCCGCGGCCTGGTATCTACAAAATGTTCGATTAGAATGGGTGAAATGCCTCTTTCGACACTATATTACATGTACGAAAAATAAAGCTAAAACGACTTACCAACATACTAGTATTCCTGTATTTCTCTCAACATCTCTAGCACAACTACATTTGATGTGTTCGAGAATGAAGCTACTCATACCACTTAGGTTTAAGATTGTCCACCCATTTGGTAGGAGACTGTGGCCAGTTTCATCAAAGGATTTAAGGCTTAATTATGTCTTAAGTACCAATGTCTTACAGTCTACACGCTTAGGAAAGGAGTCAGGTATCGCCCCTTCCATCAAGTCCTAGGTAATTTGATTGTTGTTTCGTAAGTCATCAGTAAGTCAGAAATACGTCTTTAACGTTTTGATGAAACAAGTACCAGATGTCATAGAGGATATATGCCGCGCCCTAGGATCGAAACCGGGACATCAAATTTGAAAGTGCAACGCGATGCCATTTTTGCGATAACCGCGGTCATAACCAGCCAATGAGAGAGTGCGTGCAAGAAAAACAAAAGACAGTACTAAGGCAGACAGAACATGAGTGATGTTAGGAGAAAATATACATTGAATACTATTTCAAAGACATGTTTCATTTTTAAATCAATACTTATTGTCGATTTCGTGAATACTATGCTTTGATGAGTAGGTTCTATATTAAACATTTAGTTTATTTGTTCATTTATTTCATCATCAAGACAGTGTTGTAATTCCTTTGACTCGAGATAGCTTAATTTGCATGAACAAGTTCCAAAAACTATAGTAACCCTTTCCCAAACACGACCTGGTTTTCACGTTCCTAACAAAATAAGGCTTGAGCAAACATTGGGGGCAAAAGAGGAAATATTTATAACCAGCAGTTCCTCCTTTTGCATCAATAATTTCAATGCTTTATTTTACACTAATCCAATATTTTTTTCAACATCAATTCTGCGGTAAACAGCTACTTTTGAATTGAAACTTACGCTTTGGAAAAGGGTTAAATAATTTAAATGTGCATTTAGATTGAATCTGCTTAAAGAGATTTAATCCTTCATGCAGTTGATTAACTGAAAATGATGGCCACTGGGTTACGTCTCTCAGTTTTCAATTGCTCGATTAACGCGTTCAGAAAAAACTGGAATTTCCAAACTAAAATCGTGTAAACAATGAACGAACTACGCATACAGTGGATTGTGACATTGCTCGGAAAAAAAGATCAGTTTTTCTCGTACAGTAGTTTCGTTTTTTTCGTTTTTTTCTAATAATACATATCTCTCACGACTCAGAGTTACGCAAAGGTTCTGTCATACAGAAATCTATGTCCACACGCGAAAATAAAACCAGTAGAAATAGTAAAGTGTGATTTTTGATTGATTCATTAAAGCATTTCTCGCTTAAAATGATGAGCACAGCACATCGTAAAGATTGTCGGCACAATTTCAGATAATCTAAAGATTAATAAGTTCATTTAAGAGTCAAAAGTGGCAAAGCAATATATGTACTCAAATATTAATGAGCATGAACGTGCAAAATTGAGTATAAATGTGACAAATCTTCCTTTGTTTACAGCATCTATTTCTTGCAGGTTTGGTATGTCCGCCATTTTTGCTCGAAAAAATAGGTGCCGCTGGTCAGGCTCCCATAGCGTGCAAACGCCGACTGTCAATCAAAAACATCGATTAGCCAATGGACGATCACAAAAATGTCATGTCCCAATTGTTCAACGTTGCACGTGGTATTGTATCGATTTATCGACTGACAATCAAAACAATCGACATACCAATGGCAAAGAATTTTGTGCTAACAATAGACTAGGTTCACAGTTATGTTTTGATAAACCGCGTCGGTGTTGTTATAAAATCTCGTAACTACGGCTTAAATCAAGCCGTAGTTACGAGATTTCATAACAACAACTACGAAATACTATTTTATTTGTCCGAATTTACGTCACGATTAAATGGATAAAATCGTTCCCTATCACGACCACATGTCATTGTTTGCCTTAAATTCTATGTTGGGCGGAGCGATCTGTCGATTGGCGTTTGGTCAATTAGGTTATTTCATCTAAGACCACCCCCCCCCCCGCACACAACAGCCTCCGAAAGTCGTCCTTGGAGTTAAAACGCCGCTCAAACGTTTAGTATTTGTTATTTTTAGTAACATACTCTCAATCCCAAAGCGTTTTGGTAACAATACTCTTGAACCCAAAGCGTTTTAATGTTGAATGCACGTGCTCTTTATCCCTGCATATTATATGCACGTGCGTCGTCATTGTTTTCTCCACATAATTAGGGAGCCTCGTTTTGATAATGTCGATTCGTGAGTATTTTTAATAATAATTGACCTTGTGATCTTCTTTTATTCGAGTTAACCCTTTATCAAACAAGACCAGGTTTTGACGTCTTCAACAACAAGCTGGCTTTGGGCAAATTCACGGTGGGAATTGTGCATGCTGGGATGAATAACGAATACGGACAAAATAATCTCGATTCTGGTAAGATTTTTTGCAATAACTTCCTTATTTGTGCGTTAATTTTCAAAAGGTTTGTTGCATGTACCCCGCCTTACCGAGCTCTTTCATCGGATGTATGACATATTAGATAATTCGTGGTACTTTTCCCAGAATATTGTCCCAACCGACCAGAAAGCGAAATGGTAACGACTACGGCCAAATTAACCACGCTTCAGGTAAGCATTTGTGCAATAACTTTCTTATCTTAGCGTCAATTTTCATGCAGTTTGTTGCATGTACTCCGTCTAACTGAACCCTTTTCTCAGATGTATTACTTATCGGGAAACTCCTTGTACTTTTCTCAAAAATCGATCCCAACCGACTAGAAAAATGACCTGGATTTTTTGTCGTTTTTCTGATCGGTTGGGATCAATTTTTGGACAAAGTACAAAGATTCTACAAACAAGTCATATATCTGAGGAAAGAGCTCAGTAATACGGGGTACATGCAACAAACCGCTTGTAAATTGACGCAGAAACAAGAAAATTATTGCACAATTTCTTACCTGAAGCGAGGCAAATTTGTCCGTATTCGTTATCCATCCCATCATGCACAATCCCCACCGTGAAATTGAAGAATATGAATGAACAAAATGATGACGAACAGTTTTTTCTCCCCTTCCCCAAATCCTCCCCGTGCTATGCTTTTAACATATTTGAACTATCTCGACTTTTGTATCATTAATTTCATCTACAACATCTTTGTTATTCTGGATAGGAATAATACAGAAGGTAGTCAAGCGCAAATCCGCTCTAATACCGTGTGAATATCACAAAAAGTTGCTACAGTTTTGCAATAACCTGGAATGGAAACTGTATTTTCTTGACCTCTTTAACTTATCAGTATCTTTTTTAATTCACAAGAGGGTCTTTATGACCTTGGCCGTGTACTCGTTGAAAAAAAATCGGTCTCCATTAGCACACTTTTCCTCTCAGTACATTGGGTTCGGTTTTAAAAGTCGAATGAGGAACTTGAAGCGATTTAAAATTAATTCTTTCTTTGGAAATTAAAAGTAAGAGAAAACATACATTTAAAACCACATTAATTTTTAAGCTTTTGCAACAGAATGGCGTGACAGACTTCACTTTAAAAGTCTCTTGATAAATCGAAATAATGCAATTAAGTTTTGTCTCAAACTTCGCACATTTAATTGTACATGTACTTGAAATATACTCCATAGAGAATTGACAATTTGACTCATTTTTTGCACTTTTTTGAGGTAAAGTAGCCTTTATGTCTTTCAATTTTGTGTTTACCCTCACATACAAGTCAAAACTTCTAACCGACCCTTTTTTAAATCAAAGATAATTTTTGCTGTGGTGATTGAATTATCATGAAATTTGCTATGTGAATTTGTAAGCAACATTCCATATGATTTTCGCGAAAAGTTACTGTTGTATTATTGAATTTAAACGTGACAATAGCTCAAAAGCTCTAAATTCACACGGAGCTCACCATATTGTCAATGAAGTAGTTTAGTCTCACGGATCACTAGCTGCAACATACACTAAGAAAGTAATTGAAAATGTTTGACTATTATTCGTGGCATATGACCCTAGAAGAAAACGAAAGAGATTATGTATGCAGAAAAATGGTTTCTAAAAACAAAACCTAAAACATGTTTTTCTTCAGAAATGCTTTAAATATTGACTGATGATTCGTGACGAGCTACCAAATACAAGAGTACCAAATGCAGGGTATGAGTATATCGTTTTTCCACACCAGACCGTATTTTACCATATTCGCTAGATAAAACGTTTTGTCGGTTAAATTCAAACACCATTTTACCATGCCTCATATTCTTTCTGTTTCTTCTGTAGTCAAAAGCCACACAAAATTGACAAATTTTTCCATTTTTTTCTTGGTCTGGATTGCAGCTAACGATTTGTAGACTTCGAATTGTTGAAAGTGTAATATCCCGAGCTCTATTAAGATTTAAAGCTTTTTGAGCTTTTCCTTTATTACACATCCAAATTTGATAAAAAAGGTAAATCTTCATAGAAATCCACGTACATTATGGTTAAAAATTCACGTGTCAAATTTCGTAGAAATGTGATAACTTTTAAGAAATTTATCGTCATTTTTAAAATTGGTCGGTTAGGACTTTTGGACAGTATAGTAATCAAGCATATCTTACAAAAACAGAAATGTCATAGATTCATGACATACCTGTACCAAACGGTGCTTGGGAATTAATTTAAAAATTATGAATCACGATATCAAAACAATTAGTAGATATTTCCTGAAAAGGAAATCACCCAGATAAGCCTTTATGACACACATATTCGCAATTGATGACGTATTTTAAAACGTCTTTGATAAAGGTCAACCTTTTACCAAACAAGATGTGGTTTGTCGTTCTTAATAGTAAGGGGGGGGGGGGGGTGAAGCAAAATTTGACAATGCTCATGAACAGTATTTTTCTTTTGATTTAACCTTGTCTTATCTATTATATTGTGCAAAGATAACATATAGCGAACGAAAATTGACCTGACAGAGCATTCCATTCGATAATCATGGGCTGCTCTGCCAGGTCATTTATCGCGAGGTATACTTTTGTATAAATACGGTCAGATAGAGCAGTCTGACGCCTGCCATTTTGTTCATGCAGTTCATGCAGTACCAGCAAAGGTTCAATCATTCTTCAGTTTCTTTTTTTCTTTTCTTCAGGCGTTCCTTTGAACGCATTTATTTTACTTCGATTGGGAAGCAAGTTTCTTCAACTTATTTTAGTCCCTCTCGAATTAGCTTCCTGGAAATCCACCAGTACTCGCGCCGAATGTGTGGGCCAATGAGAAGCCGTGAACAACCCTCGCTACCGGGGATTTAACTCGGAACCTCTTAGTCGCTAAGCCGATGCTCTACGCCTCGACTACGGACACAAGTTGGCTTGGAATGTGTTGTTAATTCAATTCCTGAACGTTGTCGAGTGACAATACACTCGAACAAAAATCTAATGGAACATCATTTTTGAGACAAAAATTTTTGGAGAAAATACTATATTTGTGCCAAAATCTGGTAAAAGGTCCATTTCAGCATTTGAAGTCACAAAGGATCCAGATTAGATTGGTCCCGAGTTCAGTTTGGTCAGGATCTTGATCCCGTGCCATCGTCAACCGAGAATATTCCTGCTTTTCAACGAAACCTCGTAACTGCAGCTTAAACAAGCTGCAGTTACGAGGTTTTCGTTGAAAAGCGACGATATATAATGTTATGGAACTACTATAGAACTGCGAGATCTTGATGAAACTATATGCGCGTACACAGGCTGATCTATACATCTATGTTGGTATCAAGTGTTATAAAGGCCATTTTACCAGATTTTGACTGGGTTTAACATTTGTTGAAAAGGGATCAACTGTCAACATTTTGAATGTTCTTGTTTTCAAAGTAAAACCATAAGGGAACAGAATGCTTTAGAGATTAGGTAGATATTAAATAATCCAAGATGTTTTGCTCGTTGTTTCTATATTCACCTCCCTTGGTTATATGAATTACTGTTGTAGGGCGAAAAATGGTGTCGAAAAGTCAACGTTGATGTGTGAAGTTGCAGTGATTTAACAAAAGACGATCCTTCATATTTTGTATCGTCATCCATCGTCCTTGACGTACAAAACACAACAGATCCTTTCTGACTATTAGATGTTTTCTTCTCCGTACAATTTTCTATGCAGAGACCTTTTAATTAATAAGTTTCGGGTAGAATACCCGTAATGTGGCCATCTTGAAATTCATAAAACATTGGATTTTTTTTTCGAGCGGCGTCATTACGTGTCCGAACTTATTCGGGCGCGGTCGTAAACAATAAAGCTTACCATTCAGATGGAACAGTAATAGTGGCGGAGCTTAAGTCCAAAAAGTGGCAGAATACTTCACTTAGTGATACAAGCACCAAATTTGGCAAAAATTTTCCTCAGAGTATACTATTTTCAAAACAAATGGTATCCGTCATGAAAAACCAATATGGCTGCCATTTTTCCAAGATGGCCGCCATCTCCAGAGGTAAAAAAAATAAGAAAAAATATTTCGTTTCGAGATACAAGCACTAAATTTGGCACAAATGTTCCCCAGAATATACTCTTTTCAAAACATATGGTATTCACTATGAAAAAGCAACATGGCTGCCAAAATCAAAGATGGCCGCCATCCCTATATGTAAAGAAAATATAGAAAAGCCTTCTTTTTGAAGATACATACAGTAAATTTAGCAAAAATGTTCATAAATGTACACTTATATCAAAACATATGGTATCCACCATAAAACCCAACATGGCTGCCATTTTCCAAGATGGCCGCCATCTCCATAGAAGAAAAAATAAGAAAAAAATCGTTATTTTTGAGATACAATCACCAAATTCGACACAAATGTTTATTTAAAGGAAGTATTTTCAAAAAGCAAGATATCCGTAGTGAAATAAACAGTGTGACCTTTTTCCCAGATGGCCGCCATTTCTAAAGCTTAAAATATGGGGAAATGCTTCTTTTTAAGCACTAAATTTGGCACACATGTTCCTCAGAGCGTACCATTTTCAGTTATAATGATATCCACCATGAAAATACACCAACATGGCTGTCATTTTTCAAAGGTGGCTGCCATATAGATCTCAATGTGGGTAAAAATCATTTTCGATGTAAAAACACAGATTTTTTACACAAACATTTTTGTGGAGTAGATGTTCTCTGTGACATGTGTTATCATATCATGTGTGGTATCGGAATTTGCTTCATTTTTTTCAAAATGACTTCAGTATGTACATGTATATAGATAAACTTGTTTTCAGTTCGCCTTACTTCAACATTCATAACAACATATTTCTTTACAAAAAGTCATGTATAACCTGACTTTTATAACATTTACAAAGCTGTTGTAACATTTAGTTTTTGTTATGTCAGTTATCTTTTTTGCTGTTGGTTATGTTTGTGTTTTATGGGCTTGTAACTAAATGTGTTACCATTTTGTATTTTGCAATGTGCATAAAAAATTCTGTATGTTGAAAGCCCGGTCCTATTCATGGAAAACTATCCTAGTAGGTGAAGACAAAACAGCTGACATAGTGTTAGTTTTGTAATCCTACTTAAATTGTCATTGAAACATCAAGATGCAATCTCTTATCATCGTCAAAACTGTGCTTCCCACCAAAATAGTTGTCCTTGTATGAACATATAGACATGTGATCGTCAAGTAATAGGCAAATATGGCATATAAACATAAACTACAGACATGAAATACAAAACATAGATTGGTTCTGCAATATAAAGGAAATAGCTTATTTGTTCGACGTATTATCCAAATATTAATAATTTTGATTCGAAAATGGATTAATTTTCATATCACACTATCACTAACATGTTGCATATTTAATACAGATAAATCTGAATGATTCATTATTCTGTAGAAAATATATAATGGGCTGCAAGAGGCTTTAATATGATTCTGAAAGAATAAACATCACATGATGATAGGAAAGTATAGTTTTCTATATTTTCAAATTAGAAAATAAAAAAAACAAACTCTGTTGTCAATTCAAGGGGGGGGGGGGGTTAATATTTTTAGCATATTTTTTATGCTCCCCGAAAAAATTTCGGGGGAGCATATAGTCGCCACGCTGTCCGTCCGTGTGTCCGTGTGTCCGTCCGTCCGTCCGTCCACAGCCATATCTCAGCAACCCTTGGACCAAATTCAATGAAACTTCACATGTGAACTCCCTGGGTCGATACCTAGGGACCTTTTTCTCCGTTTGTAAATTTAAGGCTGCGTCATGGAAAAAGGGGCCTTAGTGTAAAAATTAGTTTTTCTCTTATTTCTCTTCATCTAATGGGCAGAATTTAATGAAATTTTGTGCTCATGTAATAAATAGGATGTTCTAGACCATATTCTATAAATAATGTGTGTACAAAAAAGCTGTCATGGGAAAAGGGGGCTTAATGTGTGATAGTTTTTATTTTGTGACAAACACTTATTCGGGGAGCATAATCCGTCTGTGACGGCTCTTGTTTTATGTAGAAACAGTTTTAGGCCTATTAAGATATATTTGACAAATCTTTCAATTTATAAAAATGTGCATGTACAAAATATTCCTTACTGTATACTTTGCAATATATTCACAAATAATCCTTTCAGCACATTTTCTTCAAAATGCACATGGTATCGACATGAAAAGTCAACACACTTGTCGATTTCAAAACCACCCCTATAAAAGTCCAAATAGTGGTCTTTGATTTTGTCATGCATGCTTTCGCACAAGTGTTTCTTAGGTTATATTTTCTTCAATGTACATGGTATCTGCCATGAAAAATTCGCACATATGCTGCAATATTTGCGAGATAACTGTATACAATTCTTAAAGGTTCAAATTTTTGAAAGATCTACAAAATAATCACAATGACGCTAGTTACAGCTTAATATTCCAAAAGTTGTATATTCATAATTATTAAATCGCCGATAACATATTAAAGGAATTACAATGTTTTTTTTTTAAATGGTAGCCTAGTACTTTTTTTAATACACCACGGTGAAAATTTTGATCATGGCAATTTCACAAGAATCGGAATACTGACACAAATGTTGGTTTGTAGTGAATTCTAGTTAGTACGCCAAATTTGGAAATTATTTTGTTATTGAGCACAAGAACAATTTTGCCATAAATTGTCATAGTCTTCACCATGCTGTGACAAAAATGCGGCTACCTTATTTGTTTTAATCAACACTTACATAACCAAAACTAATGTTATGACTTCTTAAAACTGCAAATTGTACATAAAAAACAGATTATCTACAGAGACTGTAGCCATTT
The DNA here is from genome assembly GCA_963680895.1 of Fragum sueziense. Lineage (NCBI taxonomy): Eukaryota > Metazoa > Mollusca > Bivalvia > Cardiida > Cardiidae > Fragum > Fragum sueziense. Next base: position 49,618,869 of record OY804603.1, read on the forward strand.
TGGAAAATGGATGCTTGTTTTACCCCACATGTAAGATATCACAGGCTTTCAAGTGGGTTTTGATGAAAAAGTAGGAGAAAAGTAGGAGCCAATTCAAGAAAAAAGTAGGAGAAAAGTAGGAAAAAGTAGGAATCTGATGATAAAAAGTAGGAATCATTATATTCAACTTACCAACAAAACTGTATATAAACTCACTATAATGGCACAGGACAGCTTGGAAAAATCCAGGCACAAGACATAAGGGCTGTATTGCTTCGGGATGATCTAAGATCTTGCTGTACGTGCTGCTGTTTAATTTATTACTCAAATTGAACATTAAAACAAATCATAAAACACAGTAAATTAACTGTTCAGTGTTATTCCAGTGAGAGACAAATTCTTAGATGTTTTAATAAGCTTGCTTTGAGTTAGAAATGGTGATTATTTAAATATGATATTCCTGAGTGTGACCTGTCAGGTAACAGAAACAAGTACACAGACCAGGAAATCATATTTCAGAGTTGAATGAGCTAGTCAACCAGCTTCCCAATGTCAATCTCATAGATTTATGCAACAACCTATAGAGCATGTGGGTTTGAGTTACAATGGGCTAGATAGTCAACCAGCACTGTCTCTCTCTAGAACATGCATGTTTATCATCCATGGAAACTTTTAAAAAGCAAAGCTACTGTCACTATAAATCAAAAAAGATTTATACATGTACATATTCAAACTTGCAAGATATGAAGCATTTTGCTATGTCAAAGCGAAACTATTGTATCTACATTTATTTCAAAAATTGTTTTTTCATTTAAAACCCTTTATCAAGCTAGGATACATATGTGGATGAAATGTTAGACCTCAAAATACTAAGTTTTAGGTATATTCTAGTATTTCATTCCACTCATGATGCACCTATCTATGTTTATTTCCAGAGTTGGGGTTCAGGAAAGGAAATCAGAAATTTTAAGAAAGAAAAAATATTTCCTTTGCCAGTCTGTCTTGTAAATTCTCTATGATAACATAAAATTGCTCAGGAAAATTTCTTACAATGTTTTGTGTATCCAACATAATACTCCAATGGCAATGTGTTCTGCTCATTTCCAGTTAAAAGGAAATATTAAGCTACCCAATCACTGTTATCCATACAAACACTCTTCAGAGATAAACATTGATAGCTGCATAATTGTCCCTCATTTGCTAATCATTGGGACATACATCTACAGTGCACATCCTTCACATTTATCAATATAATATATGTTCTAAGTGTTCAACTCTGAAACATACCTCTCATATCTGATGGATCAGTAGTCAAAAACATGTTTCTCAGAAACACATCAGCTGGCATAAGAGGTCAACAGTTGCATGCTCAAAGACAGCTAGAACAGCTACAGCCTAAGCAGTTGAACATGTCATCAGCCCTTATATCATGTAGCTGGTTCCATTCTGCAACAGACTAAACTAGAACTGTCACAGGATGCACAAGCTTTCATTACAAAAAAGGGCAATAAGTGTGCCAAGCTTAAATTTGCTAGCACTTATGATTAAGAAGATATGGTCTAGGCAAAAATGCAAGGGTGCAATCAACAAAGGGCAATAATTCTTAAGTTGGCATGATAGAGTAATAGTTGTTTTACATGACACTTCCCCACAATGAGATCTATAAGTGTACCAAGTTTGAAGCTGTTAGCACTAATGATTTAGAAGATATGTTCCGGACACGAATTCCACAATCACTCAAATTGTAGGCATGCCAGAGTAATGATTCTTGTACATGACACTTCTGCCCAATAAGATGTATGAGTGTACCTAGTTTGAATTTGCTAGCAGTTGTGGTTTAAAAGATATGGTCCGGACAAAAATGCAAGGGTACAAACAACAAAGGGCAATAACTCTAAAAGTGGGTGTTGCGGACTACCGGTTCTTGTACATGACACTTCCCTAGAATGAGATCTATTAATGTACAAAGTTTGAAGTTGCTAGCACTTATGCTTTGGAAGATATGGTCTGGACAAAAATGCAAGGGTACAAACAACAAAGGGCAATAACTCAAAAAGTGGGCGTAGCTGAGTAACAGTTATTGTACATGACACTTCCCTAAATTGAGATGTATAGATGTACAATGTTTGAAGCTGCTAGCACTTGTGGTTTAGAAGATATGGTCCAAACAAAATTTAAGGGTACAAACAACAAAGGGCAATAACTCAAAAAGTGGGTGTGGCTGAGTAAAAGTTATTGCACACAACACTTCCCCACAATGAGATGTATAAGTGTAATGAGTATGAAGATGCTTGCACTTGTGGTTTAGAAGATATAGTCCAAACAAAATGTACGGATACAAACAAAAAAGGGCAATAACTCAGAAAGTGGGCGTGGCAGAGTAAAAGTTATTGTACATGACACTTTCCCATAATGAGATCTATAAGTGTACCATGTTTGGAATTGCTAGCACTTATGGTTTAGAAGATATGGTCAGGACAAAAATGCAAGGGTACAAACAACAAAGGGCAATAACTCTAAAAGTGGGCGTGGCAGAGTATAAATCTTTGTACATGACACTTTCCCACAATGAGATCTATAAGTGTAGCAAGTTTTAAGTTGCTAGCACAGATGGTTTAGAAGATATGCTCTGGAGAAGTATTTTGTCCACAGACAGACAGACAGACATACAGACAGACAGACAGGTTGATTCCAGTATACCCCCTAAAACATTCGTTTTGCGGGGGTATAAATATTTTGAATTATAACACATTTACTTTTTTTTTCTTCATTTTTTATATAAAAAGTAGGAATAGTAGGAGTTTTTTGAAGAAAAGTAGGAAAAAAGTAGGAAAGGTACCAAAAAGTAGGAAAAGTAGGAAAAAGTAGGAAAAAGTAGGACTACTTGAAAGCCTGATATCATAATTAACAAATGATACCTGATCCACAAAAAATGAAAACAGTTGGTGCTTCTAACCTAGGAAATTATTTCGGACCCATATGTGATCTACAGAGATGGCAGTCATCTCGGAAAAAAGCAGCCATGACGTTGTTTTATCATGGTGGATACCGTTATTTCTTAAAATGGCATGCTCTGAGGAACAAAAGTGCCACCATTGGTGCTTATATCACAAAAAGAAGCATTTCCCCATATTTTAAGCTATAGAAATGGCGGCCATCTAGGGAAATGGTCACACTGTTTATTTCACTATGGATATCTTGCTTTTTGAAAATAGTTTACTATAATAAACATTTGTGACGAATTTGGTGATTATATCTCAAAGATAAGGGGTTTTTTTCTTATTTTTTCTTCTATGGAGATGGCGGCCATCTTTGAAAAAGGCAGCCATGTTGGGTTTTTATGGTGGATACCATATGTTTTGATAAACGTGTACCTTTAAGAACAATTTTGCCATATTGGGTGCATGTATCTTCAAAAAGAAAGCTTGTCTAGATTTTCTTTACATATAGGGATGGCGGCCATCTTAGATTTTGGCAGCCATGTTGCTTTTCATAGTGGATACCATATGTTTTGAAAAGAGTATATTCTGGGGTACATTTGTGCCAAATTTAGTGCTTGTATCTCGCAACAAAGTATTTTTTCTTATTTTTTACCTCCGGAGATGGCGGCCATCTTGGAAAAATGGCCGCCATATTGGTTTTTCATGATGGATACCATTTGTTTTGAAAAAAAGTATACTCTGAGGAACATTTGTGCCAAATTTGGTGCTTGTATCAGTAAGTGAAGTATTTCCAGATAAGCTCCCCCACTATAATGTGTAGTTGGAAGATTTCCATGCGGAAAACAAAACAGTTTAACTCCAAATTACTGGTTCTTTCTAAACGGGACTCAAAACTTTTTGATACACCCTAGTACCTCTGGCTTAAGTGCAATACTTGTTATATACATTTTAATTTCTCTAGAAAAGGCGGCATTGTTAAAATTGAGGTAAAAGCAAAATATGATGAAATCCATTTTTTTTCTTTTTTGTCAATATATTCTATGCTAAATCATCATAACTAATTACGAGGATTCCCATCAACAAAAGCGGGAACATTTCTTACTTCTGACTAAATGATTTTGTTTTCTGAAACTATCTTCTGTTTTAACCGGTCTTTTCATTTCCTTTGTGGGAAGGCTTAGCTATGATATTATAAAGGTCATTGACCACTCGCCACAAAGCGGACAAAGTAATGTAAAATCTTCCACGTAACAGCGACCGACATTTTGGAAATGTAATTAAACTAATTTGACATTGAACTTGAAAGATGAACGTGATGCTTTTATCAAAATTTTGTTTTAAATCAACACTTATAATGACGTAGCAATTTAATAAAAAATATAAGGGCCAATTCGACATTAGTCGGTTTTTCAGGCTTTAGATTTGCTAAATGCCAGCATTCATAGCGTCTTACTAAATGAAGAAAGTGCTTTTAAACATGATTAAATAATGCATCATTTCCGAAACAAACCCAATTTTAGAATGATCAAAATGCAAATTTCTTGAAGAAGTAAAAACCAACGCTACTGAAAATTGCAAGTCTATAACTTATAGCAGGGAAATTCTTGATGTTTTCAATACTTTTTTATCTTTTCCTTCAAGGTAGTGTTTTGGAAAGGATAACCTCGTCTTTTAAAGCTACTATTTCCCAGATTTGGACCCAAAAATTGTCAAATACAAACGAAATGTACACTTTTTAAGCTTTATATGACCTGATTAAATGATTACGACAAACTATTGAAGCAACGACTCATTTTTTCGCAATTTGATACCAAATTCATGAAGCGATATCGAAAGTAGGTCAAAACAGTAGGACATGCGACTTTCTTAAATGACGTCACAACATACATGATGACGTCATATTGAAATTCAAGTATGAATCTCGTTTGTATCATGGTCCGCGCTGTATGCGCATGTGCAACAATTTCAAAATAATTCTAACCCCATCAGTGATGGGGTTGAATTTAGGTTTGGATTCTCCCTAAATTCAGCTATCTGTCTTGTAATTTCGACTCATTCCCTGTCTGAATCGCATATTATTAACCATCCCGAGGTTGTCAACACAAAAGTTTTGCATATGTTTTCAAAAAAAAATCATTTTTTGCAATTAGACCATCTGTTACCGTCGCCCTTTAAAACAATAAAATTATATCTTGACACGTAAAATATACTGAGCGGCAAAAGAAAGAATATACTTTTTGTTTGTCAATATCTCACTTAATTTGCATCACATCGACTTAAAATTTTGCACTTTTATTTGTACCCAATAACCATACTACAGTGTTGATAAATTTCATCTGAAATTTGCTTGACTACTCATACTTTTGCTACAGGTATCGAAAATGTACATGAAAAAAAAATGAGAAAGTTTCACGCGATTGTACGAAAAGCAGAAAATGAGGAAAAAGAAATTCCTGATAAATAGCTAGATTTGATTTCTTTATTTCTCCATTTCTTTTGTGAAACTTAATTTGAAAAGTCTTCAAAGCCAGGTTTTGTTTTTAAATTGTTTAAATATGGAAGTCTCAAACATAAAACAACAACAAGTGGAGGAAATCTTCAATAGGTATGTTAATACGAGACATTACCGATTTTAAATCATTTGATGCAGAGAAGAGGAAAAAGTCAGGGGTTTGCTCACTGTGTTGTAAGCTGTCCGTTAGGTTTGTGTAGTCATTCAAAGATGGCGACAACAATACAACATGAGAGGTAGGTGTCACAGTTTTTCATCGATAAATTTCTTAAACGGTCGTATCTTGCCTTGATACTGATATCATTATACAGGGGAAATGTATACCTATCAACGTTTCTATATATCAAAGTACCGGTGTTGTCCTATCGTACTCAGTCGTTGGGCAAAGACAGCCCAACACGGAAAACTTTTTTCGAAGCGAGAAAGTTGCCCTTTTAAGGATGATAACATAGTAATTAGCGAACTAAGGAACAAATTATTGCTCTAACTTGGATGTTTTAATATGCTCTTTTCTATGGTTACCGTTATTGTACACAAAAATGTCCAGAATGACCACAAACACCGTGTTTACTAAATGGCCAAACAACGGTGTAGTCACAGTGAAAATATGCAGACACAACGGTGCAGTTTCTGTGTTTCATGTACGGTGTGGTTATATTTTCATAACAAATTGTAAACGGTGTAGACATAATGTAATTGTGAACGGTGTAGACTTGAAGCAGTACAGAACTCCTTATTTCTGGGATGATAATATTGTAATGTTTAATGATAACATTTTCATGCCTGGGAATCACGTTTTACAATTACTACCAAAATTCTTCAACAATTATTTTAATATGTGACTGACATGTAAATGCTTTGTAGCAAAGAAGGTGACAATATGTCTACAAATTATACTTTAATCAGAATAGAGAAAGAATCTAGTTTCTTCGCGATTTGTCAAAGCGATTCCGTAAGGGTAAAAAAGTAGAAAATACCAAGAATCTGCCGGCATCTGTTTTATCTTGTCTTTTATTTTCAGTTCCATGCTGTTCACTTGTTACTACAGTCATTTCGAATGAAGTTTCGAAAAGGTTGTGAAGCATTCGGAACAGGACCATTCCAGCCAGATATTAAAATTGCGCAGGAAGGGGGATCAATTATTAGACTGGCCAAAAAGGTTTGAAAACTCTGAACTTTAGTATAATTCCGGTTATTATCAAGCAGTCAGACTAGGACATCATCCCCGTTTGCGAGCATAGAATACACAAGATAGACATCACCAACGTAGAAAATCAGGATTTTGGAATTAACAATTTTTCTAATGATGATATCCCCGATTTTGTATGCATGTGTCATGTACATAAAAATACGAAGTTCAACACCCCATAAAGTCGTTCCAAAAGCTCAGACCTTAATTCCTGATATTTCCATTGGACGTGCTGAAACAGATGATACGGATAGGGACTCGCGAGACATGGAAATAATGGCTGAAATGAACAGTTTGCTCCCAGATGTGATTAAATCATTAAGAAGCGCTGATCAATTTGGTAATTGGTTATCTTTTCATACGATGGTCAAGGAAGGTCGGTTCCCGATGGAAAACATTGCATTTCATTTACTTATGGATGTGTGTAAGTTCTACTCTCTTGGAAGTACTTCAATGCGTTTTACTCCAATAGTCAAACGGTTTTGACGAATATGATATTGTCTTTTCATTGCAAATGGTTACATTTTATGAGTAGGCCCAAAAAATCTTGGTCATGAAATTGTCAGTCCTGAAGAAGAGGTTAATTACGTCTGAAAATGCCAAAATAATTTTTGCAGTTCCGTAATTCTATTTTAAAGACTTGATTACTTTAAGTCGAACAAGACGAAAAAAGGCCCAAATGTTTATGAAACAAATTTAAAATTTATGTTTTGTTATTTATAATATATTTTTTGTTGATGGAATCCTTTATTTTGGGTAAAATCGGACTTTTCAATGAGGGGTCAAGTTGAAAATAAGATACATGTCGATCAATAATTATCATACTCCATGAATTGAAATCATTTTATTAATCACAAGAATTGATTGTAATAACCAATTAAAACAGTTACAAAGAAAAATTCAAAGCCAGAGACGAAATTTCGAATTTACAAATCAAATGAACGGATGAACAAGAAACTGGCTATTGCACCCACATCTTAGGGTAAGTCAGTAAACATTGTTCTAAAATGACGTTTACTGCATGTCTTGTTTAATATTTTGTGATGGGATTCTTGTGATTATCATATCCGTCAGATGTTAATTAAATAACAAAAAACAAAAAGTGTCTTCCGAAAATTAAATTAAACATACATTGAACTGTTTTAGACTTAGGTGAATGAAGAAAAGAGAATATGGCATATTTCCTTAACTTTCGAATTCGTTTACTTTGAGGATGGCGGCGTTTTCATCAAGGGAGAGAACTGGGTTTTCTAAAACCAAACTATTTGAAGGAGATAAATCAGAGCTGCATATGATCCGCTAGCCTTTAGAGCTGGTTCGCCCTATACAACATACCAAGTCTACACCGTTCACAATTTGTTATGAAAATAATAACTGCACCGTACAGATAACACAGAAACTGCATCGTTGTGTCTGCATATTTTCACTGTGACTGCACCGTTGTTTGGCCATTTAGTAAACACGGCGTTTGTGGTCATTCTGGACATTTTTGTGTACAATAAGGGTAACCATAGAAAAGAGCATGTTAAAAACATCCAAGTTAGAGCAATAGTTTTTTCCCTAGATCGCTGTTTACTATGTAATCATCCTTAAAAGGGCAACTTTCTCGCTTCGAAAAAAGTTTTCTGTGTTGGGCTGTCTTTGCACTACGACCAAAGGCGATAGGACAACACTGGTACTTGGCTATATAGCACCGTGAATAGGTATACATTTCTCCGGTCCGGTGATATCAGTATCAAGGCAAGATACGGCCATTTAGGGAAATTATGGACGAAAAACTAAGGCACCCACCTTTTACGATTTTCCATGGACGCCATCTTTGATTGACCACTCAAAACTTCCGTACAAACTACACAAATCTAACGGACAACTTACAACACAGTGTTGCTGGGCGTTGCTCATTTTTAAGCATCTAATAAAAAGTTATTTATGCACCCACAGAATTTTGTTTCTCGTCAATAGCTTTTTATCAGTTGCCATTTATAAGAATTACTACATCAAACAAACACTTTACATTCCTACACACCTTATTCAAATCGATCACGAATTACCAGACACATTGAAGGTTTTCTGCGATTGTTGCACAAAAGGCAATGATCCTACCATTGACATCCGCAGCCGAGAGGTATCTAGAGCGTCGTAATTCCGATTGATAGGTCCAAAGTTCGATCCACATTACCGGAGGTCACGCTGCATTTCTCATTTGCTGTGTCATTTCCATTATGTTTTCCAAAGCTATTATTCTGTGGAAGAGGGGGACAAAACGAGTCATTGTGTGGTAATGGGTTAGTGTATTCTGCCTGAGAAAGCGTACAGAACTTGATAACATTATGAATGGTCCTTCATAAAAACTCCAAAAGTCGTTCAAACTTGCGTCAAGAATTCGGGCTTATTGTGTGTCATCAACATATTATTGTGTTTTTTATCGGTTCAAGGTTACAAATCTAAGCGACCTTAAACTTTTCCAAAACGATGAAAAATTAAAATAGTCAAGTTTGAAAGCTGCTTCAGACAACAAAATACATGTTTTTGCAGGTTTAATTTGTGTAAAATTTAGCACAGAAAATATTGAGACAAAGGGTGAAAATGCTGATTATCAGCATTTTCTTCTTTTGTCTCAATGTTTTCCCAAACCTTTTCTATCAGCGACGCCAAAACCATGTCTTGTTTGGGAAAGGGTTAGCCCTTTTCCCAGATAAACTCTGGGTTTAAAGTCATTATCAGATGTTTTGTTTGTTGTCTGCTATAGCTTTCAAAATCAAAGAGACTAGTCAAAAGTTTCGCTGTAGTTTTCGATACAAGAACAGGTCTTGATTGCTCTATATATAGTAACCTCCGAAAACATTGGGGTAATAGAAGAAAATATTATTACATGTACATTGCTACCAGAATGATATCGTTTTCTTCCAATGATTTCTATGTTGTGAAAAACAATTTTCCATTTTCATTAGTATTGTTGTGTTGTTCTATTTTCCCGTCAATGAAATGTGGTTTATCAACATTTTCCCGTTGAAAGATATCCAAGAAAATAAAATTCCATACATATACATTAGAAATGCACTTGGACTCGCACATTGTCCACGCTCGAGGCTGTCTGCGGGCTCTCAACATACCTCGACTGTAATACAGAGGCCGCCATATTGAACATGGAAGCAGACGGGCGTAAATGACGTTATCATAATAAAGCAACTTCATTGAAAACGTTATAACTAAATTCAAATAATAAGATATCGGCAAATCATTTCAATTTAATAATACTGATCAAATTTTATCTCATGTGTATGAGGATATAATCGACTCTTGAACATTGATTGAACTAAATATTTTTCAGGTGTCGCCTTTAAACAGTAATGTGGCCTGCTTCCGACGTTGTGCTTGTGAAGCAATTTGTACAAAATTTGTACAAGATGACCAATCTAAGTAGCAAACAGAAAATTGAGAAAAAAATATGTTATGACCAAATCAAGCTTACCTTCCACCTAACAGGATGAGTGTCGTTGAGGCCATTTCCGTGAATTAGCCCCAATTTTCTTCTTTTTCGCTACAATTGACCACTAACATATCAACTTGAACGGGGCCTTAGTAAATCACGGTGGGGAGTGTGCATGCTGGGATGGATAACGAATACGGACAAAAATAATCTCGAATCTTGTCAAATATTTTGCAATAACTCCTTTATTTTTTTGTCGATTTTCAAAAGGTCTGTTGCATGTACCCCGCATTGAAAATCTCTGTCCTCGGATACATGGATTATTGTGGTATCCTTTTAATTTTTCCAAAAATTGATCCCAACTGACCAGAAAACGAAATGATAACGACTACGGCAAAATAAGCCACGCTTCAGGTAGGAAATTGTGAAATAATTTTCTTATTTCTGTGTCAATTTTCAAGCGGTTTGTTGTATGTACCCCGCCTTACTGAGCGCTTTCCTCAGGTGTATTACTTATTTGAAAACTCCCCATATTTTTTCCAAAAATTGATCCCAACTTACCCGAAAAACGATCAGATTTTTTGTCGTTTTTCTGGTCGGTTGGGATCACGTTTCGCAAAAAGTACAAAAAGGTTTCGTGTATAGCATACATTGGAGGAAAGAGCTTAGTAAGGCGGGGTACATGCAACAAACCGTTTTTGAATTGACGCAGAAATAAGGAAGTTATTGCAAAATGTCTTACCTGAAGAGAGACAAATTTGTCCGTAGATTTACCCATCCCAGCATGCACAATCCCCACCGTGAAAATGTTAAATCAAAAAGGTTGGGGGGAACTCACCCGCTTTATATGTCATCAGATGGTAATTTCTTATACAACTGTTCTACTTACAACACACCGTTCATCCAGATACAAAATACACGGATTGGTCTTCCAAACGCGGATGTAAACAATTTTATTTTGAACGGCAGGAAAAAAGAGTGAGTATTTATTATCTTTAATTACAACGAATATCGGCTGAGTTGATTTTTGTGTTACATACGATGAAAACGTACATAACTTTGCCAATGTTTACCTAAAATCCTGTCTCATAAAATCTGTTAGTAAGAGAAATATATGCTACTGAATCTGACTTTGATGCACGAAAAGAGAAAAATCTTGGTAATAATGTCTGTAAATCATTATTAAAGCACATAATTATTGTCAAATTGATGTTTCACGGAGGATCGTGGATCGCTTCAAGTGTCTTCTTTACAAGAACCCACAAAAAAGTACAGAAAAAGAACAAGAACTATTTGAAATTGGGTACTGTCAGTTGCTATGGTGCAACATACCACGGTGCAAATTCTCCAGCAGGTAAAACAAACTCGGACCCATCGATACAACCGACACGGATAATAAAAAGCAAATTCCGGTCTTTTTTTAAGGAAAATTGGCTGCATCCTTGTTAAAACCAATTTAATATCGTTTAGAGTCAATAGATGTTTGGTTTAAGACCAATTATGGCTTATTTTGGCTTACTAAAACTAAAAGGCTTGTGGATGAGCACGTTCGACGTTAAAGACATTAGTAAACCATGTTTACATGTTTTATAAAGAGATAGGCGAATATCAGCTGCATATTAACAGATAAGTTGTCCGTGTCTTTGTTTTCAATTTTAAATTCTAGGATCAAAACCCTCATTATCATCTTGTTTCATTGCAGTTTGATAGTGAGCTCCAGAAGGTTTTCATCTTCGATATTCAAACACCAACTCTATTACGCATGTCTGTCAATTATTACATGTAAACATACGGTATATGGGTGCATTTCTTTCATGAACATATTGCCAAGAATATTTATCATGATTATCTCTCTTACTCTTTAGTGTGGGTTGAAGTGAAAGTCTTTAAGAAAGGCCCTCTACGACAGTATGTAAAACAAACTACATAGGCGTAGGAAGAGGGGTGCCGGGGGGGGCTGCCCCCCTAATGATTTAGAAAAGGGGTCTGCCCCCCTATGGCCCCCATAATACACCCATATTTCCATTTACATGAATGTTTGCCCCCCCCCCCCCTATATTATAAACCTTCCTATGCCACTGAACTATGAATAGAAATTAACATGAATTGCGTAGATAGAACTAGTTACCATGCCTCTGGAAGACTTTGGTTGTGAAAATAATGACTTACATTGACGGCAAGTCTGCGCACTTGAGAAACAAGATCGAATTCGCCCTTGAAAATATTATTGTAAGCTCACCAATGACAAGCATAAATCAAATTAGTATCTGTTTAAACATGTCAATCTAAAATTTCTGCAAATATCCCCCAAAACAACTGAAATAATCAAGATTGAAGTTACCTACCCTCGTGTTTTGAAGTTTATTTTTATGTCCGAGTCATTCTATAATTATCGTACATTTCAAATTATAATTTAAACATTGTTTGCTATATAAAAATCAAATGCCTAGGTGGGTAAATCCTGTTGGCAAACTATTGTAGTTACTAGAAATGGATGTAAAATGTATTGATGTCATGATTTCTGTATCTTGCCAGGGTTTTCATTAAGATTTGAAGTAGGAGGCTGAAAAGGAACGGTAGGAGGCAGGGGGGAACTCACTCCAGCAAGGATAATAGGGACAGCACCCCTTGTCAGACAATTCTAGGCGGCCAAATTTTTATTTGAGGCGGTCATTTTGGCCGCCAGCCGCCTCTTAATGAAAACCCTGCTTGCGATCAAATTTATGTCAGAGGGTCGTGAAAAATGTCAACTCCGTTACTTATCTTTCTTTGCCCATGTTAATCAATTAAATCAACATTTCTTAATAAATTAGCGCACGAAGAAAAAGAAATAATCATGTTTATTTGATTACCAAAAGAAATATGTTTAACGTATGCCTTTACCAAGAACAAAAACTGTATCTAGAAGCCGAATAAAAACATCTTGTATTTTTTCACCTTTTCAACTATTTCTGATCAAAATTTGGTAACTGTAACAAAGTTACAAATGGCTTCATAGTAGGCTAATGATTTCCTTTCGTTGATTTTTCAACCTTGTAGGGGAAATGTCAAACAATTCTTTTTGAAAACCAATAAAAACTAACGTGTAACGGAGGTGACTTTATGTAACGGAGTTGATGTAACGAAGTTGACAGTAGTAATTCAATATCGTAACGGAGATGACTCACACGTATACAAAAATCAGAAGAAATTGCGTTAATATTGTCTTTAACTATAAGTGTATTTCAACAACAAAAACTTTATTAAATTTCCAATTCTTTCTCAATCAATTCCCACACTTTTTAGGTATTTGACAGCGTCGCGATGCTACGAGGTCTGGATCATTCCTATTCATGATTTTAAAATGAGAGACCATATTGGAAATACATAATTATTTGACCATACATTGTACTACTAGTTAATTCAATTCATTAATGAATAACAGACATAAGTTACTTCTGAATAATCAACCATGAGGCGTTAAAATGTACCCACTTTCCCATACCTTGACTTTGATATAAGTTAAATCAATCTGACATGTGAAGAAGTATTGCACTTATCACCTCTCCATGGATCTGTATGTGGTGCGAAAGCAGGAGAACCCCAAGAAAAATCACCTGGTACACCCGCAAGCAGAACTTGGCTTCTCTCATATATGCCTCGTATAGGTCTCAAACACACACAAGACACAGCGGTAACATGATCAAGTGATTGAGGGCGGTAATGAAATATCAGCGCTCTGAACTACTTCTTTAGGAAGGCTTTTGTATCTGGAATAAATAGAACAAAGATCATTCCAAAACACAGTTTGGTACATAAGATAAAATTCTTAAGCGTGTGATGCAAAGTAAATAACCGACTATAAAAGTCAACGGGATGCGGTTATAGCACGTTTACTTTATAAAAATCAAGCATTTGTCATTGTATTTTAATTAGAAAACGTCATTTTAAGTGTTTTGCACTATTAAACCCGATTTTCGCATCCGAGTTTGTTTTACCCAAATTATGTGAATCATCCGTGGTGTGTGGTATCAATATCCGTGGTAAGTTGTACCTTGAAGCAAACTAGGCTAATTTTTAAACATGGCTTTAGACACCCAAAATTTATTTTTCCAGTTTGATGAATGGTATAGATTTGTTCCATAGATGTCGAAAACTTATTTTGAAGAGATATTTGCTCGGAACCAGTTAAATATTTTCTGCAAATATAAAACAAAACGGGAAGTAGGCGAGAAAATAGTGATTTACGATTTAAAATCGCTTGTATCTAAAGTTTACTCAAATCTTTTGTTATGAAACTGCAGCACCCTCAAGATAAACCATTTTGCATCAGCTATGCACAAACACTTTTTATATTGCGGCAATTTAAAGCCTATATGTTGATGTTTTCTTACCTTGTGTATTCCCACGCTGTTGATTTTTAAATCCGCGTTTGGAAGACCAATCCGTGTATTTTGTATCTGGATGAACGGTGTGTACAATTCATAATTTTAAAACTGGTCTTGCAGTGAACATTCAGTACATGTAGTTGTTTATTTTATTTGGGGTCATGTTGGCCCCTGTAGGAGAAAAAGTGACTATAAACATGGTTATGATATTTTATGATTTGTGGTAGCACTAGCTTTCTTTATTGACAGCCATAATGCCTGTACGGGAGTAATGAATGTAATGTAGACGACGTTACAATAGAAAGTTGGTATTCTAGACGCTTGGATCAGGCCAATGGCAATGAATTTTGTGCTAAAAATAGACTGGGTGTACTGTTATGTTTTGATAAACCGTCGGTTTTTGAATCAAGCCTTAGTTACGAGATTTTATAACAACACCTACGAAATACTATTGTTTGTCCGAAATAACGCCATTGTTTGCCTGATAAAATCGTTCCCTATTGTCATAGATGTTACATGATATCATTAAAATCAGACATCTATAGAATTTATCTGTCATCTGATCGTTTAAGTCGTATGTCGGAACTTATTTGACCTACTTTTTTATCGCGGAGGCTAGCCCACGTGTCTTTTTCTGGAAACGTTCACACGCTCGCTTCAAGTTAGTTTTTTTTCCTCGAATTTCTCGGCTTATCATCCACGGATTTTGATGAGTAGGCCTTATGTGCTTTTGATAGCACCATTCCGAGTTCTGTCTCACTTTACACCAAACACTATTTTGCAAATATCCAAACGCAGTTTTCACATCAGATGTGAATGTTTCCCTTGTTTGCGGGGCATGGAAAATGTTTGTGTTTTTGGAAAAAAACACGGAGTTTTGGATAGTTAGAACTGGAAATTACCATGTCAAAGGCGCATACTGTGCACTTTATCTCGTCAAAAAAGTTGAGCATAGATTGGAAATAAGAAAGAAAACTTCCATGAATCGAATTTTACGCGGGCTCTCTTCCGAAATGTCTTGTGGGATGGTCAACGTGTTTACAGAAGCGATGATGATTTCAACTAGTTAACCGTGACGTAATTTCGGACAAACAATAGTAGGGGAGACCGGGGCTATATCGGCCCCCTAATTTCGATTGCTCATATTTTGAATTATATGAACGTTATTTGGGTGTGATTTATATATTTAAGTTTGACAAGCAAAAGCCTCTCAAACTGCGTCTGTCCTTTTTATATATTTCTTTTCAATAAAGAGACTTTCAAATTTAAGAGTTTTGATCGTGGTGGCCGAACTTACCCCATACACGGGGCAAGTTCGGCCCACCCTTGGGGCAAGGTATGCACACACCTATAAATCCTTATATTTGATTTTTAGACTGTTTAAATTTAAAGGAATCTGTATACGACTTTCAATTGAAAGTATAAATTGAAAAAGCATTGTTATAACAGTCAAATTATCGTGAGCAAGGGGATATTCGTGATAACAAGTAGAGGCTGGGGCAAGTTCGGCCTGTGATTTTGAATTTGTCCATTTTTTACATTTCTGTTAGAGCTAGGTCTAAACAATTGATATATTCAGAGTCGTCAAGAAATGGCAATTCTAACAGCGATTATTCTTTTTTTCCATGGGCAAGTTTGGCGGTGGCCGAACTTGCCCCAACCTCAAAAGTCGAACTAGCCCCAGACAGACCTGGTGTCAACATCACGTCATATCTTCTTTTAGATAACATGAAAGCTTCATCTTTAGTTTTAATATGAAAGAGGACTTAATTGTCTTCATAAATATACAAAAAAGAAATCTGAATCCTGGCGCATATTGCTAAAAATTAAAACTTACATAAATGTGAAAAAAAATACTGAAAGTGTCTAAAAATCAGAATCGTGTTCTAAATTCTGTGTTTTTGTATTCAATTCGACCAAAAACCTTCTGCGAAAAGCTTTCGTCATGAGTGACATTAAAATCCGGGTCAGAACTCTCTTCCTCTGTCGACAGGCTCAAAAGAGCCCCTAGCCGAACTTGCCCCGGGGCCGAAATAGCCCCTGTCTCCCCTATTTCGCTTCATCCAAATCGTAGTTACAAGCATTAAATACCAATACCGACGGATTATCAACACATAATGGTAAACCCAGTCTATTTTTAGCACAAAAATCTTCGCCATTGAAGGTGGGAGACACAACAATAGACTGAAGGGGGTTTCGTAATCGCGGGTCAGGTCCTTTTTCATGTATGTCATCCGATATCGTTATAGTCGGTTATTTCCAAGAATAGTTCCGACATTTGATCCTTTTAGTCTCATCTTGTATCTTGAGATAGTTGACCTTCATCTAGAATGATTGTCGACCAAATACCAAATTATGTACCCACCATCATCACAATTAAATTGCAGAACTGACAAAATACTAACGTAAACAGAAACGATATAAAAACTTGAAAATATTAAACTCTTTCAACACTGGCAAAGTATGAGATTGTTCAGATTCTGCAAACTACAGTAGATGACAAAACAAATATGTACACATGGTATCAAAATCCTATATAAAAATGTCAGATTCAAAATTGGCAATACTACGGTGGGGATTGTGCATGATGGGATGGATAACGAATATGGAGTATACGGACAAATTTTGCCTCGCTTCAGGTAAGAAATTGTGCAATAATTTTCTTATTTCTGCTCCAATTTTCAAGCGGTTTGTTGCATGTACCCCGCATTACTGAGCTCTTTCCTCGAATATATAACTTGTTTGTAGAATCTTTGTACTTTGTCCAAAAATTGATCCCAACCGACCAGAAAAAACGACAAAAAAATCAGGCCCTTTTTCTAGTCGGTTGGGATCGGTTTTTGAGAAAAGTACAGGGAAGTTCCAGATAAATAATACATCTGAGAAAAGGGCTCAGTAAGACGGAGTACATGCAACAAACCGCATGAAAATTGATGCAGAAATAAGAAAGTTATTGCACAAATTCTTACCTGAAGCGTGGTTAATTTGGCCGTAGTCGTTACCGTTTCGCTTTCTGGTCGGTTGGGACAATATTTCGGGAAAAGTATCATGAGTTATCTCATATGTCATACATCCGATGAAAGAGCTCGATAAGGCGGGGTACATGCAGCAAACCGCTTGAAAATTGATACAGAAATAACAGTTATTGCAAAATGTCTTACCTGAAGCGAGGCGAGTTGGCATCAAATTTTGTGCAAAAAATAGACTGAGTTTACCGTTATGTTTTGATAAACCGTCGGTGTTGTTACTAATCCACAAGCAATAATTGACAGTGACGTAGTTTTGTGTTTACTGTTTCTAAACCAATAAACTCTTCTCATTTGTACCGTTTACAATGTGCACGTGATAAATGAACAGGTTGATTGGTTGTAAACGATAAACACAATCATACGTTACTTTCAAATTTCGCTGGTGGAATAGTATAACATCTCGTAACTACGGTTTGATTCAAGCCGTAGTTACGAGATTTTATAACAACACCAACGAAATACTATTAATTTGTCCGAAATTACGTCACGGTTTACTTGATAAAATCGTTTCCTATTGTCGGTAGTCGTTATCCATCCCATCATGCACAATCCCCGCCGTGAATACTGAACTAGAAATTGTCAACTCTTACAAATATATAGGTTTATTATTCAATGAAAATAGCAGTTTTTTAATGGCTAGAAAACGCGCGTTTAACTTAAACCTCCCATTGGATCTTATATTTAAATTATTTGATCACACTATCATACCAATACTAACATACTCAGCAGAAATTTGGGGTTATGAAGATATGAAACTAGTAGAGCAAGTGCACTTAGAATTTTTTAAGAAAAGTCCTAAACATGAAGAAAAGCACCCCAAATTAAATTGTCTATGCAGAGGCTGGCCGGCACCCAGTAGAGATAAATATCAAAACTAAGATGATTGGATATTGGAATAGATTGGTTACTGGGAGCAGATAAAAAATCGCATACGAAATCTATAATTACATGCTCAATATACCAGATTTTGACTCGAAATGGATAACACATAATATCAAAACAATTCTAGGTTCATGTGGAATGGCTGACATATGGCTAGCACAATCTGAAATAAGAAGTAAACCAATAAAAAAGTTAGCAAAAGTTGATAGACATCAGATTATAGCTTTGGAAAAGTTGAAAGACATTTGGCATGCGCACGGGCATGCGCACTACACTTCCGTTTCTAACGATAACAAGATTAACCCTTTCCCAAGCATCAAAATTTTAGGGTGATCCACTTCAAAAACTGCCACAAATGACAAAAAAGATGTAATTAAAATAGCATTTGTGTAAAATATGGCACAGAAAATATTGAGACAAAAGGAGAAACTGCTGGTTATCAGCAGTTTCTTCTTTTGTTTCAATGTTTTCCAGAGCCTTTTCTATCAGGGACGTCAAAACCAGGTCTTGTTTGGGAAAGGGTTAAACTGGTACCCGTTGTATACGATGTATCTAAATCCGAAGTAGATTTCAAGGGCGGTAACCAGTCTATAACAAGATTAGAAGCCATGGCCGCCTCCAGTGTGGATTTCACTACAAAGACAAAGACCAAAGTCCGTTAATTTTGAGAGCAAAGATATGACATTTCTGAAGTAGATAGTTTTCGATATATTTTAACACTAGCAGTAACAGTTTTATACGACCATCATGCTAACCCGAAATAAATCGATGTTTAACTTATGAACGTATAAACTATATATTGGCAATTCGAGTCTCTGTAATCTATATACCTGATCAGCTCAGTCGGTATACTCTCCAAAGCCGAGGTCTATATTGATTAAATCATCAAATATGACCTCTGCAGTTTTCGGTACGCCAACGGCCTATTTGGTCGTCATAATCTAATTATAGCACATCATTTGAATTATCGAATCAAAATCATTCAGTTTTATCTTGCATGATCATTACGTATACATTACGTCGCTTCTATTTTTGGCCGAAGCCGGTAACATTTGAATTATCGAATCAAAATCATTCAGTTTGATCTTGTTTGATTACGTATACATTACGTCGCTTCTATTTTTGGCTGAAGCCGGTAATTTGAAGCGTCAGCCAATGAAAGAATGTATCAGCTTTTTAAATTGTTTTGTTGTGTAAAGCCAACGATTGGATACTGAAATCCCGCCAAGGCCCCGAGATTAGACGTGAAATGACCCCGCGAGAACAGAGCTCATTCTATCGAAATGGAATGTAGAGATAATGTGCTCTGTTCTTAAGAGAGTAAGTCGGTAGAGCGTCCCACCCATACACCCGTCGACCAGGGATCGATTTCGATCTTGGGTACATATTTTTTTCCTACTGTGTATTTTATATTTTTCAAACTAAACGATTCTAGAAATCGCGGTTATAAAAATATAATTGGTAATTATATTTTTATTTCGTTTTGGCAATTTCTAGAATAATTTGGCATGGAAAAATGTAGTAAAAAATAGGGGGATAAAAAGATAAAATCGACGAGAGGTTCGATCCTCTAACCAACGGTATACAAGTTGGCTGCTTTACCAACTGAGCTAATCAGACCACTGCTCTGCAATATATCCAAATGTCAAAATATTTAGTTTATATATGTTCAAAATTACACACCGCTTTATTTCAGGTTAGCGCATATAGTGATAATTCAAAATAAGTTTTTTGTTCATGTCGGATTTTTTTGATTGCGGTTTGTTTGAATATGGAACAACTAAATATTTTCTATTTTGGAAGGAGTTTATTTCTCCAAATAAAGGTTGAATGTAATTTAAAAATCATGTGCATTTCCTGTCACGGAACTGTTGCTTTATTGTTATATTAAAGATATTATTCAAAAAGCGCTTTCTCAAATTAAAATGACCATCAAAACTTCGTTTCTAACAATAATTTTAAGATGTATCTCCTATTGGGTTGTGCCTTGTTTGAAAAAGGATGATAAAAACCATTTTAAAGGAGTATACATAATTTCTCGAAGCCTGATAAGTCACGCGTTCCATGAAAGTTTTTGTCATTTACCAGTAGAAAACTAAGGAATAAAGATGTGCATTTCTTTTTCTCTAATAACTTTTGCATTGCCTGTACATAGCAACTATAGGAGAGCAGTATGACAGCGTGACACGTGGCCAGACATCAAACTTAGAACGTCTGATCTGGATCCACGAATTCTAGAATGTTTTAAGACCTTAATCTGCGCATTCAAGCCCATGCAACTTAGTCTTTCTTTTAAGCTGCAGATACGAGGTTTTCATTGAAAAGCAGCGATATATTGGTTGAAGACTATATTTACCCTTTTCTCAAACAACAATTATCCAATTTTCAAAGCTTCTGCAGACGACAAAACATGTGTTAATAAAGAGAGTGTTTATGTATCAAACAATATAGAAACTATCAATATGGCAAAAGGAGAAAACGTTGGGTATCTGTATGTTTTTCTTTTGTCTTAATGTTTCTACAAGCATTTTCTATTAGGTGCGTCCAAACTCAGGTCTTGATTTTAATGCGGTTAAAATTTCTCCTAATTTTATCTTTATATACAGTTTTTGTATATAAAATTGACTCGAAGGTTATATAGAATTTAATTATAAAACACAGCAGAATTATATTAGTTGGAACTTCGGAAAATGCCCCTTTTCACGGTGGAGATTGTGCATCATGGGATGGATAACGAATACGGAAAAATTAATCTCGATTCAGGTAAGATTTTTTTGCAATAACTTCCTTATTTGTGCGTCAATCTTCAAAAGGTTTGTTGCATATATCCCGCCTTACAGATCTCTTTCATCGGATGTATGACATATTAGATAACTCATGGTACTTTTTCTGAAATATTGTCCCAACCGACCAGAAAGCGAACTGGTGACGACTACGGCCAAATTAACCATGCTTCAGGTAAGAATTTGTGCAATAACTTTCTTATTTCCCCGTCAATTTTCATGCGGTTTGTTGCATGTACTCCGTCTTACTGAGCCCTTTTATCAGATGTATTATTTATCTGGAAACTCCTTGTACTTTTCTAAAAAAAAAAAAAAAAGATCCCAACCGACTAGAAAAGGGCCTGAATTTTTGGTCGTTTTTATGCTCTCCGAAAAAATTTCGGGGGAGCATATAGTCGCCACGCTGTCCGTCCGTCCGTCCGTGTGTCCGTCCGTCCACAGCCAGATCTCAGCAATCCTTGGGCCAAATTCAATGAAACTTCACATGTGGACTCCCTGGGATAATCCATAGGAAATTTTTTCTCCGTTTCTCAATTTGAGGCTGCGTCATGGAATAAGGGGCCTTAATGTAAAAATTAGTTTTTCTCTAATTTCTCTTCATCTAATGGGCAGAATTTAATGAAATTTTGTAATTTTGTATTTTGTGAGATGTTCATTGGATCCCCACCTGCTGCCTCAAGGACAGAGAGCCACCATTGCAAAATATTTTTTAAAATAATGCAATAAATGCAACAGATGTGGGCTTTCTGACCTTTATACATATGCTTGAACAATAATCTACTATTATAAGCACCAATGGTGTGCCATTAGCAAGCAATGGTTGCGAAAAGATCAGGCAAGGTCCGTAAAAGCCAAAAAATAATAATAATAATAAAGCGCGGCAAAAGTTTTGTACGCGGAAATTTTCAAATGTAACGGGTGTATTGTTCATATTACTGTTTCAAATAGTCCCACTATCGCCGGTCATTGATACAAGAAATGTATGTCGGGAAAAGTAAAGAAATATCATGAAAAGAGCAGGTCTAGGACCAGCTAAAGAGGCATGTACCAAATCCATGACAACGGAGCTGTCCACAGGTGTTAACTTGTCCAAGACTTCCTGAAAGAGACAAATGCTGCACAGCGTCTTCATCCACCCTTATAGACGGGCTTAATGCCCGTGTGGCTTTTTTGTGTTCCCCATGATGACGAAAAAAGCCTCTGGTCGTCGGTATAGGCCTTCATGTTCCATATGCAGTGCAAATTATCAGCGTCTGCGGGGTGTTAAAAAAGAGGCCCATTTATTGGCATATAAGTAATGGATCTCAAAACTTCAGAAGTACTAGTATGTGGGTGTCAAAGAGAATTACTTCGAAGGATTGATGAAACTTAAAATTGAATTGCGACATAACTTTGGCTTATTGAACCCTAGTTCCAAAAATAATTAAACGTCCCTCGTACATGCAACAAGCCGCTTGAAAATTGACGCAGAAATAAGAAAATTATTGCACAATTTCTTACCTGAAGTCAGGCAAATTTGTCCGTATTAATTATTCATCCCATCACGCACAATCTCCACCGTGCTTATGGTAATCGAGACCAACGTGAATCAGATTGTGTTCTAGTACAGTCTAATCAGGACCCATTTTACATTAGCCGTGTGTTATGAAAAGACAACAACATGGATAATGATGAGAATACATTGTATTTACAGGCAGATCTGTGCCCACTTGTTTGTGTCAAACTCATTACCAGACGGCAAACTTTTAGACTTGTCCAATTTCAAAGATGTTGCAGACAACAATTTCAAATGAATAAAATTCGAGAGTTTTTGACTTTCTGTAATGAAAACATTGTGGGAAATGCAGAATTTGCTTGTTACAAGCAATTTCCTCGTTCACCACAATGCTTTCCCAGTCATTATCTTATTTGGCGTCTAAAAGTTTCATTAAATGGTAGTGGATTAACCCTTTCCCAAACAAGACCTTGTTTTGACGTCCCTGACAGAAAAGGCCTGGGAAAATATTGAAACAAAAGAATAAACTGCTGATAACCAGCTGTTTCTCCTTTTGTCTCAATATTTTCTATGCCATATAGGCCTGTTACTCAAATTCTTTCTTTAATAACTTCCATTTTGTCATTTCTGGCAGTTTTTGAAATGATTCACCCTAAAATTTTGCAGTTCGGGAAAGGGTTAAAGATGATATGACTCGTTTCTTTCAGTTATTAGCTTATAGATAAACTGTGCACCATTCGTGCGTGTTTTTCCTCGACTCGTCTTTCTTTTTGGTTTCATGGAATTCTATAAGAAATATTTTCTCGTCTTTTTATGTACTTGATTTAGTACTTTTTTTGGAAAATTTGAATGAAAGAAAATTTCATTGAAAATAAACAACACAACTCGAACATCTCGTTGCTTTTCTTCGGAGGACTTCGAAAATCCCTTAACTGCAGCTTAGGTAGACCACCCATAGTGAGATCCACGCGACGTCGGACTTTTTCGTGCGACCTTGTTAACATTCGTTAGTTATACGAACCTATTCATGTGATGTAATATACGGCGGCGGAACGCATCTCGGATGATCTTGATCATAATTCGGATGTTGGGGCCTATGTGGAAGAAATGTGAACAAAGGGTCATTTCTTTGCCGGAAGTGATTACGTTTCATAGAGCAGTTATTCAGAGACGCGTTCTTTAGAGCGAGGGTTTTCAAGATTTCTTGAGATTTCTTAAGATGTTTTAATATAAAGCGTCAATTAAGGCAAGATTTTTCAGAAACTCAATGGTAGATGCCATTATTCTATACTTCACGCGGAAGCACTCGGTCAACTCTGCAGTAACAATATAAGAGAGAATTGACCAAGTTGCTCCGAATTCTCCATGGTGTCGTGGTATTACTTCATACAAATGACGTCATCATGACGTCATTTGTATGAAGTATCGATAATTTGGAACACATATATTGGTCATGATCTAGGTCTTAAACCGCTTTATATAAAACATCTAAAGGAATCTTTAAAAATCTCACTCTAAAGCTTGCGCCTCAGGTCATCCAGACGAGTTACGGGACCTGCAGGTGTAAATATTTCAAATAGCACCGCAAACAGTGCACCGTATCACGGCGTCGCTTCATTGTTAATATTGGTTACAGACAAACGTTTTGTGCTGTTGTCTTTGCTCTCGGTCTCAAGCTAGTTCCAAGAAACACATCTGAGGTATGATTCTTTATAGAATTGTACAAGGTGTTTTGAATTTGGTAGAACTTTCCAACGTCGAATGGTTACGACGTCGCCCGAAAAATACCGACGTCGTTTGAATCTCATTAGGGGCAGTCTGCTTATAGCCTTTGAAGAAAAGCGACGATTTTTTTCTGAGGTCAGATTTAACCAATTACCAGACGGCAAACTTTTAGACTGGTCTAAATTCAAAGATGTTGCAGACGACATTTTCAAGTTGATAAAATTTTAAAATTCTGCAAATTTTGGGTTAGAAAACATTGTGGAAAATGAAGAAATTGCTCGTCACAAGCAATTTCTTCATTTGTCACGATGTTTTCCCGAGCATTTTCGTGTAAGGGAGTCAGAATGCGTCACTGTGCAGTAATGGGTTAAACGTACAACTACAGTCATTCAGATTAATTGCATAAGGATGGAAGTTACTAACTGGTAAATTAAGCTTACTTTTAATATCTCTTTGAAAAACTAATTTTTTTTGAATATATAGCTTTCAAAAGACGAAAGTAATGACTTTTGGTAACTTGCAAATTGATAACTAGATCTAGTTGCGAGAATATTGTAACAACATTTACAGCAGTTTTGAATTTAGATTTCGTTTTATTTTTATGACACGGATAAAAGTAAAATAGTTTCTTGAAAATACTTGTTTAAACAAAAAGTAACTAATACAGCATTAATTTTTGACATTTGAAATATAATCGATTACAATATAGACGTGCTATGTTTATGCCGAAATATCAGCTAATTAGTCCTTTCCCAAAGAAGACCTGGTTTAGACGCTCAATTTGAATTTGCTTTGGAAAACATTGAGACCAAAAAAGAAAATGCTGATAATCAGTAGTTTCTTCTTTTGTCTCTGCTATACCATGATCAAATTCTACTTTAAGTTATCTCGTACATAATTTTGCCGCCTACAGCAGGTTTCAAATTGGGTCATCCTAAAATTTTGCTGCTTGGGAAAGGGTTAAAAGTCATTCCTATCTACTTGCAGATAAATTTTCAAAGAGAGAAAAGCAGTATTATAACACATGATTTGCAATTTTCCTAATATTTGCATCATGTATTTGGTATTTATCAATGTGCACTTCGTAAAGTTTTTTGCCAATAAAGTTTTCTGAATTCAGTTCATTTCTTATTTGCAATTAATTAACTGGTTTGAAAATGGTTCAGAAAAAAGTACTTAGCTCATTAGGTTTTAGAACACCATGAATTAACCCATTACCAGACGACAAAATTTTAGACTAGTCCAAATTCAAAGATGTTGCAGACGACAATTTCAAGTGAATGGATTTTAAAAAAATGTCATTTTGGACAGAAAACATTGTGGGAAATTAAGAAATTGCTTGTCACAAGCAATTTCGTCATTTTCCATAATGTTTTCCAAAGCCATCAAATTGTAGGGAGTCAAAAAGAGTCACTGTGTGGTAATGGGTTAAGATCAGCCTGCGAAAACTCAAAATCTGATAAAAATCCATTATGTTTCTGTAATTTCTTCATAGTTTGTACGAACCATACGATAGTTGACAAGCATTGACTCTTCCAAGATCAAGGTTGATGTTGCAATTTTGACTTTCCTAATAGATATGACCCGAGGAAAAATGTTGGCAAATGAAAAAAATGAAAGAAAAAAACTCATAGCCATCATGTTTTCCTTTAGTCTCAATATCCTATGTGCTATATATTATGCACGAATCCATTTGAAAATTCTAACATTTATCTCGTTTTTTTTTTTGCAGTGGTGTATTTCTGATCAGAAGAATCCAAACTATCCCCGTTCTGAATTCGTTAACCCTTTTCCAAGACAAGGCCTGGTTTTGACGTTTCCAAAAAGTGGCTATGGGGAAATATTGAGACAAAAGAAGAAAATGCTGATAAACAACATTTTCTCCGTTTGTCTCAATGTTTTCTATGCTATATTATACACTTTGCCTTCTTATTATACATGTATGTATTATTTTGTCGTCTTAATCGCATTTGGACCACCCTAAAATTCGACTGTTTGAGAATTTGTCAACTAATTTTCATCTACGGTAGAACGGTCGTCCCTTTTCCTTGATTGTTAATCTGTAATAATTTCATTTCCAAGTCAAACATCTCAAACAAGATACAGAAATCGTGAACTTTTCCCCCGTAATTTTAAATCGGATGTTATCATCAGCACGTTTTTCTACACGGTTTGCCTTTGGTAATATTGTTGACTTATTTTCATTATTTGATAATTAAATTCAAATGTCATATTTCTGAATGTTTTAATGGTTGCTTCGTGTTTTACTAGTAGATTTCTATAATTAATTGACTAACCCTTTCACAAACAAGACCTGATTTTGACGTCCCCGATAGGAAAGGATTGATGAAAAACAACAAAAGAAAATGAAAATAAAAATTAAAGATATTGACACAAAATAAAAAAGTTGTGATAATCGACATTTTCACGTTTTGCCTCAGTAATTTCAAATTTCTGCTCTGTATTGTAATACAATAAAAATGCAGCAGCTTTCAATTTGGGACAGATCGAATTTTGTCGTCTAGGAAAGAGTTAATCACCACAACATTCATTTGTTCATTTTTAGGTCGGGAAATCTCTTCACAGATTTTCACGATCTGTAGTCATCCAACGCTTCTATTGCTTTTCTACGAAAACCTCGTATCTGCGACTTGTTTTAAGCTGCAGATACGAGGTTTTCGATCTAATCTGGTCGCCGCATAGTCGTTTGTCTGGGTCCGCCGAAAAAGTAGACCTACCCTTGAACAATTCATAATTGCTCAAATAACTCAACTCACCTCAATTGTATTCAACATAAAACATAATCATCATAAATAGACTTTCATTTCCTAATTGTTTTATCAAAACAATGCAGCATTTAGCTCATAAAAGCGAAAACTATCAACTTCTCTTTTTGTTAAAAGTTTGATTCGAACTATTTTAATTGCCTGTTGGTAAGGCATGTGATCGTATTCAACAACAACATATCAATGCTTTTCATCAAAAACCTCGTAACTGCAGCTTGTTTAAAGTACCGAGGTCTTTGTTGAAAATCGACGATATGAAACGATTGCCGTATTATAAATTGCACAAAATTTGATCGGACGAAGTGTATGTCAAGGCCAATGTGTTTGGTTGATGTGTCATTTTACATGTATGTTGGGAGCTAGACTAGTCGCGGAATACCAGCTTAGCGGCCAAAAGGAGACTGTCGCGACTAGTCTAGCTCCAAACATACATGTAAAATGACACATCAACCAAACACATTGGCCTTGACATACACTTCGATCGAATGTAAAATTAAGAAAATTCGGCATTTGTGTACAACTTTGGGGAATGGTTTAGCCCCTATAGCCCCCTTTTTTTCCTACGGGCATGTATAGGACCTCTATTTTGTTAATCCTTCTTTAAAAAAGAATTAATTAATGAAATATAGAAATTAAAAAAAGCAAATGGAAGGGTGGGGAGGCTTAGCCCCTATAGACCCCTGTTCCTACGGGCATGTAAAGGACCCCTATTTTGTTAATCCTTCTTTAAAAGAAAATAAATAAATGAAATATAGAAATATAAAAGCGAATGGATGGGTGGGGTAAGATGGGTCCGAACCATCGGACACCTCCTTCTCTGGATCTGCTTCTCCTGCCAATATGTCATGGACAGTCTTTCTCGATTGTACTTAGAAAATTATTGAAACATGGTATTTTTTAGATACGAGGCTTTTTGAAGAAAGCGATGATATGAAACTTAAATATAGATTTTAGTCCATTATTTATAGTTAAAAATTATTCTGCGGAGTACCCTGTACAATGATTGTGTTGATATGGGTGTTATATTCGACCACGACGTCGCCCAAATGATTCCGACGTCGCACGAATCTTATTGGCGGTGGACTACCTTAAGACTTGGTTAGGTTTTTTTAAGAAAAACAACGTTAGAAATAAGATATTCTTTTCCAAAACAATTTAGCCCTGTCCAAAACAATAACATTTGGGGGGGGGGGGGGGGGATTGGGGAGTGTCCAATTTTAATACTGTTATGATGGATGTTAATAAAGAGAGAACTTTTGTGAAATATATCACAGAAAACATTGAAGCAAGCTGGTTATCAGCATTTCTTCTTTTGTGTCAATGTTTTCCCAAAATCTTTATTTCAGGGACGTCAAAGCCGTGTCTTGTTTGGGAAGGGGTTACGTTTGTAAAAAGGTTACATTGTGTAAAAATGTATGTCATATTCGCCCACAATTTATCCAGCACGTTTATCAATCCCCAGTTGTATTGCTGTCTAGTTCAACATCAAGTCAAACGTCTATGATATTCTGTTTATAAATTATCGTTGACAATACATTTGAGGAAGGACTTAGAAAAGGCCCATTAAGGCATCTTAGAACAACATGAATCACGATCAGCCTGTGCATACGCACAGTCTGATCAGGATACATGTTGTTCTCTATTAGCTTATTCTAGGCGTGTACTAACTTAAAGATAGCATCATGGATCCCACTATATTGGACTGTATTTGAACACAGACTGGTCTGGAAACTCCGTTTGCTAGAATGCTATAGGGATCCCTTTTTCAGATCCTGGTTCATTTATTTAATACTTTATCAGTGCTACAGGCATGTGGGTCTAATCTCTTTGGAAAAAACCAACAATATTTGCTTTATTGTTCATCAAACCTTATACTGTGGGTACTAATTGTAATCACCTCCTAGAGATGATTCCAATGCGCAGCCACATGATGGGGTTTGGATTTGGAACAACAAATACAGAATGTTTTTGGCCGATTTTATCTATTCCTCTGCTTCAAACAAAACGTCTCCATGAATAAATCTCAAGAGTTGGATGGGAATTAATATTGAATGGTGGAAAAAAGTATATACAACCTTTCAATAAGAGCCTACCATTTTGAGACAAAAATACATGTAGTAGAAAACAATTCCTAAACGGGGGAAGATGGCGATTTAAAAATATGCCATTTTGGCTGTTAGTGTTAATCCTTTCCCAAACAAAATATCGTTTCAAGTCCATTGTGGAAGTCAATTGAGAAAACGTCGACATTGCTTATAAAAAGAAATATCTTCCACGGTTTTGACTTCCTTGAGAAAATAAGCTTGTGAAGACATTAAGGCAAAAGAAGAAAAATCAGGCTCGATCACTTCAAATATTGGCAGATCTAAATCCTATTGTTATTAAATGTACTTGCACCGAATACACATACCAGCAATTTTAACATCTTAATAGAATTACATGTATATTGTACATTCAGCATTTTCTCCTTTTGTCTTAATAATCCCGCCAAATTCTGTCGTTATCAACACCCATTTAGTACTAAATGCATTAGCTTTCAACTGGACCATTCTTAAATTGTGTCGTTTGGGAAATGTTTAATTAAGCGCAGATATGTCCAACTAATTTTAATTAGAAGACCGTATTACATATGGTGTCTAGTTTCACGGAACAGAAACCTTTCAGCTTGATCAAATTATATGACATTTCTTGTGTAATATTACTCTCTTAAAACGCCGTTCAAACGTTTATACGAGGGACGGTCGGAAAGTAGTTGTACTTTTCGTGCTCCTGTCTCTCCATTTGCAATTGTATAAACACATTATATATTGTTGGAATCTACATCCATTTGCCAATAATGTGGTCTGATTAATTTGAAAGATGGTTGTGTATATACAATATTCCATCTACTTATATAAATCCACACATAAACATTGACAGTGACGTATTTTTGTGTTTACTGTTTCTAAACCAATAAACTCTTCTCATTTGTACCGTTCGTCCCTTGACAGCCAGAAGTGGCTATCAGCAGTTAAAGTTTAACTGCTGATAGCCACTTCTGGCTGTCAAGGGACGCGTTTAAAATGTGCACGTGATAAATGAACAGGTTGCTTGGTTTAGAAACAGTAAACACAAAACTACGTCACTGTCAATTTTTGTGTGTGGATTTATACGTGATAGGTGTTTTATGTACCTTATGCTAGGTTCCCACTGCCGATCAAATCAACTCGATCAAACCCGACCTAGCGATCGAGTACCGGTCGAGGTCGGTCGGCAAGGGTGATCGGGATAAGTCGAGATGGTCGAGTTTGGTCTGCATCGATCGGTAATCCTGCCAACTTGTTTTGACACGTCAAAAAAATCCGTGAAGCGGTCGAGTAGAAAACACATCGGGAAGATGCTCGAGTATCGATCGTATAGAAGTTCGAGCTGATCGACAATCACTCGAGTAGAGATTGTGTGAGCTCGAGTCGATATCTTTTACCGGGATTTGATTGGATGAACAGTTGGAGCAGAAGTCGAGTTGATCGGGAATGCGTTCGGGAATAACTCGTACAAGTCGAGGTGGTCGAGTGCTTCCAACTGCTTTATGGCAGCGGATCAACTCGATCTACTCGATCTCTTAAGTGCACTCGATCAATCCCGACCATATGACTTCTTCTCGATCTCTAGTCGATCAAACCCGACCTCTTCATCCGATTTGATTGAGTGAACAGATGAATCAGAGGTCGAGTTGATCGGGTGTGGTCGGATATTACTCGAGTACAAGTCGATGGAATCGAGTGCACGCTCGGTGCAGGTCGGAATACAAATTATCTACCCGATCACACTCGATCTCCAATCCCGACTGATTCACGACCAGGTCGATCTTCTACCCGATCAATACACAATCGCTTCTCGATCATTTTTGTACTCGATCGCACTCGACTGTTTTTGCATGTCAAAAAAACTCGAGTAGGAAGCCCGAGCGATGCAGATCAAATTCGATCATCTCGACCGCTCCCGATCACTCTTGAAGACCTAACTCGACCTGTATTCGACCGCTTGATCGAGTTGATCTGGTCGGCAGTGGGAACACCAGGTCGTGTGGTAATAAATGTGTACAAACAGCACGAGATCCCGCGCAGAGTATATTAACATAGATATTGAATATTATTGGAAATTGCGTTTCACGTGAGTCCCCGCTCTTAGACATAACACGCACGATTGATATAATGATATTAAACGCCTCAAAGAATGCATTAATCTTTATATTTAATCAGATTAAGAATGAGTCAATAGCTAAAAGTACATTTACGTCACATTTAAATTATGTACATATTTAAACTGACAATATTATGAAGTTTTGATGAGTATGTGATAATCACAGACGCTGCAAAAAGATTCTCATTCAGAACACCTAGAATAGAATCAGCTCGATCTGGTCGTGTACAGATCGATATGGTCGGGTATTGATCGTGTAGGACTCGAATTAAGGTCGGGGTGATCGGGTAGACATCGGAAAGATGGTCGGGCTTCAGTCGGGAAATGATCGGGAGTGCTCTGGCAGGGGTCTAGTTTGATCGACTAGAGATCGAGAAGAAGTCGTGTACATACATTTGGTCGGGCTTGATCGGGGAAATTAGGTGGTCGAGTAGATCGAGTTGATCAGATCGGCAGTGGGAACCTAGCATTAAGATATTTGTTAGAGGAACAACAAGGGTAACCAATACAAAAGAACATTTTAGTCATTTTAACGCGAAGGAGTTAAGTTAAAGGCAGGTTCATAATTCCGAACTTGGGATAAAATCTCAGTCAAAGCATTCATGGAAACGAGCTGGTTCCCCACCCCAGAAAAGATTAAGCTGTTACCTTCGGTTGGTAGTCATGTTTGTTGCTTTTGGGGATTCACGAGGATTGATAGTTACTCATTTTATGTCAAATGGTAAAAACTGTCATTGCCAAGTACAATTCTGAAGTAATCAAAAAATAATCTAAGAATAAATGCTGAAGTAAACGCGTCCCAGATTAGCAAAGAAAGGTGTTCTCTACTCCACGATGACGCACGCTCCCATACCACCGCATCTACAGTGGAGATTATCAACTATAACCAAGACCTCGCCACATTCATGACATTTGTGTCTAGAACGGAAGAAAACGTTTGCTGGGAAGACATTTGAGACCAGGGCGCCTTTGATAGCGGCTGTTACACTGTACCTAATACAGTGGGTCTAAGTCATGGTTGACAGTGGGAATAATAAAGCTCCCACGAAGATGGCAAAATTGCATATAAATAGATGGACAATTTGTTCAAGCAGTGTTGAAAGAATTTTTGTAAAAAAAAATTGAATGGTTTTAAAGAACTAGTCAAAAGTCCAACTACTTTCTGACCGTCCCTCGTAGTACACATGTAGTAGACGATTTCAAAAGATAATGAATCATGACCTCTGCTTGAAGGGTAGTGTAACATTTGACACGCTTGCATTTTCATGAATTTCATCTATGAATCCCTGTAACTGCGATATCGTAGCCACAAACTTGATAATGGGTATTGGTTCGTGAAACTCGGCATAAAATTCAAAAAGGCTTCAGTTGCATTATTGAAACTAGGCTCTTAGGAAGCTATTGAGGGGCTAACGTGGATTTTTCCATAAGTTTCAATGTAGAATACTCGACGCCAAATTCAAAGGGAACGCTTCGCTTGACAGTTGCGGTTCTAAGTTACATGCTTTGATGAAACAGGTCCTTCATGAAAAGCCCGTTGATAAGTTATCATCGTTGGTGATATAACTTTTTTTAAATTGTTGAAAGTGACGTCAAAGAGACGTTTTATAAATACATGTATTATTTTAATAAATTATTCTACTTTTATTTCGATTTGAAAGACCATAATATTATTTTTATGAAAATTCTGAATATAACAAAAACTACATCTACGAGTAATTTTTCAACGTTTCGGCGTATGCATTTTTCAGGAAACATCTTTATAGAATTGATTTTTATGAAAATTCTGAACATTTCAAGGCAAATATTGTGCGATATATGAGGAATACGATTATTATATTTTTGGTTAAAATTAAATTAATTACTGTCGTTTACCACAGTTCAGATGTAAATAGAATTTGTCATTTCCGTCTAAACTGTAAAGTTGTTTTTTCGGCTTCATCAACAAATACAAAACCTGGCAGCGTTTAAACGCTTAAGAATGACCAAATTTAGCATCAAGGCTAATACTTTAAAAAGAAATGGGAATGTAGCTTTAAATTTGATACAAAAAAATATCTTTTATTTCAAAACTATGAAAGATAGTGTCGTTTGAAAAAGGATTAATCGTGGGAGAGTGTCACTGACCCTGGTCAGGTCTAGAGCCTGATATGGAGGTAAATCCTTTCCTAAACAAGACATGATTTTGATGCCCCCAATAGAATAGGCTTAGGACAAAATCAATTGAGACAAAAGGAGAAAATGCTGATGACCAGCATTTTCTCCTCTTGTCGCAATATTTTCTTTGTTTAATTGTATTGCACACAAATCCTTTCTTTAATAACACCCATTTTGTTGTCTGCAGAAGCTACCAAATTGGAGAAGTGAACAAAAATGTCGTTTGGGAAAGGGTTAATGTAGAGCAGAGGTGTCACTATAATATGGCGTAAACTGTTTGTAAGTACTCCCCAGTGTAGGGTTTCTCTGTCATTTATTCAGTTTATTCACCATTATAGTTAATACTATTTCTATAAGGGCATATCTAGGGCATTCAGGCTCGTAGGAAGCACTTTTAGGGGTGGGGGCGCGCTTAAGCCCCTATCCGGGCCAGCATAATAAAACGGGAGGAGCTAAATTATATTTTCCCATTAATTCAGTGTAAAATAAGGATAATTCAGCACTTTTGGACAATTAGAGTGGGGCTTAGCCCCTCTACCCCCCGCTCCTATATGTACATGTCGTTGCTTATCAACAAACCCCCTTGCAATTACAGGTTGTTTTTAAGCTTTAGTTACTGGTCTGTCGTTGAAAAGGAACGATATAGGCCCAATTATTTCACCCATTTCAAAACAAGACGCGGTATTGACCATCCCAGTACAAGATTAGGAGAAAAGGAAAAACTGCTGATTATCAGCAGTTACTCTTTTTTTCTGAATATTTTCTGTGCTAATTTGTACAAAAATCATATTTTTGTCAACACTCATTTTTCGTCTATAGTAGCTTTCATTCTAAACATTCCACTTGTTTCTGTGACCAGAAGAAACACCTTGCAAGATTTGAGCATTTTAGTCATACTCAGTTTCACTGGTGGTGAACTAAAACAATTTTTGCTACAACAAGGTATAGATATTTTGCGTTTAAATGTGAGTATATAGATTTTTTTTCTAATGACAATGAACTTGTTCTAAAAACAGATCGGGTTTACCGTTTTGTGTTGACAAACTGTCGGTGTTGTTATAAAATCTCGTAACTACGGCTTCGATAAAGCCGTAGTTACGATACTTTATAACAACGCCGACGGAATACATTGATCGCGAAAAAACGTCCCTCACTTTGGCCGAGTTCACTACCAGTGGTTTGATCAGTGTCCGCACTGTTCTCCTAAAAATAATCTTGACAGCAGAAATTATAACGAGCCTGATCAGACAATTTTATAACATTTCAAGGTAATTTTTAAACATAATAGTAGGCTATTGTAATCTTACCAATGTGTAACCTTTGTCTAAACAAGACTTGGTTTGGATGCTCTAGTTAGAAAAGGCTAGGAAAAAACATTGAGACAAAAGAAGAAAATGCTAATAATCAGCATTTTCTATTGCTCTCTCAATATTGTTCTGCTAGATTGTACATGAATTATACAATTATAAACATCCATTTTTCCTCTATATGTCTTGTTTTGAAAAAGGTTAATAAATATTTAAATGAGGTATATTCGGCGATCATACGCTTCATGCTGACCCTTTCCCAATATTGATCTGGTTTTGACGTCCCTAAAAGAAAGGAAATGGGAAAACATTGTGGCTAAAGAAGAAAATGCTGAAAATCAACATCCATTTTGTGGCCAGTAGTAAATTGTAACTTAATTATGGATTAGACCAACACAAAGTTTTGTTGTTTGGAAAAGGATTGATATCTAAAATCAGCAACATTCATGTTTTAAAATCAGATCGTAGCAATTAACATTGTTTGGGTCAAAATCTGGCATAAAAGTCTTATTTTAGATGATCCTCTTGAAAAATTGAGAGATTTTAGGGCGGTACCGTTTTAAAAGATATTGAATTGGATAAAAAAACCTTTCAAAACTCTAAAATGCCAAGCTGGTCCTGCAACCAAAAATCTTAAATTCTGGCAATAATTAATCCAAACAACCAAACTCGAGCGAACTGGCCTTATTACCACGTTGTCCGTTCATCCATTATTGAGGGACAGATGACTAAATGAGAAAGAATATTAGCCCAGACATGCTTCAAAACCACGCGGAAAAGATCCTTAAACTGATAGTATCCAACGATGATACAGATAGGTTGATTGAACCTTCGTTTGTAACAAGAAAATGGTCCAGGAAAACCCCTAAATAACTTAACATCAAATCAATATACATGTACCTCAATACAATGTAATGATCACTCCGCTTTTTTTAGTCAAAAGGAACTCACATATTTATTTACAGAAGTGACCGATAATCAAGTTTTTCCCAAACAAAATATTGGTTTCACATGCATTGAGCAAGAATTTTAAGCTTAAACATTAACATCTGAAGTCCTGATAAAATCTCCACTCATAACATTGAGCTTATCGATTACCAGTATTTCTCCTTTTGCCTCAACGTTTTAAACTATATATTGTACAAACCATATCTTTACATGTATCAACATCCGGTTTGTCGAGTGCAGCAGATTTCAAAAATGATCAGCGGGGATTTAACAGTTTTGACAGGCGGAATGAACTCATCATAACACAAACACAACGTTTGACTGTTGTTTGTTTGTTGTTGTTTTTTTAAAATCTGTCTGTATTGATGAACCCACAATTATATCATATCTCGCCAAAAGCCGCAGCATGGCGAAATCGTCTAGGAAACGCTCCAACTTTCATAAAACTTCTTAAACAACAAACTCTATAGATAATTATGCCCTTCTTGAGAGTTAACAGACAGACGTCAAAATACATGTAGATGTTGATAAAGATAGACATTGTGTTCACTATAGCAAAGAAAAAATTGAGACAAAAGGAGAAAATGGTGATAATCAACAGTTTTGCCTCATTTTTTCACAGATATATCTTTTAGGAGCGCATTTTGTCTTATTTTTGAAAAGGATTCATTCTTGAACTGTAATTTGAAACCAAATTTTCATTTAACCCTTTCCCAAAAAGGACGTGGTTTTGACGTCCCTATTCGAAAACATAGGAAAAATTGGGACAAAAGAAGAAAATCTTTATAACTTTATCTACCTTTTTCTCATTTTGCCTAAATATTTTCCATACTTTATTTATTCGACATTTATCAGCATCAGCTTTTATATCTGCTGCCGCTTTAACCCTTTCCCAAATGACAAATTTTAGGGTGATCCACTTCAAAAACTGCCACAAATGACAAAATAGATGTTATTAAAGATAAGATGTGTGTAAAATATGGCACAGAACATATTGAGACAAAAGGAGAAACTGCTGGTTATCAGCAGTGTCTTCTTTTGTTTCAATGTTTTCTCAATCCTTTTCTATAAGGGACGTCAAAAACAGGTCTATTTTGGGAATGGGTTAAATGTAAAAAGTCTGAATGAATTATTCACGGTGGATTACCACGTGATGAAACAATTTCAGAAAATCTTCAATAATGTTTTTAATACGGGACCGATTTGAATTCGGTTTGAAGCAGAGAAGGTGGACATATGTCACCCATTTGATGGGCCTGTTAAATTTTTGAAAAATCAACTGATAAAAAAGTTATTGAAGATAAACCACAATTTTGGTTTATCTTCAATAACTTTTTCATCATTTGATTTTTCAAACATGTACCTCCCACAGCTTATTTCTGACATTTTCCCAACTTCTCTGCTTCAAACCGAATTCAAATTGGTGAGGTATTAACAAAAATATTGATGATTTTCTGAAAATCTGAGTCACGCGATTATACACCGTGTTATTACTGCCTTGGAAAGAGATCAGCAATAATTGATATATTGGTTCAATTTTTTAAAAAAAAATATTTTCCCTGTGTTAACCTTTCCTAAACGGTGCAATTTGAGTGCGGTCGAATTTGAAAACTGCTGCAGACGAAAAAATGATTTATCATTGAAAGACGGTGTAGTAGCACAGAAAATGTTGACACAAAAGTAGAAAATCCGCACCGCATTTACCTTTGCCCCGATGTTTCCTACAGTATTTTTTCTATTAAGGATTTACATCCCATCAAACACTTCGTACATCTTCAGGCGCCATATGTTGCAACGGAAATTATCGAGATACTACCCTCGCTTATTTCTGGGCGCCATCCATGGTAACGGAAATTGACGACCCTCGTACCCTCGTCAATTTCTGTTGCTATGAATGACACCTGAAGATGCACTCAGTAATTTGTAGTAAATGATGGGTTCTATATAACATCTTTAAAAGCGTCAAAAGCGTAGAGTTTCTTCGCAATCTGAAACAATTGTAAGATGATGGCATGGGTTCTACTCAGACTGCAATTTAGCACATGATACATGGTGGTCGCATACTGTATAGGGCCCATATTCCATGTCCCAGCATAAAGCTTTCTCGAACAAAATCAATTTCAGAGGAAAACTTTGGGAAACTGTCGAGACAAAAAAAGACGAAACTGATATATGTATTTATCATTTTTCTACTTTTGTCTTAATATTTTCTGTGGTGTATTGTACATAATTTTTGTCTATCTCCAAGCCTCCGTTGGGGTATTGTACACAAATTCCTATCGTTCCAAAAACATTTTGTCTTCAGATGCAGCTTGCATCTTGGAGAGGGTTAACCCTTTCCCAAACAAGACCGGGTTTTGACACCTCTTAAGGAAATTTTTGGGAAAATATTGAGACAAAAGAAGAAATTGCTGATAACCAACAGTTTCTCCTTTTGTCTCAATATTTTCTTTGCTATATTGTATAAAACCCTTTCCTATTTAGCATTTATTTTGTCATCTACAGCAGCTTTCGGATCACCCTAAATTCTTGCTGTTTGGGAGAGGCTTAACTCTGATATATGCTGTGCACACACGAAACAAATAGATTCAGCAATTAACTTACCCGATCTCGATAAATGTGCCATGATGAAGTTTCAAACTATATTTCAATTCACCGATCTATTTTTCCAGGACTTCGATGTATCAATTATTTTCAAATTTATATTCACCGCGCGTGGTGCTACTTTTTGTCCAAGGTGGAAAAAATAGTCCTTCAAGAATAAATGATATTTTAAACACTACTCCGCCTGGGAAAACTATTTATTGTCCTATATAGACACACCTAGGTCTCGTAATCGATGTACATCATTGGCAATTGTTCGCTCGTTTTATACGATCATCACAAAACCGCTTTCTCCCAGGGGTTAAAAATCACTAGTAATTGCGCATGCGCAGAAAAGCGCTAAATCC
This sequence comes from Fragum sueziense, assembly GCA_963680895.1. Lineage (NCBI taxonomy): Eukaryota > Metazoa > Mollusca > Bivalvia > Cardiida > Cardiidae > Fragum > Fragum sueziense. Next base: position 49,657,533 of record OY804603.1, read on the forward strand.
ATGACAATCCGTGTCCCGCGACGTCAATGTACTTCCGCCCTATTCCCTCCTCCGAATTTTCAAATCGATGATTTGGCGCAAAAAGATGGCTAGAATATATAATTTTGCTCATACTTACAGTGGATTTGCACTTATCCGTACAAATTGCCTCTTGAGTGCTGTAATTCGCTCTCAAGAGCGTGAAAACAGGAGAATTATCGAATTTGTTATTGTTGTTGCACGATATTTTGCACTATAAATATTGATAATTGGCGTTTATAGTTTCCCAGCATATTTATACGTAAATACAATTATATTGTTTAACCCTTTCAAAAAGATGGCAAACTGGATTCTTGCGAATTGGAAAGCTAGCAAAGACAACAAAAATGGAGTTAAATAAAATTGGATTTATGTATGAAATGTCACTGAAAATATTGAATCAAAAGGGAGAAAGTTTTCTTCTTTTGTTGCATTCAAATGATAACGTCAAAACCAGGTCAAGTTTCGGAAAGGGTTACTTATAGAACGAGGTACCTGTAAAGCGACCTGCGTTCGGGATGGGCAATAGACGTCTGCTGGATTGTGACCCACCCACGGTCCTCTTTATATCCACGACTAACGCGCAGTTAGTATCACGTCAGACATCAACAGGAAAGTCCCGAGTTCGATCTCCGTCCGCCGTCAATACCATTTCTGATATTCATAATGAATATCACATCAATACACAGTCCTTTTATTGTACGCTTTTGCGCAAAGTCAACTCTCGTTACGTCATTTATAACCCACGTGAATTTTGGGAAGCGTTCACACTGAAAAAAAAGTGGAAAAAAGAACACCACCCACTTCAAAGGAAGTTTTGTTTAATTTCTTAGCTAATACTCTACGGATTTTGACGAGACAAAAAGCACCATGTGCGCCTCTGAGAGAGCCAAATTCCCATTGCAATCTGCTTGGTGATTTCTTCAAACCTTCAAGCGAAAGTTTTTCGAAGCAAAACGAGAGTGGGATTATTTTCAATGAGATAAAAAGTATTTTTCGTTACATTTGTCGATGAGGACGTGCGACTGCTCAAGGAAATCTGGAACTTCGTATGTGTAACAGCATCTCAATGTAAACTTCTTGGCCTACCGTCTATACGTTCTTTCTTTCGTTGCGAAGGTTTTTTCATAGGGCACAGCGTCATCGAAAAGGGGGATTTAATCAATTAATTAATGCAAGAATATCCATTATACAATCCCAACATCTATGAAGGGATTTGGATATTATTTTACAAAAAGTGCTTAGTCACCAAGAACCATTCGTGCATTGTTAGTGATATTCCATATTACGATGCGTCATGGCAAAAGGGGCTTGATGTAAACAAGTTATCTTGCATAACTCCTTCTAAATTTATAGACGGGTTTCGATAAAATTTGCAAAGTATGTTCCTATGCTACACGACTAAGTGTACACTTCATTTATAGTGTCATGTTTCTTTCGTATTATGCTGCGTCATAGAAGAATGGGCCTTAATGGCTAAAAGGGGCATATTGATCGAATTCTACCAGCCACTGAATATTGTGTTATATTGTTAGAGAAATTTAACGTTGTGATTTGTTGTGACAAAATGATAAAGAAAATGGATACGAAATAACAGTATTATTTGATGCTCCACTAAGTCGCACGTGCAAAATTTACAAAATCGGCATGTAGCAAGAGTTTGTGTAATCAAGCAATATCGTGTGAAATCTAACAACATCGTATTATTGGTTTATGAGTAGGAATAAATTGTACAAAATTTTGAGTCGATATGGTGGAAATTAAGAGAGATATCGAAAAACCAAAAGTGTATACGTTCTTTTGTCTCTCAGTACATATGATATAAATACAGAAGCGCACCCCTTCTCAAAACTCCGCAATAGTATTTCTTTCTCCATCCCCCTATTATTCTAGTGAAGATGATAACATTCAGATTATATAGAGGCTTTTGGAAACAAGAAAATTAATATTTTGTTGTAACAAAATGAGAGTATGAAATGGTCTACTTGGTCACGACGTCGTGTAGATTGTTTTTCTGTCCGATTGGGATCATTATTTTGAGAAAAGTATGAGGAGTTTTCAAATAAGTAAAGAGCTCAGTAAAGCAGGGTATATGCAACAAACCACTGGAAAATTGACTTACACACTGGTGGTGAACTCGGACAAAGCGAGGAACATTTTTCATGAACACAAGGTACAGATACTTCATGTTTAAATGCGCGTTTAAAAACCAGTTTTAGTAGTTTGAGCATGTACACAACGATTTGCACGTGTTTATCCGCCCAAAACAATATGGACGAATCGGAGAGACACTTAGAGGCTATTGTCAGTTTTGTTATTTTATTTCTCTGACTGATTCTGAAGTTGGTATTACAATTCTTGGAGTAGAAGTTTTTTTCCGATGTGAAAATCGTAGTTAACGTTTTTTGAAGGGGACTTGTACGGTTTATTCATGATACCGTGAACATTTTCAATGGCTGTTCGAATTGCAATGACTTTTGTCCTAACAATAGAATGGGTTTTCGGTTAAATATGGATAAATCGTAGGTGTTGTTATAAAATCCCGTAACTACAGCTTCAATAAAGTTGAGTTTGTGACGTTTTAGATTTACACCGACGAAGCACTAGTGTTTGTCCGAAAAAAACGTCACTAGGTCTATATATACCGTAGTAGATAAAATTTATTCTTTTTCAAAGACGAATTAATGGTATACAATAATCATTTCCAAAACAATTGGCCTATCTGGTATTGCAGCCCCCAATTAGAAGGCTTTCAGTAATGACCACCATATAGATAGTGCTTCGTTTGCCCGTCCGTCCGTTTTTCTACCCGTCCGCCAATTTGTCTAGCTGACTGCTCTAGATGTCAAAATACATTGATTTTATATGTTGAGAAGTTAAAATGTGTGTACTAAATAAGAAAATATTAAAGAAAAATATTAAGAAAAAAGGAGCCAAATTATTTTCGGTATAGATCTATTCTTCTTTTGATTCAATGTTTTTCCAAACCTTTCTAAATGGGGGAACTGTTTCGGAAATACATGTACATAATGTATTTCATTGCTTCGTCTTTCAATATGGATCAATTTTATCGAGAAAGCAGCGATTAATTTCGGACTACGATGGCATTCCGTAAATGTAAATGTCAAACGTCGCAACTAGAGCTTGTTTGAAGCTGTAGTTACGGCATTTTATACCAATACCAACGTTTTATAAAAACAGAACAGAAACCAAGTCTATTTTAGCACACAATTGATTGCCATAACCGATATCTCTTATTCATGTGTTCTTCCTATTGATAAGTGCCTTAAAAGGAAAAGTATCATTATCCTTTCCCATGAGTGAAACATTTTAACCCTTTCCCAAACAATGATTTTGACGTAATCTGTCAACAATAATATTGGGAAAAATACAAAAGTCGGAATGCATAGCGACGGAAATTCTCTTGAAAACTGTCTGAAAGTTTTTTGGACGGTCATATTTACAAAGTCATTGTACATTAAGTATTAGTGTGGCCTTAGGAAAGTTCCACCGTCCTAGATTAAAGAAATCACCACGGAAACATGCCCCATGCGTATAATAATATACACAAAAACATGCTAATTTTAATTTTGATTTTAGTTTGTATATCCTATTGGACATTGTATTGTTAAGAGGTTAAACTGAAAATTGAAAAAGGAGAAGTTGTATGATAATAAGCTATACGTTCTTCAACGCCAATTACACAAAACGTGGGACGACGTCGTATTGTTTGGCGGCGATGTTATAAAGTCATGAAAACAGATCATGAACGTAAACTTTTGTTTCAGGAGACATGTAGTGAAACGTCTTTTTTCACATTTTATCTTTAAGAAATCTAAAATATTGAAACAAATGGATTTAATCATAGTAACACAAATATACTCCCCGTCATAAGAAAGTAACCACTTGTCTAATGCAAATGGTCGCCAATTTTAGGATTATTCATAAATGTACTGAAATAAATACAAGATATTGAAGCATGGCAAGTAAATCGAAAATAGTCGAATTACCCCATTAATTAGACTGTTTTCGATTTTCTTGCCATGCTACAATTTTGAGACGATTCCAACACATCCAACGTCTACACGTGACGTCATTCCGACAAGACAACCATTATCGGGACGACTACCCGTGAAATCGACAGAAAAAGGCAAACGTTACAGATAGATTGCTTCCTGGGTTGAGTTCTATCAGCAGAAGAGACTGATTAACGGATTAGACCGTCCGTTTCAGACGTCTTGCGATACCCATAGTCTTGCTACAATGTTATTGACAACATTACCTTCAGTGGGTTAGACAGCATCTATTGTTTTCTAAGGACAATTGCATAGCATGTATTAAAGGGGCTCATTCTATGTTTTTATGCTTGCGAACTGTTCGGGAACTCGTATTTGTGCATGGAAAAACAATTAGCAATGCATATAAACCTCAATCTCGGCGAATAACCATCTTTCCTTTGCTATAGATCAAACCTTTACAAGCGTGTTTGCACATTCTATTTTTACTTCAAAACAAGACAAGGTCAAGGTCAACGAGACACACCTCCGCGGTATTGACACACCGTACAACCGGCTGTGTCGATGACTGTGACCTTATTTGCGAGGAATACGTGAAAAGGTTTATTTTGTACAAGCACTGAACATTTATACGCGTATTTATCAACTATAGAATACCAAAGATCCTTTCGTTTATTTATAAAAGTAAATTCATTTGACCTACCATGCACATGGCATCAGATGCCGAATCTGTCTTCGCTGACTTTCGATGCAGCCTGTTGTACGGTGTGTTAAATCTCGCTGAGAACAGATGACGTATCTCTGACGTAATTGATTTTTGAAAGTTGGGCATATGTAGCCGTTACAAAACAAAAACAAGGACGCCAGCATGTTATTAATTGACTTGGATTTTAATACTTAATAAAGCTCGTGGAGCGCTAACAATGGACATAAATGATCTACCCATTCAGGTTGGTAATTTCATATGTTATTTCTGGTTTCTAATTATTGTGCCATTTGCATTTCGACAGCCTAGCTCGTCCCCCTTTAACGGTGTTCACACTCGAAAATGTCTTGTAAACGCGAATCTTATCCTTATCCACATTCAGGAATTGTTACGGTAATAACAAGTATAGTAATAAATTGACAATTATTGAAAGTAAAAGATTAAATGTGCATTTGTAAAATTTTATTCATGTACCGTATGCAGTCAATGTGTTAATTAAAAAGGAAATGCGCACTGTTAACTTTTCCCGTTAGTATACTTTAGAATGCATGCCCGTAGAAAGCAATTCCATATGGGCCCTGTCTAGGCCAGTGTCTAATATTCGGGGGGGGACTAAATAAGATTTGCCATAAGTTTTAAATGTGAAATGATGAAAATTCGTAATTTTTGCCAACTATGAGGGGGGAGGGGTTGGCTCCAGAGTCCCCCTGTTCGTACGGGCCTGGGATGTTTGAAACAGTGGATCCTCCTTAGAATAAATGGTGATAATGGTAATGGCAAACATTACAGTATAGATCTGGAAACGTTCATTTAGGCTTTTGCGACCAACATGGATCCAGATCAGACTTTGCATGTGCACTGTCTGATCAAGATCCATCTTGTTCTCATTTAATAGCTTATTCTCCACCTGTACCAAATTTAAGAAGGCATAACTAAAATCTTACCGGTGAAACTCCAAGGTAACGATAAAAATGATGATGATGATGATGATGATGATGATGATGATGATGATGATGATGATGATGATGATGATGATGATGATGATGATGATGTCATCTAATTGTCATCACCTGTCAGTAATATATCTGAAAGGGGGGGGGGGGTAGGCAGTACATATTGATATATATATTGAAACAAGTACCTGGTGCTCGAATTTGATGCCGGAAATCTATGGTTAGATGCTCAAATCAGTGCGATATTGCCGAATAAATGTTTAAATGTGCCGTTAAGTCCAGTGCAATCGATTAATTTATCAAACATGTGCTCATAAAACACCGTAGCTGGAAAAGATAACATCGGAAACATGCTGTAACGTTGTCACGAAGAAACCGCACAATGATTTTCAATGACATGACACCGAAAACTGCCATTTACAGCCTTTATTTGTACATTTATATGTCTTTTTGTTTACTTGCAATGCAAATAGATGAACATAAACAGTGATATCGTACCATTTCGTTCGGGCGATTAAGATCAACCCACATGATCTCAATATGCGCTTTGTGCACTTGCAATCCGTTTATACCATTTGAAAATAATGATCGATAAAACTGACATTTTCGTGCGTATTATAAATCACATCTACATACCTTAGTAACTTCCACTTGAGTGCATCCTTTAAAAAAAGACGGAAAGAGAAGTAAAACAAAATATCACGTGTATTGTTTACAAAAATTCGGATGTGCAATGAAGTATCTGTACCTTGTGTTCATGAAAAATGTTCCTCGCTTTGTCCGAGTTCACCACCAGTGTTACACGTAAATAAGAAATTTATTGCACAATTTCTTACCTGAAACTAATTTGGCCGTTGTCATTTCATTTTCTGGTCGGTTTGCATAATTTTTTAGAAAAAGTAAAAGGATTCCACAGATAATTCATATATCTGAGAAAAGAGCTCAGTAAAATGTTTGAAAATTGACAGAAATAAAAAAAATGTTGTATTTTATTTGACCAGAATCGAGATTACGAGGGGTGATCCAGAATTAGCGGTACTGGTGCTCTAAAATTAATATTTGAGTGTTTTTCTTGATGCAATTTGGCATAATAAAAGTATTACAATGTATTTATATTTGACAAGATATGGAAATATTGGCAATGTCTTTTAAAGGGGGAATGGCACTTAAAATCATGCAAATTTTCCGAGAACTTCGTACAAAATAAATATGTATTATGAAAATATGGCCTTTAAATTGCATCTATGCCAAATCTTAGCTTTCTATCTTGTGTATTGGCTAGGATGTCGATGGATTAAAAACCCCATATGTTCCATTATTGTAAATATTATCCCCGGGACAAAAAATCATGGGGTTTTAAATCCGTCGACATCTAAGCCAATACACAAGGTAGAAAGCTAAAATTTGGCATACACTGAACAGATCTTCTAAACCGCCATGGCATGTAACTTTATATATCTCCATTAATATTTTAGGTAGCGGCTTGAAATTTTCAAATTATAAAGGTTAACCATTTTCACAGAAGATATCAAAATTTCATTGATGCCTTTTGACAGTAACATGACTAAATTGCAAATTGAAAAGGGTCACTGTCACGTCTACATTTTCACATTAGAAAGGTAAACTGTAAGTACAGGCTGTGACATCACTCTGCGTCAATAACTCTGATTGACAACGAGTCCTCATTCACTTGCAGCTATATCACACCCTATTACCGGCTATCACTACAGCAGTTGCTAACCTTGGGCAGTATCATCTATAAATAGCAGGTGAACTGGGTAGGTCATACTTTTCCATCTTTGTTTTGTGTTAAAGCGTTTCTCAGCTATAATTTGTAGTTCACTTGGCTGGCCATACATTTGAGCACCTACATGTCAAATATTAGCCCAAAGAATCACCAAACAATAAAATTATTCAGCGACAAAGTCGTAACTTCACAAATTTTTACGTAAAATCCAACTTTCAGTCCATATAATGAGAAAATGATAAGATGATCATTAGAATTACTATAACAATTAAAATAGTCAATCAATTTTCTTACACTGTGTAAATTTAGAAAACTGTCTGAATTGAATTAATTTCAGAATGACCGATTAAAACTGAATACTGAGGCCGATTTGGCTATCACGAACAGCATATTGAAAATTTGAATGGCAAACCCGGACATAAGTTGATGGCAACACAGAACAATACACCTTGTTGGAAAAGCGGCTGCTCTTTCACCAAGAAGTTGCCTGAAAGGCGCATAAATAATGAATTAACACTATTTCTTGATAGACTAGCCAATTTCTGAATTATAGACCATGCGCGGATCCAGAGGGGGTCAGGGGGTCATGACCCCCGTGGAATCTGACGAAAAATTTGGTTATCAAAAAGATTACCGATTATGTCCTATATGAGCTGCGTCATTCGTCCCTGTGTGCCACGACAAAGCGTTGTTATATTTAGTCCTTCATTGTATGACATGTATCTGCATGGATTCAGAGGGGGGGATAAGGGAGCCTGACCCCCCTCCTGGAATTGAGCGAAAAAAAGGGTTAAAGATCGGACGACCCCCCTGGGAAAAATACCTGGACCCGCCCTTGTAGACATAGATATCGTGCAAGTTCCTTTCATCTAGATATGGTTAAAGCTGAGTAACATATAATTGAAGGACGTAAGCAACCATTAGTTGAAGATGATAGTTTGTCGGTTAAGGTATACAGCCCATCATTAAAAACACCACTTTCTAGCCGTACAAAATGCATCAAATTACACACATTTGTAAATACACTTCTTATACGAAGTTGATTCAACATGCCGGATTTCAAGATTATGCTTCAAAACGAAAATGATTTACAAATATTATTTTACTAGATATATTCATATGCAGCGGAGGTAATTTTTAACATTTTTGTCAAATATATCCGTAAGTATGCATTGATTCAAAATTCTAAACCGTTCGAAATGGTTATGTTTGGAATGGAATGGAATGGGTTGCAAACCTTAAAAAAAACTACACGTACTTTACAGTGAAAACTGTGGATTTTACATCATGTCGTCGCTGTTTCAGGCACACAATATGACTAATATCTTTTAATGGGGTAAAATTGCATTTAGTCAGACTTAACTGAAATAGATGGAACCCACGCAAATATAAGAATCCTGCTATTTCAAAGTCGGTCAATGAATCTTCAAACATTTCGATCGAATGTTTCGCGCGGTGCAAATTTGTATTTTTCATTGCGAAACGATTTGGCTTATTGGGGTTTTATGCCGTTTGCAACTGCCATGGTTATATCGCGGCACCTTGAGCGCCTAACCATGGATTCCTGTTGTTCCTTATGCAAGTACTAACACAAAAGACTAACCGAGCCTCCAGCTGCTCGCCCACATAGGTTAACAATATCAAACCATTGGTGGGTGACATAAGTTAGAAAAGATATTTGCCACGGCCAGGGATATGATCCGGGTTCTCTCGAATGAGAGGCAGATGTGCTATCAACAGCGTTTTAGCCTCATTGCGAAACGAAGAAGAGATGTCGGTGATACCGGAATATCAAGAAAAAATTTGTTTATATCGATAAAACATTGAGGCTGTCTGTATAAAGCACATGATTGTAACTAGGTTAGTGGATACAGAAACTAGTGAAGGATCAAAGATCAGTCAGCTAAGTAATTACACCTAGGGTTGTAAGATTATCATTTTTATATTGGATCATTTCTTAGTCTGGCCCAGACCCTAGTAATAAGGTTATAATATAAACGACCAGACCCTTTTTAAATGACATCCTAGTCTAGAAAACTAGGAGAGGTTTCTGTTCAGCAATGAAAACCTTGAACTTCAGCAATGAAAACCTTGAACTTGGTTTTGCCTCGACATGTTCCCAAGCATTTTCTAAAAGGAGCGTAAAATGTGGCATTGTTTTGGAAATTGTTAAAAATGTTTGTTTCTTTATTCTGTGTTATGTTTCACCTTGCATGGTGAAGTAAAGCCGAGAGGTCATTGGACAAATAGACTTCTCAATAAAAGTACCAAGCTTCTAGCTGCGTTCTCACATAGACGATTCACACCCATTGGTGAGAGACTAATGACTTTTGTCAAATGTAAGATTGGATACTGGTCGGGCTGGGTTTCGTACTCGTGACCCCTGGATTGACAGACTCCAACGTTAACGACTGGACTAGGCTTAAACGGATACATGTTGCAGCAAATACTCTATATCAAGCAAACCGCATGGAAGCTCGGACAAAAAAAAGTGTTTTGTCCGTATGATTCTAAAACCACACAACTACAGCTTGAATGAAGTCTTGGTTACGAGTTTTTTAACAGCTAAAACCGGTTGGACCTTTCTATTTATAGCGTAAGATTTAATCCTATTAACCATGAGATATTCCGTTTCTTATATTATCAACAATGAACTCTGTGCTAAAAGTAGGCTAGATTTACCGTTATGTATTGACAAACAGTTAGTGTAGTTATAAAGTCTCGCAACTATGGCCACATACAATAGTATTGTTTGACCACATTAAACTGATACTGATTAATTTTCGTGTGCAAAGTCCGTTAGTTGAGTGTCTTAACAAAACATTACCGAGGTGGGGTCATTACATATGCAGATGTACCGGGTTAATCTTGTTGGATAATACCGGCCGAAAATTGACTGTGACGTGGGCTAATGTTTACTACTTGACAACCGATCAACTATGTTCGTATTTGTAACGGTGCAAATCAGACGAATTGATTGGTTTTGCATCAGTAAACATTAGCCTACGTCACTTTCATTTTCGGCTGGGACTATTGTACAAGCCGTACTTACGAAAATTTGTGACAACACATACGGTGTACTATTGTTTCACTGAAATTGCACCACGGTTAACTAGATAAAAACATTCTCCATTTATCTGATTTTAATATCAAATAAAAAAAACAATGACATCGCTGTATAAATGACCATTCCGATATTTGGCTTCTATAATTACTCGGCCAAGGTCAGTAATTAGCCTCCAAATAGTGTTCATAATTAAAACTCTTATCAAAATCCCGTGCAATTAATCGAGTTCATAAGCAGTAATTACATAGAGCGGAAACTCACAATTTTAAAACTTAAATATACTGACGTCCAAAAGAAACGCCCCAGTCCTAATAAATGTCCGATTATTCAGTAAATCTTATTTGAAATTACACATACTTATTTTCATCTGTAAATTTGATTATCTGTTGTTGAAAAATGATGATAAAAAATTTATCAAACTGTTAAAGTTTAGAAAAAACGGCACATTTAAACAGGGCGGTATCAGAATTTCCATTTGAAAATCAGTAGCGCGTGGTTCAAACTTTATTTGCGACGACAAAAGATACCGTAAAACGTCTTATGTGGTGACCGCAGTTAATGAATACTAAACCCGACGTCGATTTCAACGTCTCAAAACTAAAACGCATATGACGTTAACGTAAGACAGCTTCTTGTATAACGGGCGTTACATGAGGTCTATATGACTTTGGCCGATTGGCAAATGTTTCCGTAACTCTAACTTGTCGACCAAGATGCCAAATCGTGCAATACAAGACGTCAAAACGTCAGGCGACTTGTTTTTGATTTTTCCGTAATCGAAAATTGCTTATCTACAAGCTCTGTTTTCCGAGCAGTGTGTCTATTTCAAACGTTACTTGCAACAACAACAGTTGCCAAAAAAAAACACTTATTTGGCCACCACATTTACAAACTATTCAACAGAACGTCGATCCCAACGTCACAAACCTGAAACGTACATGACGTTAACGTGGAGAATTATCTTGCTTTACAGGCGTTACGTGAGGTCTAGTTGAGCGTGGCCGGTCAATAAACGTTTGCAGAAATCTAACGCGTCGATCAAGTCATCGAATCGAGAAACACAGTATGTTTTACTGTCCTGCGACTTGTTTGTGCATTCGTGGCATTCAAAAATGGCTAAATTACCAGCTCCTTTTTCAGAATTTAGTCTCGGAATCCTTCAATTCGGATGATTCATAAGAAAATCTTTGAATTCGTGGTTGAATATCCACTAACACATGTTACTGTGTAAAATGTGACCAATTTCATCGTGTGATGAACATACACGTAGCGCACGTAGAAAACGTGACCAGTCACCGGATATGGACATGTTAATGAATAGAAACGCATATTTTTTCATTTGCTGTAATTGTCGGTCAAAATGATAATATTCAGTATACATTTCACTAACACTGTAATAGGAATAAGAAAAATATTGACAAATTTCATTGGGGCGTTTCTTTTGGACGTCAGTTTTTATTGCTATAATAGACGAGTAACGCAATGGTATTTTTGAGCATAGGATCTAATGTTGAAGGTATTTTTTAAAGTGACATTTCACAATGATTTTTACACAAATTTCACTTTTATTCTATCTGAAAGAGCATGTTTTCTGATTAAAATTCTGAAAATTTCAAGCCAAAATATTGAACCATTTACGAGAAATATACTCAGCAAAAGAGCTAACGCACCACTTTTTAAAATTGCATAACTTCTTTATTATTTAAAAAATTAGATTTATGATTCAGCATATGTTTATCCCACAAGATTCTGCATTCACCCATAAATCTTTTTCTAAGTTTTCCCTCTTATGTGACCGCGTCATACGAAAAGGGGACCAAAACAGTTTTTCGGCTCGTGTAACTTGTGATATTTTTCAATCATTTTTGTTTGAATTTATTTTGAAAGCTGGTTTATTGTGAAATTGAAGTCTGAAAAAATTAATTCCTTATCTAACGTAACAAGGGCTATTCTCGGACAACGTAGCTCGCACAGACGCGCCTTTTCAAAAGAAAAGGCCAAATTTTCAAGGTCAAGGTCACAATGTCAAATTTTATGGTCTCGTGTGAAAGGTCCTGGTTGGACCTGTCTATATGTAAAATATCAAAACTGCATCTCATACAGTTAATAAAATATAGACCGCTACGTTTTTGTCTACGTAACCTACGTCGCCGTCGACGCCAACAATGCTACCAACGACACTAGTGATGTAACATTACCTCTGCGGGAATAAATTACGCGCCCACAAAAGTGTTAAAGCCGTCGGTTTGTTTAACATTTCTACAAAGGGACTCTTTCGCCCAATACAAAAGGTTTGAAAGTTACGCGTGAATTTCCCATTTTAATCAAGTATCAGACTTAATGAATTTAAGAATTAAGAGTGCCCTTATCAAAACTTCAATATTTTAGAACAGGCTGTAGCATTTACTATGAAATTTCATAGGCTTCTTATCAAATGGTGGTAGTCGGCATGTGCAAAATTTGAACGTATCCTGTACAATCGTTAAAAAAATATTAACAAAGATCTGAGTGATGCGTTAGCAGTTTTGCCGAGTATATATAGTTTTGGGCTAAAATTTAACAAATTATTGTGGACAACAGTTCAGATTTATATAGAATTATTCATTTCTGTCTCAACTTTAAAGGCGTATTTTTCGCTTATATATAACAACTTCAAAAAACTGATAGCATTTCTATGCATTAGAATAAACAATCTTTGCATCAAGACATACTTTTAAAAAATGAAATAAATGTGAAACGTCACTTTAAAGTTAGTCTGTGTCCGATTTTATAAACGCCGGCTAGAGTTAACCAAATGGCCAAATATCTGTTTCGGTTATTTTTCGATTATTCACATCGGAAAATTTGACCAAAACAGATTGTGAAATATTTTGTTTGTGCTAAACAGCGTTAATACAATCGGGCCTATGATTTCATTTAATGGGATGTAACGCCGTTTTAACCCATTCCCACACATTGACGCATTTTGACACCCTTATAGATAATGACTGTGGAAAACATTGTGGAAAATGAAGAAATTGTTTGTGACAAGCAATTTCTTCATTTCCCACAATGTTTTCTACGTAAAAAGACCAAAAAATGTTAAATTTCATTCACTTGAAATTATCGTCTGCAACATCTTTGAATTTGGACCAGCCTAAAATTTTGCCGTTTGGTAATGGGTTAAACTGCTATGGTCATATTGCAGTGGCTGGAGCACCTAACCGTGGATTCCTGGTATTTCTCTAACCAGTACTACCATGATGTACAAACCGAACCTCAAGCTGCTCTCTCACATAGATCATTCGCAACCAGTGGTGAGAATCGGGCCCAGGAAGTTTTATGCCTTTGTAATCGGGAATGAATTTTGTGCCAAAAATACACTAGGTTTACATGCATGTATTTTTAAATCGTAGGGGTTGTTATACAGCTTGCAACTACAGTATAGATCAAGCATTAGTTTTAGATTTTAGAATTACACCGACGAAATACTATTGTTTGCCCGAAATTACGTCACGGTTACTTGAAAGAAACCTTCCCTTTTAGAAAAGAAATATTCATATCTGCATTTATTGTAGAGAATTATTTTTCTTAAAAGTTGTTTTTCAAGAATTCAACTGCCTTTGATTATATTACCTCTGAGTTTCTTTTAGCGATGGCTAACCTTACAAACAAAGGTATGCACCAACTTTCTTTTACAATTTGCTACTTATATATAGAATAGGATTGTAACATGCTAAGGAGTTAAAGTAATGCCCGTAGGAAGCAATCTTATACGGGGAGGGCATAACGCCCCTCACCGGGTCAGCATCTGAATTTTGGAGGGGCTAAATTGGATTTCTCTAAATTTTCAGTGTACGAGGGGTGATCCAAAAGATCGTAAAATGGACTTATAAAACTTCAGGAATGTTAACTATCAAAACAAAAGTTATACAGTCATTAAATGTGACATCTGTACAAAAAATGTGGAAATTTTAGATAGTGTACATATAAAAGTTATTGTACAGTGATAAATGTAAGACAAAGACTATGCGTGGGACGGGGGAGCAAGAACGTCAAAAGCGACGTCAACTTCAAGCGATAACGAAACCTTCTATTTAAAGTCCATATTTACTCTTATACACTTCTATGCCTGAGGTATAAATGTGCTGAAAGTGTTTGAATACAATTTTAGAATCGAAATGTTGAATAATTCTGTATCTGACTGTTTTAAGATCGATCTTCTATCAAAGCGGAGCCTATCACTGTTTACCCTAGATGTGACGTTGTTTATCAGGTTGTGGCCGATTGCAGGACTATCCTGGCATTCGTTATCAACTTTTGACGTCCGAATCTTTGGTGTCACTTGAACAGAACTTCTCTACAACACTAAGTTCTGGTTTTCTCCATCATTTTAAATGTCTGCGTTGGTAAAAGACCAAGATCGTGGCAAAATTTTATGGCTGACCGATATTCACAAATTGGTGCCGACTTCATATCGCTATCCAATTGTTTAGTTTTATATCATGAAAATATAGTGTCTTCATAACAACTTTAACAATAATGTATCAATACATGTCAAGACGCCAAACTAGCGTAGTAACAATTTGCGACAAAAAATTCCCGCAGAAATTTAAGAAAACTCGATTAATTTAACGATCATGTATCAATTTTTGACGCTCCCCCGCCTAGGCGTACATGCGTTACTATGGTTACGCAGTTTATTGCCACTAGAACTGTTTTGATAAACTTTTCAATTTTCATGCAGTCTACAGATAATGAACTACAATATTACCAAATTATAGCCTTACCAAGCTAGTAATATGAAAGTTATGGGTCCATTTTACGAACTTTTGGATCACCCCTCGTAAATTAAGAAACATTCGGCATTTTTGGCCAACGGGGGTGGGGGGGGGGGGGTAGCCCCATCCCAGCGCCCCTGTCCCTACAGGCCAGCCAGTGTCATGTATTTTCATCTAATAGGACAGTCGTCTTTTTCACGGATGATAATTGGGAACGATTTTATCACGTAAAGCGTGACGTAATTTCAGACAAACAATAATACTTTGTCGGTGTAATTCTAAAATATCTTAACAACAGCTTGATTTAAGCTGTAGTTACGAATTGTTATAACAGTAATTCAACGATTTATCAATATATATGTACACCAAGTCCTTTAAATGTACTGACGACAACAAAAAGGGATGTACACTTTACATAATCCTTACATTTGTACACATTGTAATCAAGAAAGTAATGCGGGAAAAAGGGAAATTACTTAAAAACACTTTTCTTTTGTCTCAATGCCTTTCAAAAACAATCCCTATTAGGGACATTAAATCAACGTTTGTTTTTAAAATGATTAAAAGAGTGGAGTAGCGATGAATTTTGTGCTAAAATAGGTTTGGTTTGCTGTTATATATTGATTAATCGTCGGTGTTGTTTGAAATTTCCGGAACTGAAACTTCAATCAAGCAAAATATGCGAAGTTCTTGCTTCATATATGGCTTATTCGACGGAAATTTACGAATCGAAGATTTCCGGAAATCCACGGAAATTCCCAATCTTATTTTCAAGCACTCGTGAATTCATAAACTTGCGAATATATTTGAGATGACGAAATCGCGAAATGTTGAGCTCGTGAAAATAAAGACGTTTACAGTATCTGTTGTTTTTATCAAACAAAATTACCAGCATTCGTGTATTGTTGTAATCATCATCAGCAAATTTTAAATATTTCACACCATGACCACCTGGATAATGAAAAAGAATTGTATATGGACAAACAAAGTAGTATCATTTATGCTGTCTGTGATTGCCTATTTCAAATACGAACCTTCTGTCTGTGATCCCCCTATGTGCTGTTCGTGATTGCATAAATTTGTAGCTCACCAAACTTTGTTTGACTATAACAGCATAATGGAAGAGTTGATTGTCTTCACAAGCAATTAGTTGGTAGATAATATACTAGATATCCATTTTGTAATAAAATTTCTAACATTTGATTCAGTGTTTTTCTGCTATTTGCATGGAAAGATCAATTTTATATGCAAATATGTGAAGTTTCGACTTTGTTGGTGAATAAGTTTGGAGTTTGAGGACTATCTGCGCTAATATTTGAAATGTAGGTGCTCAAATGTATGGCCAGCCAAAGGCACTACAAAGTATAGCTGAGAAACGCTTTAACACAAAACAAAGATGGAAAAGTATGACCTACCCAGTTCACCTGCTATTTATAGATGATACTGCCCAAGGTTAGCAACTGCTGTAGTGATAGCCGGTAATAGGGTGTGTATATGGGAAGAACCAAGGTATCATTCCAGACGTTTCAGTAGCCCAGGTATGTCTGTCACACTTCCGGTTGCTGGCATTTGTGCCAAAACTTATTGTAAGGTATTTTGATTACATTGGAGCATTTCTTCGATTTGACTTAATCTGTGCATCAAATCTGAGTGATGTTTATTGACTATTAACAAAAATGTCGGTCAGTCCTCACTTATGAATTCTTTGATGGTGTTCTACGGAATACAATTCGTGCTATAAAAAGAACAAAAATCCAGTTTGTAAACATAACTTTGTATCCACATGAGTAGCATACAGAAGTCAAGGATCTATTGCTGATATGCATTACCGATTCATAAGTCATGTCTTTCGTCAAGAAAGGTACATGTGGAATAACAATAATTTGTATGGTACACTGTACGGATCATGATCTGTGATGCATTTTGACATGGTTTTTGGGGCCATATAACTCGTTAGAAAGAAGCAACATGAAAACAGCCAATGCATTTAATAACAATGTCGACATATTATCACTTTTGAATGATTTATGGTGTTCTACGGAATATAATACGCGCCAAAAGAACACTAAAATGCAGTTTGTAAACAAAAAATTAAATCCTCTCTATTAGCATACACGCGTCAAACATCAATTACTGACATGCCAAATTCGTGAAAGAGACATGTCATCTGTCCGAAAATGTACATGTGAAATAATAATTTTTTGTATGGTGGACTCTGAAGGCCATGCTCTAAGGTGCACTTTGACACGGTATGGTGTCCATAAAATGCGCAATACAGAAGGCAATCGGAAAACAGTTAATGCATTTAGCAGTATCACGAGCTACCTTTTGAAACATGCATACGTCACTGAAAAGGGTACATGCCTTATTCATATTGACGTCAATTCTGATAAGCGCCACAGTACGACCCATATCACTGAAGGACATCCGGCCCATTGAGTTGCCTTTTCTTTGCAAAATCGGCATGTCGGATCAATATGAAGTAATGCTAAAGTAAATGTTGTGCAATTTACTCATCACATCGTGCACCACGTGCAAAAACGGTTTTATATAAAAGCCTCTTCACACAAGAAGTTATTGTTTTGATTTTGACTTTACCGCGTTAAATCGATAGCTAGTGATCACAAAATCTACTTTGCATAATATTGTTTCAAACGAACTTTTCGTTTTTCATTTACACCAAAAAATCTGTTCTGAAAAGTGGCGGTTTAGAACATCTGTTCAGTGTATATGCAATTTAAAGACCATATTTTAATAATATATATTTATTTTTTTGTACAAAGTTCTCGGAAATTTGCAAGATGTTAAGTGTTATTCCCCCTTTAATTAGACATACGTCCATGATGGAAGCGTGTCCATAGCAACCAGTGTACGGTTAGGCGGGGCAGAGTGACAGGTCCTTACCGTTTTCATATTCTATATGGGTTTTTCAATCCCACACCCCTGCAAGATTCGAACAAATACATTCAGAATTGTATTAAAATGTTAAGAACAATTTCTCTCTCATTTACGTAGGTACAATTTTTAAACATTTGTTATAGCATCGTTGACGGCATATAATTGTTTAACAATAGTAATGACCGGTCATTATGCTTGGAAATTTACAATGTTGTGGTAGACGATAAGGTCAAGGTTGTGACAAAAAGTGTTGTCGATCCGAAATTAAACTGATAATTAACCACGTATAACAAAAAGCGAACCAAAAATTGAAAACGGAATTCGGATTACACGACTTTGAACTTTTGTATTCAATCAATC